>NQII01002529.1:69849-213492 GCA_002778355.1 Clitarchus hookeri | reverse complement strand
ATAATTAATCGACCTATCATCAACAAGACAGAAGACAAATAAAAAAACATTTAATTTTGACGTGTATGATAAGCACAAATGGTTGTGTGGATGTGAATAAAGAAATGCTCTATTTTGTATTTTATTAAAAGTATGTAAAAATATTTTAAACTTAGTTAATTAATTTGCCTAGTTGTAATATTGTACATACATGTTGTTTAAACATCACAAATCAAAATAGCGGGTATATTTTATTGGTACAGCATAAAATAGATGAGAAAGGAAATTACCATGTTAAAATAAATGTTCATAAATAAAACTTTTTGCTACGAAAACAGTTTAATACGAGATTATTCAAAAAGGATGGTGCAAAAGTAAAGCTTATTTATCCGTGCAACATCATTTTTGAATAATCCTAAGTACTTGTGAAAATCTAAGCGAAATGGAAATTTGAAGATCACTGAATATTAAGTGCTTGTCAAATGTTCGTTTAGGTAAATAGCAATGAAATATTTTGCTTGTATATCAATTTGTCTATGTTTATTACGAAAATAATTACTTGAAACTTGATGTGAAATGTTGACGAAAGCTATTTTGTTAAATTAAAGAATTTTATTACAACATTTATTCCTTCTTTATGCAATCCATTCATGTATTTTTTACATGTATTTTAACGAAATATTTTTGAGCATATTACTGTACTCTATAGTCATTAATGGCACTAGGCAAGTTTAATTTCACAATTTTAATTGACTCAAGTTGATTATGTGCATGTGTTTAGTTGACAATGAAGAAAATTTAAGATTTTCGTTAAAAATTCGTTAAAGCTGTGTTCTCATAATATTATTTTTCATTTGCTTTTCAGTTTCATGAAATCACACACGTTAAACAGAAAGTAACTTTCGCACAACCCTAGAATATTAAAAAGCTTATTTTCAAACTTAAAAATAAAAATTGNGCGTTAAACAGAAAGTAACTTTCGCACAACCCTAGAATATTAAAAAGCTTATTTTCAAACTTAAAAATAAAAATTGAAATTAAGTGTATTTCGTTGAACTCACTCTCCCTCCCACTCTCAAATATTCAGTACCACTCTGCAGCCCTACCTGTGCCGATACCCACGAGTCGCCACTGACGGACAGGGAATGGAACCCGGATACTGCCAAATGCAATTACAGGAAATTACACTAACCTAGTTATGTTACACGTAACCTCGTTCGGCATTATATACGTATACACACATTTGTTTGCCAAAAACCGGTGAGAACCTCAGCAAGGAAAACACGCAATAAAAACCTTATGTACATAACATAAACCGTCAGTAGGAAATACAACAGTAATAAAACATAGGCAAATATATCAAGCACCATTCACCAAAAAAGCTAGGTGCCACCAACCACTAATTCATCACAGACAGCACGATCAATATTCATGGAGCGAGGGATTTTTAGCAGGCAGTCAATATAGCTTGGTCGTGGATAACTTTTGAATTCAACCTCTGTAAACTCCTTTAACCATAAGTGCAAATATTTAAACCTAAAAACTGTTCTTGAGTAACGTTGGCAGCAAACCACGGAAAAAGTTACATTGCATGAAGTCTTATTAAATGCGTAACGTTTAAACTGGAGATCAGTGAAAATTTATATAACTGTAACATCATAAATATCTCTAAAGATACGGTGTTACTTGATCGATGGATAATTATTGATTTCATCCGAGACAACGCCAAACTGTTCGTCTAACGGAAGTATGACTAACTGCACAAAAGGGTTTTGTCGAATTGTCCAGTTAACCGCAAAGAAGCAGTTGCCTCAGTTTCCCCGAATATTAGTAAACACACGTGAGAAGTGATTGGGGAGTGTACAGTACAACCNAAGAAGCAGTTGCCTCAGTTTCCCCGAATATTAGTAAACACACGTGAGAAGTGATTGGGGAGTGTACAGTACAACCCCAAAAAAAAACACAAAATTACCCTGTGAACATACTTTGTATCATAAAATCGATAGTTTCAGTGTTACAGATCTTCCAATGTTGTACTGGATGTATCCTTAATAGTCTTCCTGGCGCATTCCAGTTTGAGTAGCTGTAGCCATGCTCGAGTGCCAGCAATGATGCGTCACTCTACAAAGAGTGCTCAAAATGTCTACCTTGTGCCCTGTTGCACGCCTGATCATGCTGCGTCATCAGCTGGAAACCTGATTCCATTCGCTAGCGAAGCACTGCTACGTTCGGAACCGGAGTTGAATAAACAATGGCCGTGAGATGACCCCACAGTTGATCACTTGAACAAGCACATCACGTAAAAAATCGTTTATTACCAATACGGTGTGGTACAGTTTTGGAAGGTTTGTAGCTCGAAAATGATCGACTAGGGACATTTTGTGTTGTTTTCGGGTACACCATCCATTCCCCAGTTGCTGCTCACATATTTAGAAACACGCTGTATGCAGCTCATGACTCACTGTGCCAGTCACCTTCGACATTTATAGACAAACGAAAAGTTGGATGATTGCTATAATCTTTATGTTAATAGTACAGAGAAAATTCTACGGATTGATGGTCATGATTTACTTTTCGCAAAGCCGTGTTAAAGTTACAAAATATTCCTTGAACGAAAATGTATGTGAGAATATATTATTTTTTCAAACATCTCTGAAAACCCTTGCAGTAATTTATACTGTTTCATATTTGTTCAGGTAACTTCCAACACCTTCCCCCAAAAACGACACAACTTTTGCTACTTTCTATTGCAAGGGAAAGATTTCTGAGACCAAGCTGGTGCTAGAGATGCGAAGTAATAAATGTATCCAGGTAAATGAACAGCTCTAAACGATATTGTCCCTAAAATATATTCAAAGAGGGAAATTTTAAAGCTGCTTTCTAGTTAACTGAAAACGTTTTAGTCAACCTTTGTTAATAAAATATACCATAACCCTAATTNAAGAAGCAGTTGCCTCAGTTTCCCCGAATATTAGTAAACACACGTGAGAAGTGATTGGGGAGTGTACAGTACAACCAAAAAAAAAAACACAAAATTACCCTGTGAACATACTTTGTATCATAAAATCGATAGTTTCAGTGTTACAGATCTTCCAATGTTGTACTGGATGTATCCTTAATAGTCTTCCTGGCGCATTCCAGTTTGAGTAGATGTAGCCATGCTCGAGTGCCAGCAATGATACGTCACTCTACAAAGAGTGCTCAAAATGTCTACCTTGTGCCCCTGTTGCACGCTGCGTCATCAGCTGGAAACCTGATTCCATTCGCTAGCGAAGCACTGCTACGTTCGGAACCGGAGTTGAATAAACAATGGCCGTGAGATGACCCCACAGTTGATCACTTGAACAAGCACATCACGTAAAAAATCGTTTATTACCAATACGGTGTGGTACAGTTTTGGAAGGTTTGTAGCTCGAAAATGATCGACTAGGGACATTTTGTGTTGTTTTCGGGTACACCATCCATTCCCCAGTTGCTGCTCACATATTTAGAAACACGCTGTATGCAGCTCATGACTCACTGTGCCAGTCACCTTCGACATTTATAGACAAACGAAAAGTTGGATGATTGCTATAATCTTTATGTTAATAGTACAGAGAAAATTCTACGGATTGATGGTCATGATTTACTTTTCGCAAAGCCGTGTTAAAGTTACAAAATATTCCTTGAACGAAAATGTATGTGAGAATATATTATTTTTTCAAACATCTCTGAAAACCCTTGCAGTAATTTATACTGTTTCATATTTGTTCAGGTAACTTCCAACACCTTCCCCCAAAAACGACACAACTTTTGCTACTTTCTATTGCAAGGGAAAGATTTCTGAGACCAAGCTGGTGCTAGAGATGCGAAGTAATAAATGTATCCAGGTAAATGAACAGCTCTAAACGATATAGTCCCTAAAATATATTCAAAGAGGGAAATTTTTTAAAGCTGCTTTCTAGTTAACTGAAAACGTTTTAGTCAACCTTTGTTAATAAAATATACCATAACCCTAATTNTTTTTAAAGCTGCTTTCTAGTTAACTGAAAACGTTTTAGTCAACCTTTGTTAATAAAATATACCATAACCCTAATTTCGTGTATTTCACGTAAACGCTGACCATTCGTATATTTTTAGATACGTGGGCAATGACATGAAATTAGTAACATATTCATTATCGATTAATCCCCGACTTTCACTCAGAATAACAGTACGGATGACTGAAAATCGGATAGTCGGATAGATGTTTTGCATGCAAAAATGTTAAAAATGTTAGTATTTCAGTCAAAGTTCTACTCCAACTTGACTACATACAACGATGCGTATGGAGTTCAGTTCCAAGTCATAACAGTAGAGGGAATATGGACTAGAGTGGGCGTGTTAACTTTAAGGGCTATTTATGCTTCCAGAACTCTCGGAAACCATATGGCCGTGGACTAAAGTCATAACACTGTTTAATGTTGGTACAGTTGCCATAACCAAGTTGAATACAACTCGGATACATTAAGGTTATATAAAATAACTTCTGAATGTCGAAAATCCACATGAAACAAATGTTCATACCGCTGTTTCAGCACGTGAATTAACTTTTCACTAGGCGGTTCGCGAAACAATGTTAAAATACACGCGCGGAAGACAGAATCAGTGTGACTCTACTTTAGTATATCGTTAAGTTTGAAATGGTATTTGCCTAAATTGACTTAGGCCGTGTTCGTTTTGTTTTATATGCATTGATGTAAAATTTGGCGTAAGAAATTATTGATATTTTTATAATTTCACAATGGCATACTTTAATAATGCATGTAGTAAGGTTCATGGCACTTAACATTTAAGGATANATATTTTTATAATTTCACAATGGCATACTTTAATAATGCATGTAGTAAGGTTCATGGCACTTAACATTTAAGGATATTAAATGGTTGTAAATAGTAAAAAAGATGTTAGTCTTCCCATTTGCATCACCGAGGAAGATGTCGAAACCTCACACAATGCACGTCACGGTACGATGTTGCCCAATGCCAAGAGAGAATTGATTTGCGGACCATCGAGTTGCGGCAAGACATGTGTGCGGTTGGATTTGCTTGAGGAACCGAATGGTATTAGGTTCGATAACGTGCACCTGTACTCCAAATTGCTCCAGCAACCGAAATACCAGCATCTAGCACGAGTAANGACATGTGTGCGGTTGGATTTGCTTGAGGAACCGAATGGTATTAGGTTCGATAACGTGCACCTGTACTCCAAATTGCTCCAGCAACCGAAATACCAGCATCTAGCACGAGTACTGCAGGCCATGGATGATGTGAAATTTTTCCCTTGTAGCGATAACGAGGCCATTGTACCACCGACAGAAGCATTGCCAATCGCAGTGTTTATTTTCGACGATGTGGCATGTGAGATACAGACTTGCATTCAGGAGTTCAAAGTATGGGACGGAATGCGAACATGGAATGTGTGTACTTGAGTCAAATTTATTCACGTGCACCGAAACAGTTACTAAGTGATCAAGTGAATTTCCTCGTGTTGTTTCGCATGGGCGATACGAACTTGCAGCATGCGCACAATGACCACGTCAATACGGACATGACATTCGCAGAGTTGTATGACATGTGTTCTTTGTGCTGGAAAGAGGAGTACAGCATATTGGTGATCGATAAGGATTCGCCAGTACATAAGGGAAGGCACAGGCGTGACTTCGATCAGTTTATAATAAGATGCCGACCATGAGTCACAATGCCATTTCCAAGTTCGGACATGGTCTACGATCTGATGGTGACGATAGGAATGGGTTGACATAACCTCACCTGACCACTGTTCACAGGGGTCTGTCGCTTCTTAGGCGAAATATCGAGAACCTAAAAAATGAAGTGGTGGAATATTTGGTGGCCATCGGCTAGCTCGTAGAGGGCGCGGAGACATGGATAATAGGCCTGATCAACATGTCGAATGCGCAGAGACGAGAAGAATTGAAGGACCTTTAAAAATGCATTAATGTCCAAACTGGNACCTGATCAACATGTCGAATGCGCAGAGACGAGAAGAATTGAAGGACCTTTAAAAATGCATTAATGTCCAAACTGGCTGCCAAAAACTATGTTGCGAGGCATAGCAAGAAGGTGCTGGATGTGTGCATCGACCGGCTGGAAAGGATCGAAAATTCACTTTCCACAACTCGAGAGTGAATATGTATATATAACTTTGTGGTTGTGTGTTTACTGCATTCTATGGATGATGGCGAACCAAACCGAACTGACGACTGAGCTGCAGTGGGCCATCGAAGCTGTTCGCGCGAAATATATATTCGCGAAAAGTTACAGACTGGCTCTCGAGAATCTAAGAGAATAGGCTTACAAGCCAATAACCAGCCATCTCAACGAACTTGGTCGACAACGCCAGGAAGAAGCTTTGCCTCGCCTGGATATCAAACACGAAATCAAGGTGGAAGGTCCAATCCCGACGCGTAAACAGAAAAGAAGTCCGGAACTACCCGAATCTGAAGGGGCATCACTAGCGAAAAAGACGATTTTCCCCTGATCGATTTACTGTGTGCGCGAGAACAGAAACGAATACGAGAGCGTGGACCAGAGGTGGGCACCCTGGTCGGGCACTACATCGCTTCCTTCTCCAATCAGAACAACGACAAGATGTACGGCTTGTGACACCACGATGAAAAATGATTCCTTGGAAACAAGGAAGTGATGTTTTTTTTTCAGGAGATGTGATGCAGATCGGCAAGCGCAATGCGAAACTCATGCATGATCTGTGCGAATTGTGCGAACTGTGCGAACTTTTGTTTCGTAGGCGTCCCGGACACTACGCCGAATCGGATTTGCACAACTACCGTCGCCTACTACAATCCAGTTGTGCTCATTACACGAACGATAACCCCTCAACATGGCGATTTAAGGACACGGAATTAACGCGGGACTGTTTCCACGATTAGTCATAGCTATTGGATAAGGCCCTGCTGCTGCAGAAGATCGACTACGANCATTAACGCGGGACTGTTTCCACGATTAGTCATAGCTATTGGATAAGGCCCTGCTGCTGCAGAAGATCGACTACGAGTTTTGGGACGATCAGAACAAACTCATCGATAGACTAAGGCTACTGGCCGCTTCGCAGTCTACAGGCAACTCGTCGCACACCAGCGAGATTATATCCATCATCGAAGAACTCGTCGAAGCTGGATACATCATTAGATAACGAAATATGCCGTTTCTGTGGAAATGCACAGGTCGGCTAGAAGGAACTATCCTCGGAGAAAGTACCTCATGAAAGAGCTGGACGATACTTTCCAATCCAACCTGATCGATATGCAAGACTTTGCTCATACGAATAAAGGCCGCTGCAGCAATTTTTCTGTAATAGGCATGTTTTCCAAGTATGCCTGAGCCAGACTGTTCAAGTCGAAGAACGCATGTGATGTCACGGAGGCCATGGCAGATGTGTTGAGAGAAGGACACGTACCGAAAAATCTCCACACCGACGATGGTAAGAAATACTTGAATGCTACTTTCTGTGCACTGATGAAAATGTACTGCATAAATCGCTATTCTACGCACTCTGGGCTCAAGGCTAGCATCGTCGAGCGTTTTCACCGGACTCTGAAAGCCAAATNATAAATCGCTATTCTACGCACTCTGGGCTCAAGGCTAGCATCGTCGAGCGTTTTCACCGGACTCTGAAAGCCAAATTGTGGAGACATTTCACAGCGAATGGAAACTACAAGTGGCTTGAGTTACTGTCGAAACTCGTCCGCGAGTATAANAATTGTGGAGACATTTCACAGCGAATGGAAACTACAAGTGGCTTGAGTTACTGTCGAAACTCGTCCGCGAGTATAATTCTACCGTCCATTCTACCACTCACGTGAAGCCCGAAGATGTCAAGGACAACTCCCTGCTTCGGAATGTGGACTCCAACCACAGGAAGAGGGAGCTACGCAAGCCTTAAGTCAAAATTGACAACCTGGTGTGCATCTCTAAACTTGGCATTTTCCACAAGGCCTATCGTCACAACTAGTATGCGGAATTGTGCACGATGGTTCGCATACGACATATGTACCCCGAGCATGTATTACCTCGAGGACTTACATAGCGAACTTATCGTCGGAGGCTTTTGTGCAGAGGAGATCCAGCCTGCAAAGTTCCCCGATGTTTNAGGACTTACATAGCGAACTTATCGTCGGAGGCTTTTGTGCAGAGGAGATCCAGCCTGCAAAGTTCCCCGATGTTTATTTGGTGGAAAATGTGCTTAAACGACGTAATGGACGTGTGTATGCGAGGTGGCTCGGACACTCGAAGCGTGACGTTTCCTGGGTCGACGAGAAAGACATTCTGAAATAGGAACTACGAATATGTTTAAGTAATGTCTTGTAACTGTGTTTTCTAAATAAAAACGTGTTTTACCTTCGTTAACATTCATTTTATACTTGCCTGTCTTTATATGCAGTATTACGAGAGTGGAGATAGCTAGCTCTGTGAAAAAAGCTAACACTGCTCTTCCCATGCAAGATGACTTAGCCTATCTGACACCAAGCAGGCATGATAAAATGGCATGGAAGCACATGTGCAGCTACCTGATGCCATGCAGGTGCAGACCTCATGGTCATCCGACACCGTGCAGGTGCGAAAACGAATTGGAAGCACATACGCTTGCACATTTGCAGTTAGTTGACTGATGCTGTGCATGTGCAAACCTGTGAAAATGCTAACATTTCACTCTCCTCGCCCATTCAGATCCCTCCCCCACCCCATTCCCTTTTACCCCCTCCCCCACAAAAGCCATGGCAAACACCTGCGGCCCTGACTTTGAATACGGTCAGTTATACTCGGATTCTTCCAGATTTATTCCACAGGATAAAGAGATCAAGGCCAGTTCGCATGCAGTTGGCTCGGGGTCGACAGCACTCGACCCCTTCCTTCCCCCGCAGTTGCGTCTAGATGTAGGCTTGTAATGAACGGTGCGTATGCCTTACGAGCCTGCCCGCGCATCCTGGCGGTTTAATTTTCATTAAATGCAGAGCTGGATACCACCTTTTTCTCATTTTTTTTTTTTCAAAAACATAAAAATTTGCATATTATTTTTACAAGGTCCTACCTGGAATGCACTATCACATTATACATATATATATATATTTATATATATATATATGTATATATACAAAACTATTGCCATTTAAAAGTGCGATTGCGACTTTTAGAAATTCGTGGTAGTGAGCCGGAATTATTTAATTTTTATATTTATTTTTTTTGTTACTGGTTTTGTGAGGGAAGACCCCTGATGCACTTGGTAACAAAGTGGCAGGCTTAAATTTTTATTATAATCTTTTTTAGGCAACATTACTCGAAAAAAGTATAAAAACGGAATTATGATCTGCAGCAAGTCTCTAAACCGATAAAATTATTAAAAAGCCAATGTGGTGAGAATTATTAAAAAGCCAATGTGGTGAGCCGATATTTTTAATTTTTTCTGAAATATTTTGTTACTGGAATATTTTTTTATAAAATACTTTTTTTATTAAAGTAATTTCTAGGGTTACGGGTCGCTGGAATGGCCGGCAGAAGGGTAGGGATAGTCGAGGGGGGAGAAGAAGAAGGCTGGCAGGCAGGCAGGAAAGACTTAAGCTTGGTCATTAGAGTGGAATGGAGTGGAGAGGTTTGGGCGGCTCTTAGCACTGAGAACTTGAGACCCAATGAGGGTGAAGCGAGTTGAGAATGGAGCAGCCCCGGAATGTAAGGGCGGGGGAAACGGTAGATCCCGAGAAAACCCGCTAACCAGCGGAATCGTCTGGCACGATTCCCACTCGCAAAAATCCGGGGGAAACCCCGTCGGGAATTGAACAGGTCCGTCAAGGTGGGAGGCACGTAGTCTGACCACTACACCACCGTGGCCCGTTAGGCAATTAGAGATATAGCAAGTTGCTCAGAGAAACACCAATGGGGAAGGAATCTACCGTGGCCTTTAGTAAGGAACAACCACAGCACTTACTTGGAGCGATGTCGAGAAACCTTGGAAACTTGAAATCAAGATGGCCGGGCCGAGCTTTGAACTTAGGTCCTCCCGAATACAAGTTCGAATTTTCACCACTGAACCATTTTGCTCAGCGTGTTTAGAAGAGGAAGTTGAAATGAGTTTACCGGGGCACGAATTACGGACTACTCAACGCTGTCGTGGGGACCGCGGTGGTGTAGTGGTTAGACTTCTTGCCTCCTTCCAAAGAGAACAGGGTTTGATTCCCGNAGATTTTTAAAAATTGTGGGAACCGTGCTGGACGATGCCGCTGGTCGGCCAGTTTACTCGGAGATCTCCCGTTTTCCCCGCCCCTTCATTCCGGCGCTACTCAATACTCACCTAGCTTCACCCTTAACGCATCTCAAGCCCTCGATGCTAAGAGCTGCCCAAATCTCTCGACTCACTTCACTCACTCGACGCTGCCATGTCGACGGTCGTCACGCGTTTCCTGCTTCCAGGGGTCGCGGGGCAGCGCGTGCGCCGAGTACCACGACGCGACCTTGAACGACAAAGAGAAGAAGGACATCGTGCACATCCACAACATGGTGAGGCTCGACGTGGCCACTGGCAAGATGACCGGCAACCAGGCCTCGCCGCAGCCTAAGGCGGCCGACATGATGCAGTTGGTGAGTATTTTGAGCCTTCAGGCATCCCCGAGCACGGCGTTTGCCTATCGACAATAACATTTGACCATCAACTACAAGTGGCTTAGCGTGAACTATGACTGTCATTTGAACAGTAATGTGTTCAAAGAATAATCAGACGTAGGTCTGAAACTTAAAGTCATTCAAAAGTCATAATTAAAATATATATTTGAGGGTTTTTATAGTTTTGTAACATGGTAATGACGGTTACGTGATAAAAAAACAAAATATTTTGGAAGAAAATATTTATGTTTTTTTAGAGTGATAATAAACATTATTATTTAAAATTTTGTTTTGTAAAAATTTCAAAAATATATCTTAACATAAAATTGGGTTGCAACTAAAGTGTTTCTTGAAGTCAGAGGACAGGCATGTTGCAATATCCTTGAAACCCGACATTTTATTCGCCTACAGTAGGGGTCTAACTTGTAAATATTTAAAATGTATATCAAAATTTAAAATTGAATTACGAGCGAACCTCATTACAAAATTCCCAAAAAAATTTCTTCGTGGCATTAAGATGGCATGGACAATTAATTTGAGCTGTATTCTGTGACAGAAATTTTGTTTAATTTTGAGAATTGTATTAAAAGTAACATGAACTTAAAATGTATGTAGCACCTTTATTTCGTTTTTAAAAAATAATTTTCCGCTGTTGTCATACTTATCAGACTGTTTTATCATATGACAAAGAAAAATATGGGATATGTTAAAAATTTAGAAAAAAAATTTCGTGCAATTTAACGTTATTAACGTTGTATAAAAGGTCATGTTTTTATTGGAGGCTGCTGAAATTAATTTCTTTGTTGTATACACATTGTAGTATGTAGTATTCAGTATGCACAATTATAAGATATTTGCTTTTCTAACAATTTTACATTTTCATACTCGACATGCGCATGTAGTTACGTATGTTTTCGGCTCGTGGAATTAATATTTTTTAATGTAGTGGGATACACCAAATGCAGGAACAAGAATTTAAGTAGGACTTTCAAAAATGCTTGGTTAACCGTGAACCGGCGATAGCATATTACCATATTTTTGTCTTGGATTTCAAAAAAATTTCATTGCCCTGCTCCGGAGTGTTAAAGGAGTTATCTTGAGCTGGGTAATCCGTCGTTTTGTAGGACGGAGTAGTGAAGCTAAAAAAACATAAAATACTTCAATGACAATTGCTGGTCAATATCTTCAGATTTACTGCGAAATTGAGATAGAGATATTTACACGTGCTCATTCTTGCTGTCTTTAAGGTGTAAAAGGATCATACATAAAAACTTAAATACAGAACTGGGCCCAATATGAACTAGCTGACGAACATACATCTAATTTCAATGGAGTTATGGAAGTTTGCATAACATTATAAGCTGGCAAGAGAAGATAAAGTTTTCTTTGGCGCTTAGTGGGATAAGCCCCTCGGTTTTTCTAATACACAGTTGTGGTGGGAGTGTAAGAGGAAAAAGAGAAATATTCTCTATGGCTGAGGTAGTTTCGGTGATTAGGGACCACAAGGTTCCAGGTAAAATGCCGTGTAAACCATGAACGTTCCTGTTATTTTCAATGTGTAAGTGCATGTGGATTTGGCAAGTAATGTTTACTTACACACTTCCCCCTATTTTTTTTTTGCCGACTAATCCACAGACAAGCTGAGCTGTTACTAAGGCAATTAAAAATAACTGAAAGTTGAACGAATGGTGTCGCATAAAAAGCGACAAATAAACATTTCTGAAGATGAGTTTGCCTAATCACCAATATGATTAGGTCGAAACAATGAACTATTTAAATTGGCAGTTATACAAACCATTTTGTATATGTAAGTTTTTGAGTGATATTACATATTTGAACTTCATTATCAAAGCAATAAATCTCCCAAGAGTCGAGTTCACTCGACATAGACGGAGTATATTTACGTACGGTGATCCGTACAAGGAAATTACTGATGCCTGTAAGAATGACATCACATATAATATTAATACTTAGCGAAAATCTGCCATTATGTTCTATGCTTTATCTGAGTCCAATTTTGAAAACATTTAAGTACAAGTTAATAGACAAATTAATTCAATGTAGTCATCATCGATTCATTTTAAATTTGGCTGAGATGATCTCATGAGCTTTAACGCAATGTAGGTATTAGCAAGACCCCGACGAAACACATTAAATTGTCTTGAATAAATCTCTGGAACACAAAATTATTCATAACTCGTATTCGCATAAATTACATAATCTACGAGTACAACCCGTGAGTTGATGTAACGATTAACAGCTGAGGCTTTTGCCTCACTGAAAACCTTCAACAGAGAAGTGACCACAGAAAAGTTCTGTAAACGGGCTTCTATACCAGCAGCAGAATGTTCAGTAAGTTTATTACAGTTCTGTTGGTTGATGGACCAATACAAATATTTCTGAAGATGTTCTGTTGAAGGAACTATATTTTTTGTAGAATAACAGAATAATCTGCTGTAGGAACTATTTTGCAGTTACAATCATACACAAGACCACAACAAACAATATGTTGCAATAACTATATATGTTAACAATATTTAATTGTTTTCTACAGCCATACATTTTTTTTAATTTTTAGCTAGCCCTAAGTTTTATATAAAATAAATGTTCTTAGCATTTCTTAAAACGAAGTAAAAATAGATTAAAGCATTTTGTATAATGTTTAAATTGCTTTCTTATTTATTTGTTTTGTTTGTTCCTCTGACTTGTAATTGACAGCAACCCTAAATTCTTCTCTTTTTTTTTTTTTTTTTTTTTTTTTGCTGAAACAAATTACACATTATTTGTTTAATCTGGGTTATATTTGCGTAGGAATACATGTTAATAAATTATTTGCCGTCCAACGCTGTCAACATGGTCCTTGTTAGCCCATGCAAATTAAAGTAAACAACAGGAGTAGATCTTGGCATTAGGTTATGGATAGAGGGGGGAGTGTCTTTTACCCATTGCGTAGTTGCAATTCTAGACTTCAGAGTCTTGGCGAGGGAGGGTGTCACTTTGTCATCATAATTTTAGGAAACTATATTAAATTAATCACATAAAATGACTGTTCTAAAACATTCACAAGGCGGTTTTATGTCAACGTGTGGGTTTTGAGGTAAGGTGTCATATCTCCTGTGATTCTCTCCTCCTCCCTTTTGTGGTTTCACCCCTAGAAACAAAGCTGGTGATGCTACACTTGTGAACCAGTGGTACACCGTGGTGACGTCAGCATTGCGGGGGAAGTATTAAGTAAGGGTTGTAAAGTTTGACTGTGTGCAGGTATGGGACGAGGAGTTGGCGACTGTGGCTCAGAGATGGGCGGACCAGTGCGTCTACGAACACGATTCCTGTCGGAAAGTTGGTGAGTATCGTCCACAATTATCTATACATTTACACACATAGATACCTCAGTACAAACATGTTACATTTCTTAAATCTGACTTTTTAATTAATTGCCTTACTATATGCCTTTCACAAATCTATGTTACGTGCAACAGTTGTAAAACTTAAATGTTAACGGTTATAATTTTTCATGGGATAATATGCGTGAGAGAGCGCTGGAATAAGGCGTTATGTTAATACGTCACTATTCATCCTGAAAAACAGCATATTTTGAGTTGTGACACTGTCGTACTTAGATATCGAAGCCGATGGCCGGGTTGCGAATTTCGTGTCATGGCACAAATAATTACTTCCAAAAACTATGAAATCTATAACTATTTTAATGTAAATAATGTATTATAGGTTTAAGTACGTTCTCAAAACATTTCGTTAACATACATAGTGTTATTAATAACTTTAGAAGAACAGAATTTTTCAGCTATGCAATAACATAAATTAAGGGAAAACGAAAGCTTAAGTACAAAATAAAGGTAGCCGCAACTTCGTTGAAATAATTGACTTGAATAAATCACAATGGTCATCATAAATTTGGAAAAACAAATAAAGAGATCACTTAATAATTTATTAAAAAATAATACAACTATTAAATATAAAAAAAATTGTGTTTAGCTTACATTATTGTATCCAAATATTAGAACTAGGCGTAGTCCTTTATTCGCTCTAACTCAACAAGATGTGTTGTCATTAATTTGGATTTGTGTTTTCTCTTGAATACTTCGAAATATGTCTATATTTAATTATTTTTATTTGCTTCGAGACATGTCCAGAAGGTAGCGAAACAATAAGGAAATGATATTTGTAGCTATTAGATCCCCTCACTTGACCTACACTGCCCGATTCACGGTCCTCTTTTAACACCGTACTTAAACTATTACAGGTGCCACCGCTGTCTGCGAAAGGCGCGTATCATTATATTTTAAATTATTCCCCAATAAATTTTGCAGTTGTAATCCCTGGTAGCCAATCAGTTATCTTGCTGTTCTCCCATCGCAGCGATCCGGGTTCGATTAGCAGTTGGGCCCACGCTAGGTTTTCACATACGGGAAGCATGACGGACGTGGGCAGCGGGCGGCGAAATTTGTCAGGTAACTCCTGTACCCCCTGTTCCTGCACTTCGCTGCTGTTCCATATTAGTGGTACCATTTCATGTGACCCTTCAGAGACTATTTACCCCTACGGATTTCACCTTGAAACGCCGTCACTCGGTGAGTGGTGGTCCGTCCTAGACGTCTCCCTCTGCAAGACATATACTTGTATGTACACGCCTATGTGCACTGGAAAAGGCCAACAGAGAAATGAGCACGCTATAGTTAAGTAATCGGTTTTCAGGGAAGTGACAGCTAAACTTCAGCACTACCACCTCACTTATGTGCAAGCTTAATACAGTTATATTTGTTGAAAGAACCATTCAGAAAGTACTTAATATGTTATTTTAAAAACAAACTGCGTTATCTCTTGTACTGAGTGCTATGATGTAGCAACTGTATTTGTAGTTACAGGAACCATTTCACAGACAAAAAACATAGAGCTCTAATGGTGATCAGCAATATTTATACCGGATGTTTTTGAACAACACCGACAATCTCCGACAAACTCCTTCCGAAAATATGAGACGAAAATTTATGTAACACTTTTCCCCATAGGTGATTATAAAAAAACGTTATGGGCCCCCAAAAATTGATTTTTAAAATTATTTAGTTCAAAATATCAGATCCTACTTGCGATTAAGTAATAAAAGCAGTTGATGGTGTTTTTAATGGAGATTTTATACCTCTGATAACGCCGGTGGCAATATCATGCCACTTCATGATGAAAATGGGGGGGTTGGTGCTTTATTTATGGATGAAACTTTATAACCCTATGATGTTTGCAATTTTTGTAATGCATATTATCAGCTTGCCACAATTAACAAAAGAGGACATCTTATTGGATCACTCTGAAGAGAACAGTTTTAGAGAAACCCATGTGTGTTACCTGATAGATAGGCAACACGCAATCCTATTAAAACTATTTAAAATATAGATTTTACGAGGGCGTACAGCTTCCTTAAGGCTAACTTTAGCGGGGAAGTGTATATATTTTTTCGACTTGCATTTGCTTGAGGAATAATCTGCTGGAGTTGCTCGGTGTTGTTTGGAAGTACCCTATAGTTATAATAACCCTCCTGATTGCTGTCCCTAAATTAAGAATATTAGAAGTTTATTGGTACATATGTTTAGTCCCAACAGTCAATTTAAGTACACTTGTGCATATGCACATTTTTTGTAAATCTGCAGCTAGTATTTCGAAATTGAAAATAACACCGGCATGCTTTCATTGTATTTAAAGCAGGATCAATATCAACAATATGCGAGGAGACTGGTGCTCAGTATAAGCGGGTGTGGAGAGGCAAAGGAATGCGGTGGTGGAGAGAACGGGAGTACTCCGAAGAAACCCACCCTCCATCGGCAACCTCTGCCACGTTTCCCAAGTACAAAAATTTCACACTTGGATCCGTTGCAGGTAGAATCTGATCACTATAGTTGGAGACTGGCGGGTTGATCGCACGGCCACGAGACCTATGCTACTTCTTCAAGAAGAAATTAAATGAGTGAGTGAAGAGATATGGGCGGCTCTTTAACATCGAGATCTTGAGAGTCGATTAGGGTGGTTGTGAGTATGGAGCAACGCCGGAATGAAAAAACGGGGGGAACGGGATATCCCCGAGAAAACCCACTGATCAGTGGCATCGTCTGGCACGATTCCCACATGCAAAAATTAGGGAGTGACCCAGCCGGGGATTGAACCCGGTTCACCTTAGTGGGAGGCGAGCAGTCTAACCGCTCAGCCACCGCGGCCCTTCGAGAAGAAAGAAAATTTTTATTCGCTGCCTTGCGAACAATAAGCATAGCTGACAGCCACAGTATACAAAATTGTAATGATACCATAGTGTATTATTTTGCTTTTGCTTTTTTTTAAATAAATTTACCAATTTTTTATTTTAAAAAACTGGAGATATTTTGCTGAGTACATTTTCTGCAGTACACAAAGCAACGATAAGAATGATTTATGCTTGTTTCTATACTGAAATTTCTTAGTGAAAAATACTACAGTACAAGTGTGATCGCAGTTTTGCCTCCAAATTTCGTCGTTGAGGGACAAAGAACCTTAAACGCATACCGAATTTAAGTTGGAATTAATGGACAGAGTATGCCAAGCACTAATTACTGTTGACACATTAAACATCATCCCAAGTGTCAGTAAGAGTCCTGCCTTCAAAGAGGTTTGGATGAGGCCCAGAATCAACTGAATTCTGGCCTACGCATCATCTTGATTTCGCCTGTACGCGTAAGGCACTAAAACTTGAGTTCAGTTTTTCCGTATTTCAACTACGAGACTTACAGCCGCTGCCGTTAAATTTTACTGCAGGGAAGTCTGCAGTGCAGTTCAATGCACCCTTGTTACGCGTGTGACCGAATAGAATGTGTTCAGATACAGCAAACTTCAAATGCTAGTTTTCGCTGTGTGAAGTGCTTCAAACTTGAAAATATGATATGTTTAATGTCTACAAATTTTTATTCCTGTATCGACTGGTGTACTTTTACCCCCTGGGTGAACATTTTAAGGATACCCACAATAGTTAAGAATAAAAATGTTAATTTCCGGCACTATGCAGAGGAGTTCAGGTGCCAAGTATTCAGCACTTTTATATCAGTTATTTCTTGACACAAACTGCTTAAGTAAACGTGTTTATGTAAACTACTTTGGTCTCTCTTCCAATGAGAGTGCTGTAATGAAAAAAATGTATTATTGACAGTCGCTTTTGTACAGATGTGATGTAAGTCATGGAAAAAACAAGGAATATGCGAAAAAGTCACACATTTACAGAAAAAAAACTTTTGTCAACATATATGTGAATACCTAATCCATAGAAATTTCCAAGAAATTAATTGAGTCAGTAATTATAACTGATGCAATACAATAAAAACACTAGAATGAAGAATTAAAACGATGACATTATATACGGATGTATTTTTGATTTTGCCGGTGAGTATTTCGAGGAACTCTCTTTAATTCCATCATTGCATTCCTTCACTGCACCTTCTTTAACTCACTTCACCTCATTTTACTCTAAAGAACCCTTTGTTAAGCGTTGTTCAAATCTTTCTTGCTTATTTCTGTCAGCTCTTTCATTCTTCTTCCACCCGTTCCCACTCATTACCTAAAGATCCTTATAAGAAACTCTGGATAAAGGATAGATAATTATTGTGATTTTACAACTTACATAAAACCTACAAACCGTCCTACAGAATAACTTCGTAGTGCGAATCTTACTTCATATCCTTTTTTAAAATGTTCTTGTTATTTACTAACATTCCTTTAATCCATTCAGTTAAATATAAGGCTGATATAGAATTAAGTTTTTTTTTCGAATTGATGCTCGAACTAAAAACATTAAGTAGGATCGTAGATATCCATGATTGTAAGGCGTCACATTTAAGTAGCGAGGAGGCCATTCCGTTGATTTTTTGCACCTAACTGCCGGCACTACTCGATTTATAAGCGCCGATTTACTGAGTGAGAAGCCCACAATAATTAGGTCGTCCTGTCGCCTTTACCCAACAGATGCACAGCCGTTAAAACTTTAAACACCTTTTTTAATTCACTTACCATGATGAATAGCAATTATTCTAAACTGTTGCTTATTATTTCAAGAACAACATCTGAAAGAGAACAGGTTTAAATTTTTCTCATCTCTCCATGATGAGTCACCCATAAGGAAAATTTACACACGCAATTGCTTGCTAAGCGCTGCCTACATATTATGTGTAAAAAAAAAAAAAAAGTAAATGTGGCCTACTGTTACGAAGCTGATGATTTGTTTTCAGGGAGGTTCGACGTAGGACAGAACGTGGCAATGAGAACGGCAGCCTCGAAGTTCACCTCGGAAGATCTGTACGCAAATATCGACATGTGGGTTGACGAAGTGGACAAGCTGAAGCCAGGCATCGTTCAGAAATACACCACGTGAGTGCCGAACGTGTATAATGTTCAATACGAATCGTGACCCCTTGGCCAGTTGCATGCCTTGGAAACGAATGGAACAGTTTTACTTATACGTAGTACTGTAAGTGAGTGAGTGAAGGCAGTGGTGCTGATGTGGATGGCGCTTAAGGCGACACCGTAAATTAAAGGAAGACAGGAGGGAGAGAGTGATTAAAATAATTATAAGAACTGCCAACACTTTTTAATAGCTAAGTAAAACTATTACAAGACCTTGGGAACAGGTTAGGGGAGGACTTAGTAGGAATTACTATCTTTTCCTTGAACAACTCGCCCCTGAAGGGCCGGAGATCGGAACCCGAGTATGTTGCAACTCATTCCTATTCGCCGATAGCTTGGCGTGGGTGGAGTTATGGTTGTCAGCCGATGGCCATCCTTCGGTGTCAGCCAGACCTAATTAATACGACCCAACTTGCATGTTTTTTTGCCGATAGATTATGCTTACGCAGTGCTGACCCAGTCTCCTTAGTAGGCCACTGCTGACCGCCTTTCTTCTGACCGCACTGTGTGGCTGGAGTTGCAATCGTAACAGTACGTAGCTGCCTACACTCGGGGCGCAAAAGTCCTGCTTTGTGGCGCTTTTTAATACATTGATTTAATCTCTGTCAAATAGTTATTAATGATAAAATAACTTGTACAACAGCTTGTGTAACGGCCTGAACACAATTGACATTAACGTTGCACATAAACAGTAAAAACCATGAACAAACACATACACTGCATAAACACAATGACCTTGCTACAATTAATATTAAATATATATTTTCGTTTGTTTATTTTGATATAATTATTGCAGAAGAAATTAGAATTGAAATCGGTGGTAGCAGATTTTCATCAAAAATATTTTTTTTTGTGCAACTTAGGCTTGTTTTTTAGATTAATTTCTGTTTTCGCTATTTAAGTTATTTTAAGATAGTTCAATTTTGTGATTAGGATTACCTATAAATAAACAAAACAAAATAACTTTCCGGGGAATAAAGTCAATATTCGCATTTTCTTGTTCCGTAAACAAGTTTCTCATTTGGCAAAGCAGTAGAACCCCCGGAGGTTGTGATTAGCTAAACATCGACACACAGTAATATATGCAGTTCACGGTAATCTGAGCACTTTTGAAAGCCCTGCTTAAGATATACTTGTATGTACGTCGTGTATTCTTCCGCGTTATGTAAAATTAACACTTCCATGGGCCACATCACTTTATTCATGCGTCGGTCAAGTTAAACAGTGAAATTATTAGCAAAGTAAATATTTTACAAATCTCTAAATTTTTACACTTAGTTGGATTAAAAAACGGAAAGCGAAAGAAACAATTTAAGTTATCACAAATGGTTACCTAACAATTTTAATTTTACGTTAAGGCATGGAACTATTTTCCCTCTATCGTTACCAACTTTACTGGGCCTATGTCACTCAGTGTGCCCGTTAAAATATATGCAAGTAGGAGCAGTGACTTCTTTCTAAGCTTGATTTCAAATGTGCTCTCTATATTGTGAACAGCCTTTAGTAACGAGGAAAATTAAAGGAAGTTTAACTCTTCTTATTATTAATAGATACTATGTTGGGTAAGTGCTTATAAGTATGCACTATTGTAGCTTATCGTATTGATTTACATGGTGTTCAACTCATTCGTAGATTACTAGGTTATTTAAGTGAAATGCTTGCGTCAGTTATCCCCGAGCTCTAAAATAAAATAAAACTAATTTCAGCCAACCCCAATTTGAATATTAAGCAGTTAATAAGCTGTTTAAATGGAAAAAAGTTAGTTTTTCTGATTATCAGGTAAACATAAATGGGGTCTTGGCATTCAATATTCGCATGCGTTTCTTATAGTTTTGAGGGGAAAAAAGTTCTTTTTAAATGTTGTTAATAGAACAAAGAGTCAGATGTGAAAATTTTATGAATAAAGTGCTTCAAAATGTTATTGCAGAAATTTTAACCACAATTTTACATCACCAACTTAATCACACAAATTTGCGGCAGTGTGAAAAACGGTGAGTCATAACCTTGAATTTTTCGACCAAGCAGTTAAAAACAGACAAGGTAAAGTGATGAACGCAGACACAGTAAACTTCGTTTAATGCTAAGTTGTATTTGAGAGAAGCCTACGTGTTATTACAGATCTACAAATTATGCAAACGTCATTGCACTGTCTAATTTTCGCTATAAACTCGTGTTTCAACTCCAACATCAGAAGCGCAACCGTCCTTGGGTGTCACTTGATTCCAAACCACATATATAAGTTTGTCGACAATGGTTGTGAACCTACAGCAGCCAGTATTCGGTGTTAATGAGATACGCTACGTGCGATCAGGTTGCAAGTAGCTACCTCACTCACGCCTTCTTGTAGACTGAGACCGTAAACCCCTGACGCGTGGCAGTCAACCAAATTCTCTCAGCACAATAGCGCATCCTATTGTTATCGTTAAGCGCTCTTACTCGTCTTTCCACGAGGCACGACACTGAGGACCTCTGAGAGTCCTGCTGTTCTCTTCCTCTGGCATTTGTGAGGACATACGTCAAGGATATTCTTTAAGAGGTGAGCGTTACTTCTTATATTTTATACATAATTTGCGGGCATCTTATTTTATTCCCGAGCTTGATGTCGACTCTCAAAAACACGAAACCAAATGCCATTGGATATTTCCAAAATAATTGACATTCTAGGAGGACTCCCCGTCCAAGTCATGGGCTAAATTTCAATACGAAGCAATTAATAAACATACCAGAACCTTCGTAAGAGCAAATAAACTGCTGGTTGCAGTTCATATTTCATAAAATAAAATCTTGCTATTGTTATCCGAATAATTCCCACGCTTTTCTGAGTAGATCCCGTAACAAATTATTTGAGGTGTGACACATGCTGGTGAGATTTAGAAGGTATACATTAACAGCTAAATACCTATTATTTTTAACAGTGTCATATTTCAGTAACCGTATCACAATAGGCCTATTAGGTTTATTAAAATTAAATTAATTTTAAGAGCGGTAACTTCGGTTTCGTAAACTATATTAACATTAAATCGAGGTTTTTTTTAAGAAGGACATGCAGGGTCCTTTCTATCCGCGAAAATAGCAACTCCAAGCTCACAGGGCGTGGAGGCCGGGCTAGTGATGTGTGGCGTCCAAGCTTCAGCATTACTGAAGTTGACGAGCATCGAGTATGTACATAATCAAGGTTGTTCCCAGCCCCACTATGAAATCGTGAAGGTCCTGTTGTCTCCTTCTCTTCGCTTGCTTCCATTCAACGGAAGCTCAAGCTGTAATTTTCTTATTTTAAATTCAACCCTCTATAGACTGCGCATTTAATAACAACGCTTATTTTCATATTGATGGCAGTCTGTATCTGTTTACGCACCACAGTTACAATAATCTCCTACTAGTAATCATGTTTTTGGCATTTTAAAGGCGTCACAGATTGGTTAAGTGCGTGGAATTTTACCCCACACATTTTTATATATTCTATAACTAATGCGTTTTAAACAAACAGTGTGAGGAAGTGATTTCATAAGTAATTATCCGTAATGTTTATTTTGTTATGTCCTCTTACTTATATGCTGTTCACGGTAAGTGAGCACTTTTGAAAGCCCTGCTAAATTTATACTTGCATCCCGTTGGTTGCGTATCTTTCCGCGTACCTATCAAAATAAACACTGCCACGTGACTTTCGACTGGTGTTTACATCAGCTGGTTTCATATGTCCACAGCATAATCATTAAATAAACAACAGAATAATACATATTGTAATCAGCACTATAACTAAGTACACACTAATCTCAGATGATAATAATATTGGTTTGTGAATATTGATTAATATTCACGATTCTTTTTTCTGGTTGGACGTAGATTAATGCTTTTAACTGCGGTAAACACTTCCGAGGACATACGAAAATATGTTTGATTTATGCTGTCAACAGAATAACATTAGAGTCAAGCATTAGCCTTTTTCCCGTTGTAAAAACATCAAGATTTTTCGAAGGTTCATATTTTAAAAAATTTTATAGCTAAAAAACTTGCCCGTTAAAGAAAGGCACGCTTTTCGATAATACAGTGTCTATACTCCTTCATACTGAAGACAACGTGCTTGAATTAATCTTTAAATTATCTAAGAATTATTTTTAAAAGCACTTGCGAGTAGAATTGTATTGCATTAATCTCTCACAAATCAGTATTTTAATACAAGGCTACTAGGAAGCAAATGGCGGGCGTTGCTATCACATTACGTGTAACGGAAACAATTGTCATGAAACTAAATGGCTGAACAGAATAGATCCAAATTGTTACAGTATACTTCCTCAGTAATATTTGTCACTCGATGTAAGTTTTGTGAAAATTCGTTAAGTCACGCAATTTTAAAGCGCGTGACAGTAACGTTTGCTAAGGCTTACTGCTTTACGGATGAAAAAATCACTTTTCGTTAGTAAAATTTCACTACCTAAACTGATATGAACGTACCTTTACCACAATACTAAAACACAATAGCTAGCCGTTGACAAAGTATTCCATGAACCTGCATATTCATATTTAGTGTAGAATCCAATTTTACCCTTAAATTACCCGAAGTTTCTTCAAATTCATTGGAGGTTTAAATGTTACATCGACTTTTGCATGAAGTGGCACATTTTCCAGGTCAGCATATATTGTGAAATTTCAAGAATNCATCGTAACGTTACCGAGCGTTACACTTTTTCATAAGTGACTCCCAGCCGCAACCTAATTTAAGACGTTGTCACGTCAAAAAAATATTTTATCTATAACGTTAATGAATACTATATTTCAGAAGTTACGAACTAACATTTAAAATCACGTTGGTCATGCACCACTGTTTTGTTCACACACGAGCGCGAACCGGAATAAAAAACACTGATCTTGAACATTGCGTCAGCCAGGTGATTATGAGAAAGAATAATAAACATGATAGTGTTACAATCCTGCCAAAAGTTTATTCTAATGTGCGTACAACAAAAAGAAACTGAATTGCCGGTGGCAACTATTTTTAACTTTACAACTAATAAGACGTTAAGTCACGGAATTACTTCTCGTAGTTCGCTGCCAACTTAACTGCGAGTATCGCGGTCATTGGTCACGTTAAAATATATGCAGTGATGTTTTACATACGTTGATTTCAATAGCACTCACTTTATCGTGAACCACCTATAACTAGGGCCAGTGACTTTTTGCTGTTGTTATACCTCCATTGGCTGCTGGTGCGGTGTCCATCTTTGACCAAGCCATTCAGGATTAAGTAACTCCGACACTGAACATTCGTGATACGTGCGCAAACGGTTAACACGGGCCAGAACATTTTTTTAGCCAATCAAAGGAGCTGGACGACCCCACAGTGCTTTGGACTGTATCTTGTCTCGACATATTTTCGCGAAATATCACTGCCCCTACCAATAACTCTTCTACACACTATTAATAATTACTAGAGTTGATATCACAGAGACTACAATAACTCTTCGATACATCCAACACAATACTGTGGCAGGGATCGAAGGGTGGGGTAGAAGAATGGAGTCGGACTTGCTCTGAACTCTAGCGGGTGTAGAGACACTCAGATCGCTGTGCGAGGGGGGGGGGAAGCCTCTCAGTGTGTCTCCCGTCGCCAACGGCTCCCTATTGTCTCGTCCTGGGCTTTGACTACACTTCTCGTCCCAGTCTCCACGATATGTTGCCATCACTTCTTGTTCGTCCTCGTTCAAGTCGTGCGCAGAGCTAGGGCCGCGAGATATTGGCAGTTTGGCGCAGTCGTACCGTGTCAGCCAGACCCGATTATTATCCTAATCGTAGCAGATCCGTACGATTGTACTTGCGTGATGGTCTATGATACGTAATGAACATGCTATGGCAATAACCACACTGCGCATTGTTGGCGCTGCCGGTCCTCTTGGTGATGCAATTATTACAATATTTCATAAGGGTACTCGGAAAGAAAGAAGATGCCAGTATTTTCAGAAATAGTTCAATTTACCGAGAACCGTATCTACAGAATTCGACTTAAACGGCGTTAAAACAGATCAGGAGTGGTTCAAACTGATGTTAGTTGTTTATAACGCTTATGGTTCGAAGCTATTCGAGTAAGCTGTAGAAACTCGCTGGACTTATTTAGGTAAATTTTTCATTAAGAGTTTTCTTAATGAAACTCTAGGGCAGTCATAATAATTTGTGTCAAAAATAGTCACAGTAGCTGCGCGAATCCCAGAACTTGCAGGTATTTTCCAAACATTTGTGAAGAACATCGTCATGGGGTACATGTTACGTAACTAGGTCACCAGGCCACCGCTTCGAATAATTTCCGCAAATGGTGAGAGATTTTACATATCAAAACACGACCAGTAAGTACTTAGTGACCCAGTGGAAATATTTCCCTAGCATAACTACGTTTGTAAAATTCCATAGCTAGCTTTTTAGGAACAACAATAAAAGAGGACACACAAAGCATATGTCATCACTTAAATTCGCTGAAACCGTTACCGATGTCAGTGTATTTACCATAATATAAAGATAAATTACTAATATTTATATTTTGTCCATGCACCCATCATTGCAGTAAGTATATTAAAATCGTATTATCATCAGTGGCATGATGTTTATTTCCATTTATTTTACAAACAGGAATGTCGTTTTATTAATTAAAAAAATATTTTATACAACTTAAAATATACTCTTGGTAACATTAAATCTCAGCCACCGGAAGTTTAATGAACTTCAGAAGCATGTATTTATGTAACCAGTTACTCTAACTATTATTTTAAGCTACACTGTCAGTTAACATTGCCAAATTATCCTTCACTGTTCAGACTATGAAATGGGTCACTGCAAAGCTATAATGCGGTGTACCTCACATTCATTCTGCGGATTGGATACGTTGTGTTGTCAGCGGTTCCCCGTTTGACTTTCCAGTGTCTGACAGGTTAATTCCAGGGCGATAGTTAGTCAGTATTCTAGCGCTATGTCTCAAGTTGGCAGGCCGCACTGTCAAGGTTATGCTACCGGAGTTCGGGGACGTTCAAGGCATCTACAATCTGCATTTTCTCTTCGACACAAAGTTAGCTATAGTTGTGTTATGGTAAAATGAGCGTATTTAAATTTTAAATACTTCCTTTCTTCCCTCTCTTTACTCTCTATATATCCTACAACTGTTCATTAGTGTTTAAAAAAGTTAAAAATATCCAAACATGTTTTTAAATTTAACATTTCTTTATATAAATATATAAATGGCATGTTATTTGGTCATTACATCTGTGTCACGTGGTAGTCCACGGCATTAGTTTACATTGTAAATCTTTCAATTGTACAACTTAGTATTTCTTATTATGGCTTCAGCAAAAGAGAAAATTTTTGGATTTTAAATCAAATAAATTTAAAAATGTTAAGTGCAAATTTTTTTTTCTGGAAAATAGCATCACATACAATGTTGAACAACGTTTGGTACAAATACAAAATAATTAATTTTTTGGTATCCAACACTTTTAGGCTGGACTCACAATAGTCTGTCGCATCAGTCAATCGTCCGTCCGTACGGCAGTCATCCGTCTTTCGTTTTCGTCCGTCATTTGAAAGCGATTCACAACAATCCGTCGTCCGTTAATTCTTCTGTGCGGGGAAATTCCAATGTGACAACTTAACATTGCGAAATTTCTTTAGTTGGAGACATACATATCGGGTTGGAGATACATTTTCAAGAGAAAAACATTTTGGAAAATATTCTTTTTACGTAATTGTAATAAATGCAAAAAAAAAAATGTACATTCCAAATTTTTTAATTTATTACAAAAGAAAAATTAACACAAATCCACCAGCTTGTATTTTATTTCAAAGTGCGTATTCCCGTCTTAGGAATGATGCCAGAATGCGGTGGTTCATCCGTCCGTCGAAAGTTAACGTTTGGTAAATATGTGACGGATGGACGGATAGAAAAAAAAGCTGCCCTGCGATTGGTTGGAGATCACGTGACTGTCGGACGGACGACTGACGTATGCGACAGACACAAGATGAGGTAGACCGACCTCGTTGGCCGTGCGCAACCAGTCTCCGTGTTCGATGCTCGAACACGGAGACTGGTAACAACGTCTCGCGCAAACGGCATGGTTTGGATATTAGGTTGGAAAACTGATTTGTAAACAAACTTTTCTAGATGTTTTTGTACTTCATCTAACCAATTTGTGATGCATTTCGATTAGATTCAAATTGGTAAAAGTATTGTATTGATGTAGTAGTGGTTGTTATTTAAAAATTAAGATGTAAAGGAACACGTTGATGAGTGTCGACCACGTGACTTTGACAGGTGTGTATGATTGGGGTGGGTGCATGCGCAGAAGACCTGTAAGCGGTCTAGCGCATCTCTGGTCTATGGTTGCGAGTCGAGCCTCCTAGAACAGGCCGGTGGACCGTGAACGGTGAGTAGTGTGCGAGACGTGGCGGTGTGCGAGCAGGTCGGACAGCGATCACTACACGCAGCTGGTGTGGGCGGCGACGGGCGCTGTCGGCTGCGGCGCCACCATCTACAAGAGCGGCGGGGAGGAGTACACGCAGCTACTCGTCTGCAACTACGGCCCTGCCGGCAACAGGCCCTCCAAGCCCGTCTACGTCGCGGGCCAGCCCTGCACAGCCTGTCCCGAGGGCACCTCCTGCAGCATCGACTACAAGGGACTCTGCTTCTCCCCAGGTATACGCTCTTCGCTATTAACTCATATTCCCTTTCCGAATCAACCTTATAAAAATGTCAGTGCCCCTACCTGCATATATTTTAACGGCAGCACTGACTGCCACGTGCCCAGCAAAGTTGGTAACGACGAAGTGAATATAGTTCCATATCTTAACGTTAAATTACAGGTATTATTTTAACATCTGTTAATACTTTTCTTGTCCCATCTTTTTTTAATGCACGTGACTGCTATTAATAGGAAATTTTCTAAATATTTTATTTTCTAATAATTCCACTGTTTTGCTTGACCGACGTATGAATAAAGTGATCAGGACCACAGCAATGTTGAATTGTACACATGGCGGAAATATGCTACATCAGAAGGAAAAGTAGATCCTCAGCAGGGATTTCAAAGTGCTCAGTTTATCGTGAACAGCATTCTACTGACGTATGTCAAGACGCCCTCCACGTTTATGAGCACTGCCTGCCAAGCCTGCAGCCACACAGTTGAAACGAGGGATCGATGAAATTCCTTTTCAGTGCATAATTTTTCAAAATAACCCTTTAAAACACAATCTATTCTACGTGGCATTCCTTGACGCTCGGCCCTGCACTTACGTTGAAACTACATATAAAGCTCTCTGGTAGTATACGTTGCGCTGCAGAATAAACATACACTTTGATTTTTTGTCAAATAATTATAGCGTAATTAGTTCAACATCAATTTCAAATTATGAATAGATTCTCGCCGTTTCAAAATTTCCAAAAACTTGCTGATAACATTGGGCCACTACATTTCAAGGCATATGTAAAATTTAAAATAGTTACTTCATTGAAAATAAGGTTGTGGCATATAAACGGAACATTCAACATGGCGGAACATTACGAATTCTAATGAACACTGGCACATTAACAAATCGTGACAATGTTTATGTTGAATCATTTCTAAAATTTAACCTTAAAATTTACAATTGTACACAAAAAAATATGAATAACTTTTTTTTTTTCCTTAGTGTGGCAGTATTCTCAGAGAAAGTTGCATTTAATATTTTTTGTTTGTAACAGTTATCTTTAAAATGGATACATTTAGGAGGAATTCCTTAAATAATTATTCGTTATTTAAACTACGTGCCTGCAGGTTTGGTTGTCGGAACCTTCAAGCCCCTGACACACAGTTAACTTTTTTTGTCAAGCTGTTTTAAATCAAGTTGGTCAATGAAATTTGGATGGTTCTAAAAATGTATTTTATCTTTGACGGGCGTTAGAATCGTGTGTGACAAAAGCAGCCGTGAAACTTCAAAATTGCGAACAATTGCTACAAATTAAGTAAGATTGTGGAGGTAATTATTAATATAAAAGGTCTCTAATCATGAGTATTGTTTAAAGCGCACAATGCACATTTACATGACGGACTCGGAGGCATTACATGTCATTGTGCAGGAAATATGTTTAATCAATGAAATTTAAATTAAGTGAAGAAGTAAAAATAAATCACATTTGATATTTATTCCTGTAGTGCACTGCGTATAAACTTTACGGCAATATATCGCCCAAAAAAATTATTTTTAAATTGAATCAGCATAGATCTGCCCAATAAAAATAATTTACAGTCTGACATAATTTCAGAAAAGTACGAAATTATATTAACAAATCTTATGGGTGTATTTCGTCATTAAATGTTATTGCCAAATTTTGAAGGCGATAGTTTGACAGAGTGGCTGCGCCTTCAAACCCGCTACACGTCTGTTTCTAACGACACGTTTCAACACTTCTTTTTCGTGTCACAACATTTGTTTTACGTTATTGTTTGATGATTTCTCATTATGGTGTATTAAAATTTGTAAATTTATAATTTTCCCTGCCTTATTTTAATTGCCTGTTTTTTGATAGCTACATAACGATGAGAATGCATTGCTTTTATCTGAATTTTTACATGATGAAAAGTTTGTATTTCAGTTAGTATGTCTGTACTGCCCTATAGTAGCATTTTCTAAATGATTTTTCCAAAAAAAGTAAATGAACATAAACTCAATATTGCGTATAAAATAGCCTTAACAACGTTCAAGAGGCTAGAACTATTTTTAGCCCACCTTCCGAAGGAAAGAAAGGCCTATAAGATTACTTTCCTTTCTGTGTATGTGTGTGTATATATGCGTAAGTGTATGTGTGTGTGTTGTGTTTGTGTGTGCGTATGTGTATGCATATGTGTGTACCGCCCTTTCAATATTTGAAAGCGTTAATCGAATTTCACCAAACTCGAAACACGTTTAGTAAGTACTTAGTAAGGACACCTGACTTTTATAGTTTTCGACAACGCCGGCCACTTACTTTCAAAATTGTGCCCATTTTAATATTTTGTGTGATGTGTCATATCTCGGGAACTATTTAATATATTTAAACCAAATGTTGTATGTTAACAGCGAATAGTATAAGCATAAAATTTAGATATGTATATTTTTGTCAGTCAGCCATTTTGGAAGATAGCACCACATGAAAAAAAATATTTACGTTATATATTGAAAACTACTTAACCAATTATATCCAAATCTGGCACGTAATTAATACTATGGTAAACCATGAACACGTTTGTAATTAAAATTAATTTGGCACTTCAAAATGGCAGGCATACAAGTATTTTATGTTTATCTTGTATAACTACCATACCGTTCAACGAATTTTGGCCAAATTTTGTATGCTGACAGTATCTATTACAAGCATCATATATGTAAAAAATAAATACTTTTGTACGCCATTTTGTTTGATAGCCCCATATGTATTTAAAAAGTGTTTATGTTATATCTCAGGAAACAATTAACCTATTCGCACCAAATTTCTCACGCAAGTAGTGCTACGGTGGGGTATGTAAACTAACATGTTTTAGGTGCGTCAGGCCTTTTTTAATGGCGTTAATATAAATATGTAGGTTAGTATGTTATAGGTCCCTATCTATTAAACACTTCGACAAAACGTAACCAAACTTTTTACACTAACGCTATTCATTAGAAGCATCAATTATGCATACAGAGATTCTCTTTTTTCTTCCTTTAGGTAAATAATGTAGAGCATTTTGCCATATTTCCAAAGTAATTCAACTAATTTACACCAAATTTCGCTCAATATTAGTGCTACAGAAGGCCATTTAAAGTTACATGATTTAAGTGGGGATACACGTTGATTTTTGAAATTGCGGCCGTATAAATATTTTGATAAGCTTGCCATATCTATTTAACAATCTAACCAAATGCAGCCAAACTTTTTGTGTTAACAATATTTATTAGAATAATAGTATACAAAACATTCTTAACGCAATTTTCTAAGTTAGCACCGATTATGAAAATAAGGTTTCATGTTATATGTTGCGCTATGGTAGGCATGTAAAGTTCGTGATTTAAGTGCTTCGCATACTTATTTTAAAAATTATGGCCACGTATGTATTCAAGTTAGTGAACCCTATTATTAAACCATTAGACTGATTACATCCGAAGTAAATGCTTCAAATCCTACCCTTGTGATGCAGTTTATTACACCCTAGTTCTCTTTACGAGATTTTCTGGGTTCTAGTCCCGAGTAAGGCACAGGCGTATATGTAATTGTCGCGGTAGTGTTGCGTCTGTTTCTGGTTAATGATATTGCTGTCAACAAGACATCAAGGCCTACTATCTAAGCTTTTAAGAACTTCATTAAAAATAATGTGCACCCATGTAGAGGAAAGTAGGTTCATTAGTTATATCAGAAACTTCTTGTTTACATCTCAAGCACAGTAGTTATTTTTCGTTGGACAAATAATATTTCTCGGGAAATTTTTTATGCGTTTTGGCCGTATTTAAATTTTTTTACTTTTGAGATGAAATTAGTAATTAAAGTAGTTAGAAGTTAGCCCTTACAGCAGGTAAACCAGCTGTGGAATTCCAGAGAAATGGCAACATTTCACTTCAGCGACTACAAAAGACCCTTTAGCTGAAACTAGATTATATGTTAAAATAATTTTTTTATATTTGTGCGAATTAAGATTTTAAGATAAAACTCTCGCGTTTGCCCTAAGAAACTATGTTCAATGTCATTTTTCAAATGGTTTGATATTTTTATCAGGTCATCAAAAAATCTTGTGACGAAGAAATATCCTCAAAATATATGTGTTACTAAAAATCAACGACAAACTCTGGGAGGTGATTCAGCACAGACAATTAGGAGGAAATTATATATACGACATATAGCCTATGGCCTTTCCTTAAGGGTGTGCTCGCCTTTAAATGTGGAGGTAAACCCATGTTTATTGCAAATCAAACATGCATTATCTGAGCATTTCAATAGTTATTCTGCTGACATAAACAGTATAATTAATTTAGCAATATAAATTTGCCTCGTCTTATTACGTTACACCCCATAGTTTTCGAGAAATGGATTTTTAATGTTTAAACTGGGGAAATGTTATCCATAAACTTGCGTGTTACCTATGTTGCAGGCATAACACATTCACTGTTTAGAACATTAAACAACCATTTATCGAAAACCGTAGAGTATAGCGGCAACTATTTATTTTGCTAAATTAACCATACTGCTTACGTCAGCAGATAAATCCTCATATATTCTGGAGGGTCACATTTTTTCATGCGCAGATGTGGTACCAACCCTTATTTTCGCATGGACCGGGTTGATATCGGAAAATCAATTTATCATTAATTGCACATATTTGTTTAATAACACATTATACCAGCAATCTGAGATTAATATCACATACCGCATGTTTTATTATTGCAACCAACATGGTTTTACGTCCACTTTTAAGGGCGTGTACATACTGAACATCCTTATGGAAAGGCCTTCGGCTATATGCCATGTGTGTATGTGTATATATATATATATATATATATATATATATATATATATATATGTATATATCTAAATTTTTTTGGGGAATCTAATCACCTCCCAGAGTTTGTCAATGATTTTTGGTAACATGTCTTTTTTTTTATATTTCGGTCTTGAAGAGCTATAATAGATTTACCCAATTCGTTTTCGTGTCACAGCTTTTATTTTACGATAACTGTTTACTTGTTCTTATTTTAGTGTCCCTAAACTTTTTAAGTTACGATTTTTTTACCTTCTTTTACCTGCACGTAAATTCGTAAGAACATAACGGCGAAAATATATTACTGGTATCTTAATTGTTACGTTCTTGTAAGTTTATAGTTCAGTTGGTACGTATGTAATGCAGGATAAACTCACTGGCATTTTTGAAATGATTTCTTCAAAAATTAAAATAGACATAAACTTTGGGAATAATACGTGTAAATCTTAGCGTTATGGCTAGCGCTATTTGCGTTTAATCAAACTATCGTTTGCTAGGTATGAAAACCTTGTATATCAGCTTTTCTCAAAAATGTGTTTTTGGTTCGTTCATAACAAAACTTCGTAAGCCATCAGTTTATAAGGTAGAAAACACCAACAACTAATCATAACTTAATGTATTTACAGTCTAAAGTAATATCATACATAGTTTTATTACGAATAAATAATAAGAATATTTTTTAAGAAAAATTGAGGAAAAACGTTTTCATTCTTAGCTGACGCTATGTGCCATTAAGAATGTAACATACTTCCGTATGCACAAACGACAGTCACTTATTCTTAATGTGTGACATCTCCTTAAAAATGTAACTCTCTGTGACATTTTATTTTAAATAGCTGATTTATCATAATTACAGAGATGCTAAATACAAAGGCCAACAAACAGAATGTTTGCAATATAACAGTCATGTTTACATTAAAATATATCTTAAGGATCCCACCTACGTAGCGTTTTTTTTATTTTTCGCGTTTGAGGCCGAGAAGCGCAGGAACGATAAGGGCGACAGCCACGCGCACCAAGTGCGTCATCGCCGTTAAGCGCAAGACTCTGAACTGGCACGCAGTGTTCTTGTCGTGCTGCGTATAACCATAAGACTTTCAGCGGTGACACTGTTATTTTAATTATGGAAAGTCTGCAGGAAAGTTCAATGCAGAGCCTTCGAGTAGTTTTGTATGTATTTAAAGCGTATATTTAGATATACCGTTATTTGAAAAAGCGGTTTTTAGCCATTTTGGAGAACTTTGAAATAGTGGTTCTAGTGTGCGTGAAGCCTTGAAAGCACTCAACAGCCCTCGTTTGAACTGTGCGTTCTTTTCGTGCATCAGCAGACTGGACGCACGTTTAATATTTTCGCGGAAAAACGTGAATTTGTAACACTCAGAAACGCAGTTCAAGAGGCTGGTAGGCCACATATTTTTCATGTTGAGATATCAGTATGGTTTGGTAGGTTCTGAGTAAACGGTACAGGCTCTGGGGAACTAAGTTCTGGGTTAAATATCTTGGCCAGCAGCATGTGACCTTGACCTCCAGTGACATTGTGATAGTCGGGAAACAGAAAATTCTAAAATGATTCCAAAACTTTCGAATAATTTACAATATAAATAACTGGTGACCCAAAATTAATAAACAAATAAGTCATATATTTCATACATTAAATTTATTAACAAATGGGGCCACTGTGATGTAGTGGTTAGACTACTCGCCTCCAACCTAGGAGAATCGGGTTTAATTCCCGGCGGGGTCAGTCCCGGATTTCTGCACGTGAGAATCGTGCCGGACGGTGCCGTTGGTCAGTGGATTTTCTCAAAGATCTCCCGTTCCCTCCACCCTTCCATTCCGGCGCTGCTCCATACTCACCTCACACTCATTCTCAAGACATCGAAGTTAAGGCTCTCGTCTACCTGGCGCTTGAACTACGTTGCATAGTGTTTGAAATATACGTTTTTTTCTACGAAACTATAAAAGTGCGTCCAATATGCTGTTCTAGGAAAATAACACACACTTCGGACGAGGGCTGTTGAGTACTTTCATAATGTCGCGCAAGTTAGAAACACAATTTCAGAGTACTCCAAAAACTGCTGAAAACTGCTTTTTTCAATAGCTGTATCTCAAAATATACGCACCAGATACATACAAAACTGCTCAAGGGCCCTGCACCCAACCTTCCTATATAGTATTTTCAACAATAAAATAACAGTGTCACCGCTGAAAGTCCCATAGGTACACGCAGTGCGACAAGAAAACTGCAAGCCAGTTCAGAGCCTTGCGCTTAGCGGCGATAGCGCACTTGATGCGCGTGGCTCTGTCGCCCTTATCGCTCCCGCGCTTCTCGGCCTCAAACGCGGAAAAAAAATCTCCTGGTATACTGGAGCCTTAAGGCTGTTGCCTGGTTTGAAATAAGTGAGAATTTGGTATAGGAGAATACATGATAATGAAATTCGGTTTTTTGAAGCCAATTTTGAAGATGCGTACCTGAAACAAAAAACTAAGTGTGAGAAATGATACTCTCAAGCTACGTATCGAGGCAAATATAACAATTTAATTTTCAATAATTTTCTATTTAATTATTAATTTTTCTGATTTTTCCGGGAAACAGGCTATACATTAATGTTACAAAAGGCTTCGGCAGCAAAGAAGCGCGTATTTTCTGCTAGATAAAACTCCCCGGTGGTATGTATCTGTCTTTAACAGTAACGCAAAAAAAGAAAACTAATTTCTTTAACATGTATTTCCCTATACAAAATTCTGAACCAGGGAACAGCCTTAAGAGCCGTCCAAATCTCTCCTCTCCGTTCAAAGAGAACGCGGCCGTTGAGCGTCTTGCCCCGGGCGCCGTGTGTGTGTTGCAGATTACGCCAAAAGGACGCACAGCAGCAAGCCGATCGCTGGCGGTGGCGGCGACCAATCGAGTGCTTCGCCCCCGGCGGCAGTGGCGTGTGGTGGATTGTTGCTGGTGCAGGTCGCAATCTCCGCTAGCCGGCTGCTCGTCAACCGGGTCACCTAGCAAAGCAGAGCTGGACCAGCATGCAACACATTAGCGTGTATCTGTTAGGCATCACATTGTGTATTTAAAATCATGCGGGACGAATAAAAGTGGTTTCTGGCTCAAATTTTGTTCACCTACACGAATGCTCCGTAGGTGTACACAAACTTGCATGTTATGGAGTAAGCTGCGGTTGTGGCTTCTTCTGCGCATGGTGACGTCACGTCCAAGCTTCTAGCGTTGTCATTGGTTATGGCCGATGTTAACTGGCGCACTACTGAGAATGGAGGAAGGATTTATACCACCAAAGTACACATCCTACCATACATCTTGCCGATTTGCAACATACCAATCATTTTTATTTCTGGTATTGAAAAGATTATTATATAGATAAAGAATTCTTTGGAAACTGGTTGCTAAGTTTATTTTTGTATAAATACGAGTGCGTTAGAGATAGTTATACGAAACGTTAATGTGGAATGTGTAAAACTAGTGTCGAGTTTCAAAAATCTAGCACTGTAGACTTAAAATGTATTGCAAACCTGGAGCAACGTAAACAATTGTCTACATTTCATAAACCAATGTGTTGTAAAGATACAATTCTTGACTTATAGAATCACCAGAAAATCTATGCCAGCTAGTTTCTAAATAATTGTTTGTTGAATGTGCAAAGTTATTTTTTAATGTGTACAGAAGAAATAAACTTCACAAAGAAGCAACCAATAATTCATTTTTTAATTAGCTTAAATTATACTTGACTGTTATAGATAACTATCTTGGTTATCATACTCGTATTCTATAATATAGCATAAGATCAAACAGAAACCGTAGGGAAAAATAAATCAAAACCTCTTGAATAGAAATCATTAGTTTTCATGAATTTATCTTAGAACGAGACTGAATTCAAAGTCGTATACGTTTTCATTATTTGTCAAGTTTGATCCCTGTTAATTCGACACGTCCTAGCTGACTTTACATTTCTTTGTGTTGTATCAGTTTCTTTGATGTTTATTGTTTAGTTTGCCGTGTTGTATAATTTGTCTAGTGTCGTTTATTTATGAAGTGAGCCATAATTCCTTCATTCTTTAAATGGCGCAAAACATGACTTTTTTAAGTATCGTGCTGAGATGGTTTTTGTGTTCATATGCGTGTTTTTAGCCTACTCTCCTAATGAAAGACATCTTATGAGACAACTTTCCTCTCACTGTGTGAATTTGTGTGCCCTTTCTTAAAAATTCTGAAGCTACGCACAGTAAATACGATACTTGTATAGCCTACGTAAAATTCAATCAATCTGGGTATTTATTTTGAAAATAGAAGATACTTTAATTTAGGGTGCTATATAATCTGTGAGGAACCATTGATCGAGTTCAATCAGCTTCGACAAGAACTTAATACGCAAACATTTTCCAACGTCAGCATTCAAGTCAGAACTCATTTATTCGTTAGGTAACAATTTTATTTAGGAGATAGCGTCCCCTGAAAAATAATGCTTTTGTTTGCGTCAAAACAGACACACGAGTAGTGCTACGTCAAACCACTTCATTTAACTCCCGAGATATAACGTCAGTTTTGGTTAAACATTACGTCAGTTTTGGTTCAAAAATACGTCAACTTTGGTTAACATTACGTCAGTTTTGGTTAAATATTACGTCAGTTTTGGTTAAACATGGTATGCATACAGTAACTACTACGTGCATTATATAATTTAAAGCCATTTCTAGCAACATGCTGTAAGCTAGCGACACGTGGGAAAAACATACCGTTCACATCGTATTTATTCAACCGATTGGGGATAGTTACGTCACAGAAGTGGTGCTTGGGTAGGTTACCTAGACTTATCTGATGTTATTATCTCATGGAATTATTTCCTAAATGGCGTCTTTATAAATATCTTATGTAAGAATAATACATGGACATCACCTACTCCGAAAAAAAATTATATCCATGCAGTGCTTATTGCGAACATTAAATTCACTTCTTAGTGCCTTCTTTTGCTCCTCACCCTTTTCACAATTTTGAAAGGATTGTGCTACCTGGATAATAAAGCTTTTTATAACGTCTCAATTACTGAAGAAACGAATCCTAAGACTTTTTGCATACGAATAGTATAATGTCAGTCTGCCGGAATTAAGGAGTCCTAAATGTATAATAAAATGTAGTGCCACTAAAATAATTGTGTTCATGTGTCGTATCTTACTAACTATTCTACCAATTATCATAACATATGGTGTAAAATGGCTTGTGCTGAATCTCTCTTTGACGCACACGTTCTTACAACAATCTATGGTTCTCAGCAATTCATCAAGTTTACTTACGCATACAGATATATTCACACACAGACATTATCTACATTCGACCGATGAACTTCGGCTACAGGTTCATCACGATAAAATAAATTGAAAATATATACGACTTATGGTCTAAAGTGAATCCTAAGGGCATTACACGCCTTTGATGTTAGACCTGAAGCTTTACTTTATTACCAACTACTGGAGAAAATATTGAATTTGGAACACTAAGTGCCTGGATAATGTGTAACGGAACAAAGATCTGCAACCACGACAATACCTCTGTCGCTGTCATTAAATTATTTCGTGGAAATAATGACGCTTACTTATCCTATTTCGTTTAATCTAGATGACGCGGTAGCGTTTGGTGTTTAAAAGATAGATTACTAATCCAATTGTCACAATTAATAAATAATGTTTGAATCTGGAACTTTCTGTAGATAATACAGAAAGAATTCAGGTTGAAGGTCTGAGTTTCTGAGTGGTAAGTATTTTAATGAAAGTCTGTCACAATTTGCTTCATGTATACATTTATGGTCGATGCCCTCATTTCAAATTGAATTTCGTGATCCAGGAGCACAAATAGGATTTAAATTGTTAATTATTATGTAATAATTCACTAAAAAATCAACTTGTGTCATTTTCCTAATCACAAGAATGTCCAATGGACTCACGCGTAAATTTTGTCCAAAAGCCGCCAAATGCAATGCGTTTATACCTGAGGCACCGGATTGTCTAAAAACAGGTGCTAATGTAAAAAAAAAAAAATCCACAGTGGACCTAAAGGGAAATGAATTTTGCATATTTGCAGGTAATCAAATTCTTATTTTAAAAAAGGTTGGCTTTTGTTCGTCGAAACCGTCGGGTTTTATGGGACTAACTGGATGCAACGTTTATCGTATCTGCGCACTAGGCACTGCGCATGCTTAAAAACAGTGATTCAACAGACAACAGTAATTCAACCAGTAAAAGCGATTCAACATGCCACAAAGACATTACAGAAGGAGAAGATATTTTCCAATGAAGATATTTAGGAATATTGGAGGACTTAGTACGGACGTGTCTAAACAGGATTACGTTTGTGTTAAGCAAGTTATGCAATGTCAAGAAAGTTATGTATTGATCTCCTTATTGTATAGATTTGGTTTGCATGATATGACAAGTGATACTGGTAGTGGATTTTTAGATATGTGTATTTTTAGACGGGCCCATAATAGTGCCGCTCCTGCCATATATTATTATTGGTGCCAGGTATTATTGGTTCTATACCGCTGCAATCATCACAGAAATAATGTCCGGCCAACACCAGTTGGTCTGGCATAGTTTCGCTGGTCATGGCAGCTTTGACATCTGCCGAAACGCCGGATAAGAAATCCCGGACTCGGCTGGGTCCCAGAGGCCCGGTATGACGATGGCAACGGCCGCGGAAGCCTGCAAGCTGATTAAATGTTAATTGGATTCTATTGGAACCTACCTTTGAGACAAACCTCTGCCCGTCACTGTGTTCTATTCAGCGTAAAAATAAAATGTATGGGAATTGTTCCATTTCTAGAGTTTTGTTAGTAACGAAATTCTTTATTTGGTGGTATGTTAAGGTTTGACTGAAATTATTATAATGATGTTTTTCTTCAGTAGTATGTTAATGCTACTAAGAATATATATGTCATTAGTTCGCCTTAAGGATGCCAGTCATCAGCTCCATTAGAGCGTTGAATTGCATATCTTAATCGCTCTTAAATAAGCACGTTTCAAAACTACTTTTAAAAAAATGATTTCTCCTTGTCAAGATACAGTTTAGTGTAATCACTCTGCTAGCGTATCTACAGTTACGTTGGCAGCAAATCTTGAAAAGTAGTAGTAGGTTTTTAACGTCACATTGAAAGTCTAATGTTAGGCAGTTATGGCAAATTAAATGAAGTTTTAGAGCAATATTCGTACGCTTCATCAGTTGCACTGTCACTAAACAGGCGTGTGAATACAAGTACTCAAGTCCACGGCAGCGACGTTGGTTTGTATGGAAAAATACGTGATCGGCAGGAGGAAAAATAGAAAATTGGCATGGTTTTCGAAAGAGTTAAAGCCGTTGACCACGAAAAAAAAAAGTTATTTTATATTTGCACTATATACTGTACAACTTGTAGACATTATATTCAAGGGCTTTTCCCTCAGATAAAAGGTTTGTAGGTCAGATGGTTTTTTCAAAATGACTTGTCAAAGTAAATCATTTAAGGTTTTTGTAACGTACAAATAAAATAAACCAAACTTTTTCCATAAAATTTAACATATGAAACTGAAAGGTCTTGTCTTAATTAATTTTAAGGTATGTTAATCAGAAGCTATTTTACAAACATTCAGGGGCAAACATAAATAAATTAAATATATTCAATAATTTATTTATTTTCAGCATTTTTTTAGAGTGCACAAAACGTTTCCATTTGTTATTTTAAAAACGTCTTGAAGTAGCTCTTGACATCATCTTTCAATGTGCATTGCCTCATTTCTGTACATAAGATAGTTTCCATTATTTATGTATTTCTAAAACATTGAAATTGTGATTTTGACATTTATTAATGTCAAAACTATGTACCCAATATTTTTTTTTTGCTAGGAAAGAGTAATGACTGATGATGACTAAATGTTGAACAATATGTGGTGTAAATATAAAATAACGAATCTTTTCGTGGTCAGCTCCCTTCATTTACTCGCGGAGCAGATAATTAATGGTTACTTTTAACTTTTCTGAAGCCCTGAAAGTTCTACTTTCAGGCGTATTTTGCACGAGAACTATTTCTTACTAGTAATTACCAACACACCTACTTTCTCTCCGGTTTTTATTTTCCATTAATTACAAATGAACTTTAGTAATTTATAGATAAAATATACTTTAAAGTGCAAAATTAACAAAAAAATATATACTTGGTTGTTAACAGAATTAATACGCTTGTGATACATGGCATATTTATGAAACAACCAAATACGTAATACATGGCATGATTTTTCGAAAGTTTGATTCAAAAGGTGTGAAATGTGAATATGTACTCAATTCACTGTTTCTTCACACTTTTTGAATCAAACATTTGAAAAATCGCCCCATTAATGATGTGTTTTGTTGTTTCCTAAATATGCCGTAAATCACAAACGTTTTATACTTCTCTCAATATAAAAGTATCTTATCTTTGCTTAAATTTAACTTTAACTTATATCTAATCTGAAAATAATTATATTTCATTTACCATTGATAAGAACAAATACAGGGAGAAAATAGGTGTGTTGGTAATGCCTGGTAAGAAATCGTTCTCACGCAAAATATTACTAAACTTAGTGCGCACTAATACACTAGGTTAAGCTCTGTTTGTATGTATGAGGCGGAGGAATATCCTGGAAGTAGAACTTTAGCAGGGGTTCAGAAAAGTTGGAAGTAACCGTGAATGAACTATACTATATATTCGGCGTGTCCTCGCAGTCGGGAGAGTACCGCAGGTGGTTGTGACGCGGAATGATGAAGGGAGGTGGGTGATNGGGGGGGGGGGGGGGTTACGAAGCCTCTGGGCACCGCGGGCACCGACTGGCGACAGCGAATCCATTCCGGCGCGAATTGAATAGTGATTGCTCCGGCTCCTACCCGCCTACCCCCTTGCCCCTCTCGTACGTCACGGCCACCGCGGTAATTGGCTATCCCCTGACCCCCAGCTCCCGCACCCTGACCCACCGCCGACGCGAGCCACCCAGTCGGCAATGAGCCTTTCCTGCCATCTCGCAAACTGTTCCTCGGCCGGGGAATACCCTCGTGGTTTCTTGTCTCCTTGTCCTGGTGCCATACAGGGCTTGCCACTCAAATATACCTCCTCCACGGCATGAGTGGCTCCTGAACACGTGTCAGGTTGTGCATGCCCAGTCGCTTTTCGACGTGAACACGTCTTTGAAGTCAGACCGACATATGGGGCACCAGGGCGAAAACGGTGATGGTGAAGAGATTCGGGCGGCTCTTGACAGCGAGTTCTTGAGAGACGATGAGTGAGGTGAGTATGTTGCAGCGCCGGAATGCAATGGCGGGGAAACGGGTGATCCTCGAGAAACCCCGCCGACCAGCGGCATCGTCCGACACCATTCCCGCATGCAAAAATTTGGAACAGACCCCGCCGGGAATCGAACCCAGTTCCTCTAAATTTGAGGCTAGTAATCTAATTACTACACCACCGCCGCCCTGGCGATTGTAAATTTTGCTGGATGATCCATTCCGACATTACACCTTCATTAATAATAACATGGATGATTTATTGTGATCACCAAGTGAAAAATTTTAATCATTTTTTGAGTAAAACTTGTACAAATTGATATGCCAAATGAATTTATTTACCCATTGAGATATATGTTTGGTTTTCTCGGAGATAATAACGAAATCTACTGGAAAGGTGGTTATAAAGGTTACTTTTATACGCAATCATTCTGGCAACAACTGTTTATAAGTATATCAGATTGAAAAAAGCTGATGGAACAGTTGATAAAGGTTATGCTGTAAAAAGTATAATTATTATTTAAGGTTAGAATTTCTGACCTATTGTAGGATACGAAGCTAATGCATCTAATGCGATAAAATGAAAGGTGTACAAACTTCCAAAATTACCATTCAGCTTTAATTATTGCCAATGTTTGAAAAAAGAAACTTCTCGTGTTTTCTATCTATTTTACTCTTTTTTATATTTTGTTTGTACATATATGTATTTTTAAATAAAATATAAGTTTAATAATTTATAGTTCGATAAGTCTGACCATTAAATAGCTGATTTTCAAATTTATATGATCATTCTTATATGTTTCTAAAGAAAATTGTAATTTAGATTTTGACCAATAATTTAGTCGTAAAATGTAACTTGCCTATAATTATTTTATAAATTCTAAGCCAAAAACTGATACATGTAACCGAAATAATAAACTTCATTATAAATCAGCGTTGCATTATAATGGATATTATTCTTTCTTTTCTATGAGGCCGCTATGTATTACTGATTATTCAAATAGAATTTTGATTGTGAAAGATAATACACATCATGATAAATGTAAATTTTAATAAAGTCGTTCAAATCATACTATATGTAACATTGTATTGAATAGTCAGAGAAATCTACCTTACGACTATTAGAAAAAGAAATTTACATAATAAACTAAAATTATTTTTAAAGTAAGAGGTTAATCTTTTAATATGTTGATGAAGTATATTGATACTTCCATACAAATTTTTAGACATATTAATAAATTGTTCATTCGTCTCAGCGAAGAAAAAGCATTATGTGATGAATATAATTTCTAAAGTTGAATAATCAATACATACGAAAATTTACTCCAATAAGTGTAATATATTGAAAAATTTCCGCATTATTTATTCAACTTTATACCAGTATACAATAATGATGAACGCTTGACTCCATTATATATTTATATAATGGTTAAAGTATTATATTATATTAGACAAGTATTTAATAGAAAAAAATGTACACTATATTAATGGATTATTTTAATTGGAGCAATTGTATTTTCATGTAAATACAGTATTTAATATAACTCATTTGGTGTAAATTTAAATATTTCCATTCAACTTATGTTTAAATTTTGTTATAATTTTTTTTATAAATAAACGGTACAAAATAGAATCCTTACTCAGTGAGTTGAATGATTCATTAGAATTGACTAAACTTAAAGAGTTGGAGAAGGATAAAAAAATATTCTGCTGCAAACTTTCAAATTATTGATAATAAGTAGGGTAAAAAACGGTAATTGATACCTGGTTAATAGGTACGAAATTGCATTCCAGATAGGTAGGAAACGTTTTTTAATAAAGTGGTATAAAATTAATTAATTATAAGTTTATTCACCTAACATGTAAAGGCTTAAAAGAGAATAAAAATAGACCATAAATAAATAACGTTGAATATTCTTAAATATTTATACATTATACATAATTATAATATTTCTCTATTTTGTCTGTGAGCTGGAATATAAAAAGATAGTTTCTGGTTTTCTGCGATTTTTGTAATGTTTTTATATTTTTTCCTAAAAACTAAGCTAAAATCCTCATGTATGTCAAACGTGATGATCGAAAATTTGCAGGCCTGTTCGCCAGCTCACTGATATGTTATCTACTTTAGGAAATTAAATTTAGCAAAATTACCACTAAAAATTTTTCAGATTTACTTCACGTTCTTTTTTTATTACTTTTGTAATTGGTGATGATGAGCAGACAGCCGGACGGCTTGTAGAAACTCGTAAGTGATGACAAGTTAAAGGAACTTGGTAGAGTGGTTATATTGATATGTGGCTGTTTGCCACTGGCTTTCCAGAATGTAAGTTAAACAGGCTCTCCAACCAGCTGAAAAAATTCCAAGGGTGGGTGATCCATATCTCCCAGTTGAGATGAAACAACGCTTCACACTAAGGCAGATTTTCCCCCCTTCATTTAATTTGACATTCTTACAAATCTGACATGTGCCACGTGAAATGTCTCATAGCATAACGACTGAAACCAACGCACACAAATTCACACTCATGTCTTACGCGGGACTTGACCCCGAACTTCTCGTGCTGTTAGCCGGCATGCAACCAACAGCGCCATGGTAATCGGCACTAGAGAGTTGATAATTTTTACACTTATCAAACAAAAAAAAAGTATTAAGTTATTGCATTTATTTCGCAACGGACTGATTTGTCAAAGCAGGAGTTTTTCAAAGTCACTCGAATTCAACACCTTCCCTGGTCAAACACAAGTCACATATATGTATGAATATCCTTCTTTTATGTCTCCCAAGCACCAGCCAGTGAGGCGATTATTTATGGGGATGGCCCCCAAATGGGCAGGGGCATCGAGATACGCCCGATCACTGGGGGTCTGCCCCGCCTTGAAGCCAACCTCTGCCACCACAAGTCCGAGCCGATGACGAGTCACGGAAGAAAATCTCCAGTCGGGCCGACCGATATCCCGTGGTACCTACTACTTAACTTTCCATGGCACTTTTGGATTCGCCGGCAGACCGACCGTGTTACCCTGTGCGGGAGGTGGCGCGATACGACGGCTCCAGAGGGTGAGCACAGAGGATGATCAGCCAGCAGGGGTGCGAGGTTGATCTGGCGTCGTGCCCGCAGAAGACACAGCTGCTCGACCACCGTCGAGTGACAGAAGCCGCAACCTACCGAAGAGCGAGTAGGCGGAGCCGGGTCATCCCTCCTAGATCGGTCGCAACCCCCAAGGGTGGTCGTTCCCGACCTTGTCGAAGCGACCCTACAGGGCACCCGTACTGTAAGCAGGTCAGGTTTAAATGACAAGTTAACCGCTACTCGCCCACAGCCCCAAGGAACACTGTAAAAAAAAATTATTGTAATCTTCCTCAAGTATATAGGAAGTTTTTAACCTATCCATGGTATGAAAATATTACCATGTATCAAACTGCAAATGTAAGAACGTTTAGTATCACTACTATACGATGTTGAGAACTTCCCAAAGCATTTGACTGTTTCCTGAGCAAATGCAGGAACGCTACCATGGATGTAGGGGAAATAACTATACCATATGCGCCTTCCCACTATACATATACACTGATGTGGTACATTTGCAAATGATTTCTTAGAGTGAACGTCAACCACCTCACTAACTAACGCTAACACTGCGAGTTCTCCTTTGCCATTACCTTGAAATGTTTCGCAAACGAAATTCTGGTATTGGGTCCTAAACGGCATAAATGCTCGGTCTTGTATACATAAGCGTCATTTTTATTGCGAAACATTAAACATGGGAATACGCTTTTCATAACATAAACACGATTGGGAAAGGAGTCGCAGAAATCACTACCTGGCGGATCGTTTAAAGCAGCTGCTGTCGAGATAATTCTCGCGCTTATTACAAAAGAACAACGTGATCTCTAAGAATGAAGCAACAAACCGTCTGGCATTCTATTCGGTGTCGCTAAGTGCAGATGTCGGAGATGCATGGGCAAGTAGTTAATCTATATTGGCTGCTTGGTGGCGCCAAGACAGAGCTCACTTATACAGGTGTCCTTTTGGCTTAAGCGTGAAGCGTTCGTATAGTGCGAATCACACATGTATGTATGAGGTGTTACGTCAAGCTAGTTTTAAGATAACTTTTTGTTATCAAAATACGACTTTCGTTCCTCAAGCCATTGACTGAAAATCTGCGGTGAACAAACAATCACGAATTGTATCAGTTTTTTCCATAGCTCCGGGGTCGGGGACGAGAAAGGAAATGCTATTCTTAATCTGCAGCCATAGAAAACAAAGAGATTTAAAGTTATTATTTATTTAAAGTATCGACTACTGCATTCTTCCCAGAAAAATATATTATGATTTGGTTATCTCTTTAGATTTATGCCCGCAAGCAGCATTTATATTTAGGTCCAATTTTTTTTTAGAGGTTTGTTGTACGTATCTTTTGTTGAAAGACCTTAAAAGTCCTCAATAAAGTTTATAAAACGTATTTTGCAGGAACAAAGGGGACATGGCCGCAAGCAGAGTATGGCAGAAATAACTATGCGCTACGTTCTTTACCAGGGTCAGCCATCCTGCATGGAGGTCTGTGGGCCAGTACTGGCTTATATTAAAGCAAAGGGCACCCCAAGGAAAAATGTGACAAATCTAAAGCTAAAAAGATACCTGGCTTTGGCTCATTAAAAATATGGTTTATGTGCTTACAGCTGGCATTGCTTTCATTTTGTAAGGTCGGCAAAATTTGTAAATGTATTTAAGACAAACTGTGCTCAAGGATATATTCAAAATCAAAACGGAAGAAGTAGACGTTAGTTATGTAATCGTTTACATGTAGTCAATGGCCCTCCACACACACACACACACACGCATTTTTTGCCCACGTTCCCGTATATTAAGTGTATACTTCCGTAAACATTTTTAACAATGTGCATCGGTTGTACGACAAGCTCGAAGCCACAAAAAGGAGCACTCCAAAAATAAACGAAAGGAAAAGTAATGAAGTTTTGTATACCAGAACGTGCATCAGTGGATGAAGAAACTTCGCAGCGAAGTTCCTTCCTTTCAAAACAGCATGGCAAGACGTATTCAAGAGTTTCTCGGATAATTAGTATTTGATATATTTTCCAAGTATAAGTTTTTTATGCTCGGTCTCTAAAGTCCTCGTTACTCAGAAGTCAGTTCCGTCACTCGGCAGGCTTATAAAATTAAAATAAATAAAAACTGCAACATAAACGTACAATATCATACGTTAGGAAAACGGTTTCCTTGAAAAGTTTGAAGACAGTTAAAAGGCACAAAGATTTAATTTTAAATGTTAAATTTGTTTTAAACTTTCTAGGACAGTAAGACATCTTTACTGATGAAATAATCGCGGGTAGGTGCGAAAAAGTGATTGGTATAGAATAATTCTGGCGCAACTAAGATATTTTTATGCGCAAAGTTGCAATTATTTAAACTCTGTCCTAATGATATAACGGAAATTCCAGCCACTGAAATATGTTTTCACCGGGCAATTATGTAGTTACCTTTGTGCCAAAGAATTACCGAATACTCGTCGTAAACGAGTCACTGCAATAATTGGCATGATTTCAACGATTCCAGTGAAATAGGTTTTTGTGGCCCTGTCACAGTTCACCAATTTTGAGTATATTTCTCTTTCTGAATTTTAACTTGCCAATGACCACAGCGCTTGTTTAGAGCCAGCGTGGGCACTGACTACACTGAGCTGACTCCACAGTGCTGCCCTGCAGAGCTTTGCTTACGCGTGTGGAGAGTACGTGAAAGAACTTACTCGAGATGACAAAATAATTTTTTGTAAACTTATTGCAATAAAATAGGTGCACCCAGAACGAATAACCCAGTGTCGGTGCATGTTCGTATAGAGCACAACCGCGGGTAATGTGGCAACTGATATAACAGCACGACTGCAAATAGCGTTGTGCAACTGCCATAAGGGATCGTCGACACCACTCAAGGCCTAGAAACGTAATGAGTCGTAGAATAAAGCTCAGTTTGCGCGTGGAGTGAACGTCACTGAGAAGTTATCACAAACTGAAGTTTTTTTTACCCTAAAACGAAAACCAATGAACCTATGTCGGTCGAACAAAATTTATTGACATGAATGCATTATACACGAACTACACATGACCTGATACATGCATATCACCGGTTAGTGTACTAAGGAACTTACGATACATCACAATTTAAGCCCCTAACTCTAATTTCAGTTTTTCACGAGAATACAATACAGGGCCTTGAGCTACAGTTATAACAGCAGTCTGATTAATAACACCTTCATGAACAGCAAAAGTCTTTCAGCATATTAAACGAGGGTTATTCGGAAAGTAAGGTCCGCATCGCCGTAGCTAATCGAATGTCGCGCGAACATTGTAATGCGCATGCGCACCGACTCCCGGCAAGCCTTGCTCGTCAAACGACGCCATTTGCATTGGTATTGTTGCAGTGTGCTCTTTACAGTGTCAGTTCAAAATGTTTAAAACAACTGATCAGCCCGCCGACTGTCAAATACGGTCAGTGATTTGGTGTTTGACAGCAAGTGACGTTTCAGCAGCGGAAGTTCATCGACAGATAAGTAAAGTGTATGGCCCCAATGCGATGAGTGACAGAAAAGTGCGTTAAGTGGGTCAGAGCTTTCAAGGACGGACGTGAAAATGTCCATGATGAACCGTTATCAGGCCGACCATCAGTAATCACAGAATATTTGGTCAAAGCCGTGGACGAAAAGATTAGTGAAGACCGACGATTCACAATTTCAACTTTAGCATTGGAATTTCCGAATGTGGGTAGAACAACTGCACAAAATTGTCTCTGAAAATTTGCAATATTACAAATTGTACGCACGTTGGGTTCCCAGGCTGCTTACTGAGGAACACCAAATGAAAATAATGGCTTGTGCTCTTGATTTTTTTGACCGATATCATAAGGAATGTGAGCAATTATCAGAGAAGATTAAATGTGAAAGAAGCAGTTACAGACTGGTTATCCTCACAGGCGGCAGACGTCTATGACTTAGGCATACAAAAGCTTGTAGAATGTTATGGTAAATGTTTAAACAAATATGGAAACTATGTAGAAAAATATAGAAACATGTAAGGAATTAAATAAAATATTTTTTTGAAAAATCTGTGATGGTTTATGTTTGATAAAAAATTGGACCTTACTTTCCGAATAACCCTCGTATCAAGAATTTTATTGATCTACGCAACATAAGTAGCCGGAATACACTGAGAAGATTTTTTTTAAATCAAACAAAGTGTGTTTGGCGTAGCCAAATTAATTGTTGGTATAAGGACAGTGGAATATTTTGTTGTTGCAACAAAATTTTATTGTTGTTCTTGTTTTGTTGCCACCCCAAAGATTTAGTTGCCAAAAAAAAAGATTTGGTTGGTGCAACTAAAGATTTGTTTGGCTCTACGTACCTTAAACAGTTTCTGTTAATATAAAATAAATGGAACCTCGACTGAGATTCGAGCCTAAATCAGATGCGCCCGAGCGCTAAGTGCTATCAACATCGGCTTAAGTGACTACTGGTAAAATCCGAATGTTTTTTAAAGATATACAATTCAAATACTGGACATGGTATGCAAATATATATTTCGAGCTTTACAGATTAAGTTTTTAGTATCCTGTTGAAATCGTTTTACTTGAATGTTTACACCATCATTAAGCATCAATGAATGCACAAACAAACACTGTTACTATCCTAATTGTCATAAATTATGCAAACAAACTCTCGAGCTGTATTATCGAACTAAGGCAATCAAATGAGTGGTCAAACAAATATATACAGTTGATTCAACCAAATATTTTGTTGACAGTATAATTTATTTTGGCCCAAAACAGAAGTTTTGTTAATTCAAGCATGTATTTTGTTAGATGAACAAAACTAATTCTGTTGCTTTTCAAATTTTGTATAATCGACAAAATAATTTGTTGGGGCAACTGAATGTATTTTTAGCCCTATACAATCAAATATTTTATTGACTTCTGTGGGCGCTACGAAAAAAAAAATAAATTTCCAATAATCCACTGGGTCGACGCATACGACCCACGTAGAGTTTGTAAGAGGGCGGATAGCCGGACTACGGAATATCGGAGGTAGTCCCGTCGAATTGCCGACTTCCTGGGCTGTTGTGACCGAACTGTTCGACGGTGTTGGCAAGAGTGAGGACATGAGTGAACACACACGCCGGGAAGGTTCTGACCGACCTAAAATAATCACCAGAAGAGGAACATGTCATCACAAGAGGAACATGTCATCGTCCCAAAGGCACTGACTCAACCAAGAATATCTCTCTCCCTTTCCACCACCCAGAGACACGCAATGGCGTCACTAGCGACGACTGCCTCCATTAGCACTTCTGCGAGGCTGTTGTCATAAGAATACTTACATTATCGACACCTCTACCGCCACGTTGCAAAAGACACACCCAGCAACGGTCACTTCGCTTGCAGTTTTATAATGATCGACTAGCATGAACAGCTGAGTAATGGCAATGCATCACTTTTAGTGGCGTATACAGTTTATTGTGTGGACACTGATTACAATCGTACTCGAGTATGGAGGGACACTGGACAGGACACAATTCCGGACTTCATTCTGGTACAGCACACAACTATAACTGGTAGAAACATAGTGTACAGAGCAATCTCCTATGATCCTCGGAGTAGAGAGATTTGGGCGACTCTTAACCTCGAGGTCTTGAGAGCCGACGAGGATAAAGCGAGGTGAGTATGGAGCAACGCCGGAATGTAAAGGCGGGGTTTACCGGAGATCCCCGAGAAAACCGTCCGACCAGCGGCATCGTCCGGCACGTTTCCCACTTGCGAAAATCCGGGAGCGACCCATGCAGGAATCCAACTCGGTTCGCCTATGAGGGAGGCAAGTAGTCTGAACACTACACTACTGCGACTTCTATGATCCTCTGTCCTCCCTGGAAGTAATCAGGCAACACTGGCGGCGCAGTGGTTGGTTAACGATAGCCTCACCTGCTCCCCTTCATGACGCGGCTTCGAAAGGAAATTTTCCAAAATAATAATCACATCCCACATACAACACGTGTTTCCCAGGACTGTCTCCATCTTCGTCACGAGACTTGTCGCCCGTAGACAGCTCAGATGGCAGCTCCAGCCGTTACCAGGTTTGCAGTATCTGTAGCGGCAGTTGCAAGAACTATGGGACGACCATCCTCACGAAAACATTAAGCATTTCTGTGACGCCATGCCGGACCTTACAACTACAGGTAACCACGCTGGGGGTAGTGCAACCATGTTCTGAAAACTTACATATTTACATTTATGGCCGAATAAACAACCCATTTGTCGGGACGTTTCTAATCAATTATTTTTACCATAGTTCCCCACCGTCAATACGATGTAGGTATCTGCAAAGAAAACCTGAATTTTCTATAAGATATTCATGAGCTGAATGCTTCCAGGTAAATATATACTGACCCAAAAAATACAAACAGTAGCAGTCACGTGGTTATTTTGGTACGAAATTTTTTATCCGACGGACAGTAAAAAACAATAGCTCTTACCTCAGGTATTCGAGGTGTTTGGTCTAGATGTAATGCGACCGTCGTCAGTATCTTGTTAAACGTCATATAAGGGAAAGGTCGTTTTAAAAGACTAGCAAATACAAAACTTCCAGTATTTCCAAGCTATCGCCATTGAATCCTTAACGTGGATGCCACAACCTAAACTTGCAAAGGAATTCGGAGCGGACAGCATTGTTGCTAGAATACTTTGTAAACAACACTGTGCTGCGCCGTGGTCAATGCCGTGATGGTTGTCGCCGCAACTATCTAAACTCCGGGCAGTTAGACAAGCAGTATCCACTCCTTGATCGCAGTTCTCCAATTCAGCATCGCATGACCGCGCTGTTAGAAAAAGTGTCAGTGAAATTACGGTAAGTGCCGGTTCAGTCCAACACCACATCCACTCACCTACCACGCTTTTACAAGAAGAAGTATTGCAAATAAGGGAGACGTGTAGAATGATGTGTGTACACACCTCAGTCATGTTACAGTGCTTGCGAGTTCGTTATTTTATTTCAACTTTACAAACAGGGATAATAAAAGCAGTTATTTCCCCGTCACGTATTTCGCTGTGTACAACAGAGAAATAACACAAAGTTTAAATATTTTATCCTGTAGTGAGATTGTAACACGAATCGACAAATTAACACTCAATAACTGGAACTACCCACATGGCACAGGATATCCACTGGATATCCCAATTAAATCCACAATATATTAAAGTCATCGAAGTCCTGAAGTGAATATCTTCAGGATATCCGTTGGATATCTAGTAGTAGATATCAGTACGTACAACTTCCTGGATATACATTAGATATTACAAAACCTCCAATGGCTATTACTTTATGGTAAGTGTCTAAATCTAAAGATGTCTATGCGATATTCACAATATATATATCCTTGCGCGGATATTGGGCGGACATTTCGATATTTTCGGCAGTCTTTTGGATGTAATTTTGCTATTCCTGGATGTCCCTGGATATCCAGGCTGTCTGTAGGGACATCCATTAGATATTCTTTGGATGTCTGTGTGCTAAATGGGCACTCACCCACCACATCTTTACACGAAGTTATGTATTTCGTAAATATGGATTTTACATGAATGTGACGAACGTGCCTCTCTTAGTTTCAAGTCATGTTAGAGCGCTAGCTGTATTGTTTTATTTGCGGTTTATGAAACGAGATTACGAATAAATAGTTTTATTTTCGTTGTGTGCGTATTTCACTGTGTAAAAATAAGGGTTTGTCCTGTAGCGGAATTTGAAAAAGAATCAGAGAATTGGCACTCCATTAGTGGTTTGTCACTCACCTACTACTATTTTACACGAAGTAGTATTCAGAAGATGGGATTTTGTACACTTTGGGTATCATCTGCATTATTCGTGTCTCAAAGTCGAAGCCATAAGAATACGAAGAGCTTCCGTATTTTATATTTTTGGAGCTACAGTATTTTTTTTTTTTTTGCTGTATTTAGCCGTGGGTGCGAAATTAATTTTTTTTAACTATCACAGCCCAGCTGCGCTCATCCATAGGCCTTGAAGTGGTATCTCTTCGTGGTAGGTTTAAAAAAAGGTTTGCCTTTCGAACACTAAATGCAATGAGCTCCAAAAATATAAAATACGGAAGCTCTTCGTATTCTTATGGCTTCGACTAAATGCAGCAGCTAAGGCTTCTCGTGAGCGCGACAGTCTCATTTTCTTCGGATGCAACAACTTTTCTCATCTCCTCTTTGCTATGCTGCACCTCGTCACATACTAACTGTGTGTACCATCGTGGTGTCCAAGTGGGTCCGGTGACGTCAGAGATATCGCAAGGATTACACGTTTGGTTCAGTCGCCGTGTGAACTGTAGGGAACTGTATTATAACCAGTTGACGGGTAGTTGTGGTGTAGTTGTGGTGGCGACGACATACTCCACTCAGCTCTCACCCCAACTGTTTCATCATCCTCACTTTATTTAATCGTTACTAAAAAATTTAATAAATAGCCCACGTACACTGTTCAAATGAAAAAAAAATTAAATTAAATAACAAATACTAAGTAAAATAATAGCATTACTTATAACATTAAATCAACAAAAAATAATATAATATACAAATTGCATATAAATATTTTATAACCAAAATGGTACACATGGTACAAGTAGATGCAAGCACTAGCTTTCTTTGGGCGCTTATTTGGCCATATCGCTGTAACTGAATATTCTAAGTTCAACACAGAGGGTTTTAATTAACGTTATAGAAGTTAAAATTTCAAAAATGTTGGGATTCCTTGTTAGTGTTGGCAGCGACTACGGTTGAGGTGAAGAGGTTTTTGATTCAAATCCCCAGTAAAAAATGCATGTATTTGTTGTGCTCTAATCAGACACCCGGCTTTAAAACAGGGATGATAAAAAATCAATAATTAGGTATACAAAAATCTCAAAACTGTATAGTTTACAAATAATTACTTTGAAGAATAAAATGACACGGTACAATGTAGGTCATGAAATGAACTACCCTATACTTTACGGAAAATATTATTTAATTCAGAAAAGTGTTAGGGACCACGGTGTTGTAATGGTTAGACTACTCGCCTCCCACCAAGGTGAATCGGGTACGATTCCCGGAGAGGTCGCCCCCGGATTTTCGCATGTGGGAATCGTACCGAACGATACCGCATGTCGGCGGGTTTTCTCGGGGATCCCCCGTTTTCCCCGCCCTTGAATTTCGGCACTGTTCGATACTCGCCTCGTTTCACCCTCGTCGGTTATCAAGTCCTTGATGTTAAAACCGCCCAAATCTCTCCACTCGCTCAGAAAAGTTAATCATTCAAATTTTATGCTTAAAATATCTTCTCATGGACTTCAAGAGATAAAATGCAGCCATATTTAGATGGGACCATCCACTCAAGTCAAAGTTTCACACGGTTTCAGTTAAAATAGAAATCAGTTACCAAATATTTCGGAACCGCAAATTGCAAATTTTATTTACCAAGTGAGATTGTAGTGATTGAACTTTCTCTTACATCTCGCAAAACAAGGAGCAGCATATGTATGTCGTATTCGATACCGCTATATTTAGGAAAAGTCGCAAAACATCTTCCTTTGCAACATGGACGCTACGTAGGACACAGTCGCAGAAAACGTTGACAGTGAATGCCACCACGCTACACTGTCCCAGCATGTTTGCGAAGTAACGCAGCAACCTGCCTCTGGCACTGTCGCTGAATGCGTTTGACACACTGGTGTGGCGACTGCAATCCCGTACGACTTGTTGCCACATTCTCATTTAAGGGAAACCGTCTGAAAAAATCGCGTGCATGTGTCGCATACTTTTATATTAACAGAAGTATGAAACGCTTGTGTTACATTGCATTTTTAGGAGACAAACAAACACGTCGTACGTATGAAATATTTTCAAAGGTTTGATTTAGAAAGTGTGAATATAACCGCGAATAGACTATACGAAAACCATAGTTTACAACAATTATACTCACTGTATCTTATCTTCGTGTTAAAGACCGGAACCCTCATAAAAGTTGGTAATGTTGGGTTAATGTCGTGACATTTCACTATTTATTTAAATAGAAATAAAATAATACACAATAAAAAAAATTCGTAAATGTGATTTTTCTTGTGGAAACGTGACGAGAACAGCAAACGGTATTCACTTCTGACACGCGGGAGTCGGGGCACTGGCTAAATGCAGGAGATGAAGCAAAGAACGAAAGGGGAGAAAGAAAGTAAGGGTGTAGCTTGAACGGTCCCCACAGTCGTCTAGACGACGAACTGCCCTTCTTAGCAGCCCCATGACCTTCTCTTTCCGCCATTCCCTTCTTACCTCGTTTTCCGACCTCGCGCTCTGTTTGAAGAAACTTTCAAGGTCACTCGAGCACTGGTGTTATTTCTGTCGCCATCTCCCGGCATTATGATAAAGGGGGAGGGTTTATGAATTGTTACTGCATCAATACGCTGTTCTGTGTTTTGTGTTGCCCTTGTGACATCAATACGTTGCACCCCATACTCAGCTTTATGAATTATGTAAATCTNGTTGCACCCCATACTCAGCTTTATGAATGATGTAAATCTGGGTTTTTGCAGATACGTCTTCCGGTTGTCCCACATATGTACGATTCATGGTGTGTCATCATCATCAAACTTTTCTCCTTTTTTTTTTTTTTTTATATATTTGCCTCTGTTTCTGAATATTATCACAATGTCAAGTTAAATCTGATATGAGCATTAATGATATAAGAGTAAAGTTTTTGAATTTAAATTTCTTTGCTTTTAAAAATTATAATGGCATTCTTGGTTATAAACCTATCTTCGTAATATTTCTTTATTTGTTTATAGCACGTTTCTTCCCCTAATAACACCATCTTTGAAGGTAACCTCCTAACTCTTTAATTATATAGACCACAAGTTCACTAGAGATACAATTTTTCAAGCTATTTTTGCATTTTGGTAAATGTATCCGGTATACAATTTTGCCTTTAAGTAAATTTTTTTTAAATCTGATTCATTTCTTTGTGTAGTACATTAACGCAATTTTGGAGAGAAAAAATCATTGACAAGGAAGTAGTTAAAATCTAAGCGATAATTCGAGAGTAACGTCCCAGGCAAAGTTGTATAGATAGACGTGTACTGCGATTAGCTTGTACTGGTTGTTACTTTAATTTTTTTTAAGGTAACACAGAGTCGTTACACGTACAGTTAACACGCAAGGCAGACAGTGATTTGCGTCAATTTGTTGCTGATCGAAGGTTAGTAAAATGCATGTATGCGTGAGGGACGATTTACACCAAGATTTCACAGGGTACAAAAAGAACCAAACTCGTAACAGTTTTTAGTTTGAAAAAAACCCCATCGTTAGGAAGAGTCCAGATGTCGTTTACTGTGGTGTTGGCATTGCCCAATAAACTGTCAGAGTGAGTGGTATATTGCTAAAACTTTTATAATTATAAACATCCCTCCTCTCTTGCAGTGTTTGAAAACTGTGACTGGAATGATACACATATAGTCACCGAATTAAATTATTAACGTAATTTTCTCTACATATATATATATATGTGTGTGTGTGTGTGTGTGTGTGTGTGTGTGTAATTTTGATGAGGTGCTGCAAGTTTCAGATAGCAGGTTCGTAAGAGTGTTAAGAGATTTTCTAAGCGAACCAGATTTATCTCCATATTTGATGGTAATCAATTGATTACCGTAGTTCCTCACACGCAATTCAAGACAATATCAACAGTTATTTTTTGTAACTATGCATTCCAAAATTGCAGACGTTAAAGTTATAACTTAGTCAATTTAGTGCTCACTACAGGTACTTGAGCACGCCAATAGTAAGTTCAATCAGTTTAGTGGTACCACATATACCTGACGTACACTGAAGAGCCAAAAAAACTGGTACACCTGCCTAATATCGTGTAGGGCCCCCGCGAGCACGCAGAAGTGCCGCAAGACGACGTGGCATGGACTCGACTAATGTCTGAAGGTATGCAGGAGGCATTGAAATCTGCGCCAATTTGAGAAAGGGTTGCGCGTCTGTCACGTTTAATGATTCTCGTCAGTCGTCGTTTGTCCCGTTCGTTCACGATCTTTTTCCGGCAGCAGCGATGTCGAAGATGTGATGTTTTACGGGATTCCCGATATTCACGGTACACTCGTGAAATGGTCGTACGCGAACATCCAAATTTTATCGCTACCTCAGAGATCCTATGTCCCATCTCTCGTGCGCCGACTATAACACCACGTTCAAACTCACTAAAATCTTGATAACCTACCATTGTAGAAGCTGTAACCGATCTAGCAAACTTTGCCAGACTCTTTTTGTCTTACATGGGCCCTGCCAACCGCATCACGTTACTCTGATTGGTTCCATACCTCTGTTATTGGCATACGCACGCGTATACCAGTTTTTTTTTGGCTCTCCAGTGTATATCACTGGAATAATAAACCTGCCACATGAACGACGAAGAGAGTATTTAACAAAATGTTATGTGGACTCTCATAACACTATTTTCATACAAAATACGATAGAAATTGGTTGAGAAGTTACTGAGGTATGGAAATAAGTGTCTAATAGGCAGTAATCGTAGAAGTTAATTTTCGCCTAGTAAATAAATAAATATATATATATATATATATACAGAAAGGGAGAAAGGGGATCACATAAACCTAAATTAGCTGTCGACCCAATTTAATAAAAATATGAATACTACTCGAGACATTATTTAGAAGATTTATTTTTCACGTAGTTCTAGTTTTTATGACGAGCTAATAACAAGTTGACCCTCTAAACTAAATATATATATATATATATATATATATATATATATCAGGTGTGACCATCTCGTGCCACTTGTAGAACGTGGGTGTAGTTTTAGTAGCACGTGGCAAGAGAAAATATGTGTAGCACTTTATTATATTTTTTTAAAAGTTACATTAAAAATTGTTTCCAGCATAATTGTTATTGGGATATTTAACAAATTAGCATTGCAATAATTTTGTACTGTTCAGCATTAATAAAATATATTATTTGTACAGCATTTTCAGTTATTATTACTTCTTAAAATAAAAATATATGTAAAGGTGGCACGCAAAAAAAAATATTCTAAGCGTTGCATATCTTTAAAAAAAACGTTGGCCACCCCTGATATATGTGATGAACTGTTAAAAAAGGAAACTTGATTAACATTAATAAAATGGTTCCCAAAATATCAAATAGTGTCTTAAAAATAAAATAACCTCAATTTTGAAAATAAGCACATTACTTGGTCTAAAACCATAAAAGTCGAATATCCTTATAAATAACTGTATGTTTACCGCATTTGGTAAAATTCGGTTCACGGGTTCAAAAGATTACACGCATAGACACACAGGCAGTATCGAAAGTACGTTAACAAAGGCTGACATAGTGTAATTATTTCACCAAATATGTATAAGAAGGGTGCCAGTTTTGAATTAAATATATAGGCTTTATAATATTTGAGTACAAAGAACATTTTAATACTTAATATTAACATGACCGCAAGCCTGAAAACAAGTGACTAATATACCAAAAAGATGTGCTTTAGATGGGATTCCACAGCACTAGTTTGTGCCAAATTTGGCAGGAATCTGTTTAGAGCGCCCATGATATAAGAGCTTTGTTGATTTAGGTGGCGCTATCCTCCAAGATTGCAGAACAATGAGGATGTGAATATCTTAATTTAATACTTGCAAGTGCAATTGTCAACGAAACAAATTTGGTTTGAATTGGCTGAGTGGTCCATGAGATATGGCATCACCCCAAATATTTTCATGGCCGAAATTTTGAAAATGGCCGAAAAGTATAGAAGTCGGCTGTTTGACTGAGTAATAAAAGTATTCAAGTTTGGTGAAAATCGATGGACAGATTCAAAAAATTTAGTAGGGACAGAAATAAAGCGAGAGAAAGAGAGAGAGATAGAGAAAGAGAGAGGAAGGAGATTTCAAAAGCCTATATTTCCTTCGGAATGAAGACTGAAAAGTATTCAGTAATGTTTTGCTGGCATCTTTCTCAGAGAAAAAAAAAGTTTGTCTCTATACAGGGCGTTCGTTGGCTGCAATGCGAAGCTAGGGTGTCACACCCACGAGGAACACGTGGACCAGGTTTCAGCATTTATCTGAATGAGCACGCAATTAAAAAATATAAGCAGTAGCTAGTCATTGCACAGAGCGTAAATTGTTGCTTTGGAAGCGATGTCGAATACGTCAGAGACCAGAGCTAAATATATATAATACGTACTTTGACTGGCGAAAGTTTTAAAAAGTACCTATAGTAACAAGTTTAAATTTCTATGATTTTTTTATCATAATAATTAAAGTAGTGCATTATCATTGCGTCTTTAAAAACATTTTCCTCTTTTATTATATTAGTTTTGTCTACTCGCTGCGTTTTTGCTAATTATTAAAAAAACTCATTAGACAAAAGTCTTATCCATCACGTTTTTTTAACATTTAAATCGACGAAGAGCCCTATAGTTGGGGCTAGTTCGCATTTAACTACAAACTTATAAAAATCTAACTTTGAAGAACTTCTGCTTATACGATTATACAACGCGTTACTGAAAATCACCGACAAACTCGGGGAGGTGATTCCTGATGAAAATGTATGTAACATTTTTCCCTAAAGTGATTATGCACCCTCAAAAATCGAACTTTTGAAATGGTTTTCTAAACAAATACCAGGAACTATTTACGATTAAGCAACAAATCGGTGACTAGTGTTATGTAATACGCCGACCTCACACCTGTGGAAATGNTTAGTTTTGTCTACTCGCTGCGTTTTTGCTAATTATTAAAAAAACTCATTAGACAAAAGTCTTATCCATCACGTTTCTTTAACATTTAAATCGACGAAGAGCCCTATAGTTGGGGCTAGTTCGCATTTAACTACAAACTTATAAAAATCAAACTTTGAAGAACTTCTGCTTATACGATTATACAACGCGTTACTGAAAATCACCGACAAACTTGGGGAGGTGATTCCTGATGAAAATGTATGTAACATTTTTCCCTAAAGTGATTATGCACCCTCAAAAATCGAACTTTTGAAATGGTTTTCTAAACAAATACGAGGAACTATTTACGATTAAGCAACAAATCGGTGACTAGTGTTATGTAATACGCCGACCTCACACCTGTGGAAATGNGAGGAACTATTTACGATTAAGCAACAAATCGGTGACTAGTGTTATGTAATACGCCGACCTCACACCTGTGGAAATGTTGTTCTTGGTAAAATCATCCCCCTCAACTGGAAAATAGGGGTTGCCACCTTGTGTTATGTTACGAATCAGCACCACTATTTTCTTGATGAAGGGGAATGATATTATCAACCATATTTTTAGATGTGTAAAATCTCTGTGCTATAAAACACTATACACCGATTTGTTGCTTAATCGGAAATTAGTTCCTGATATTTGTAACGAAAACCATTTCAATGATTCGATTTTTGGGGGCACATGGCTCATCTAATAATCACTTTAGGGAAAAATAGTACATGCATTTTCGTCTTATATTTTCGTCAGGAGTCACCTCCCGGAGTTATTCGGTGATTTTTAATTACACGTTGTCTAGTTTAATGCAGAAACCAAATGGTAATTTACTGGCAAGGAATGGTGAATAATAATTAAATGTATTAAGGTCTTATTGAAAGCACAATTTTCAAAAATTGTGGTAACTGGAATATGTTTCCTTTTGTTTCACACAATTGTATTAAGAATTGGCGTAATAGCAGATATGTGTTTCAACCATTCCATAGACGTTTCTGTGGAAACGTCTTTGGAAATTCAGAAGGTACGTATCACAAGTTCAAAAGGACTNTCAACCATTCCATAGACGTTTCTGTGGAAACGTCTTTGGAAATTCAGAAGGTACGTATCACAAGTTCAAAAGGACTAAAGAAAGTTTGTAAACCCTAGGCACTTAAAACAGCACTTTAAAGAGCAGGTTCTTAGGGGCAAATCATGCGTGAGCATGCCAAGTATAAATCGGAGGTTGAATTTTACCAAGTACCATCCAGTGAACGGAAAAAGTGTTAGAATTATATCACATTTGCAAAAAAACAATTGTTTTAGGTAGAACGGACCAATGATGATATGACGCAAACCTGTAATAAACAGCTTAAGCAAAGGGATCATGGAACAACTGTTACTGTGATTCAATATATATTATGTTTCTGAGGGTTTCTTTCTATCAAGGGTGGAGATCTGATGTTTATATAATATATGTGATAGAAGGGATAGCAAGAAATATCTACAAGTACCAAAGCAAATGCTAGACGAAGTGTTGACAAATTTGTGCCACAGGAAAAAAAATCAGTATTACCGAGCCACATATCGCTAGAAAACCGNTTAGACGAAGTGTTGACAAATTTGTGCCACAGGAAAAAAAATCAGTATTACCGAGCCACATATCGCTAGAAAACCGCTGATTGTGTGCTTTAGTAGTAGTATGCAACTGTTCTGAAGTAATTCAAATACTAGCGCACTCTCCTGATTTGAATCTCACAGTAAGTTTATGGGATGAACTGAACCTTAACATAAGGATTTCACAAATCACCTCAATTGCTGAGCTTGAAAGACGTCTTAAGGTAGAATGGAGATGCATTATTCTCGAATAAACTAGTACTAAAACGCTGGATTGTTGCAGAAGAGAAAACCAAGTAATTACTAACGGAAACATACAATATCGCGAAGGAAAAACCGAGTGTTTTCGAAAAACTCCAACACAACGTTCTATCAAATTATTGTATTTATTGTACTCTATAAACTGTAGGAACGATTATTAGTATGTTTCGTTTTTTATGATAAACAAATACCCGTCATGTGATTTTAATTATATATGTACGTACTTTTCTTCATCGATTAAATAACTACTTAAATAATTTGTGTTTTGGTGTAATATATATACACATAATCACATAATTCTTACGGCAGTCGCTGCGTAAGTCAATAGCTATATACACAGGATGAGTCGGGACTGTGTGCGTTAATTTTGGGTGGTGATTCCTTACGAGAATCATAGCAGGAATGTATTTGGCCATTTGTCGATAATGTAAAAATTGTGTCTGCTACGTGCCACTAAAAATTNGAGAATCATAGCAGGAATGTATTTGGCCATTTGTCGATAATGTAAAAATTGTGTCTGCTACGTGCCACTAAAAATTGAATTTTAAATTACACTTCGTCAAATATTTCCGAAACCATTTGAGACTAAGCAACACAATTTCGAAAAGTGTTACAAAAAATTTAGATCTTCAACCTGTTATAAATGTGATGGTGATGTCATCCCACCTTCATTACGTACTTGGGGTTCATCTCCCTTTTTTTGGCCGTTACTTTGGAAACGCTGAGATGTAATGCATGTTCACATACGGTACGTTAATGAGGACGTGAATAGCAACAAAAAGTGTTGTCTTGTCGGCGCTCGCCAAGGCTATCCGTTTTTTCGATACCGGCAGTTGTATGTTTTCAGGTGTGTGTAAGAATGTATGAAGGGTATGCAAACTGACCAACAGTATAGCATAAGAATCAGACGTTATCCACACGTAGGTACAAGCAGGCATGACTTTAGGAGGTATGTTAAGTATTTATTACTTACCATCCATATTATTGTGCAGGCGATATGTTTTAGATGAACCATATTCTCAGTGTCAAACGACAGCCCTTCATCTCTGTGGTAACTTATCGACATTCATTCCAAATCAGTATCAAGTCATGTCCATGCATATATATGTACATATATATACACACATACATACATGCACACACGATAAAAAAATATGAATTAACCAAGACTCTCTGAAGACTCGACCGCAAACCACCTATAAAGTATACGTGTGCTGCTATTTGTTGGCTAAAGAGGTGAGAACACCGCCGGGTCTTCATCTACTAACACACCTAAGCCGTCTATTTCTTGTCTGCAGCGCATTTGGTAGCGTCGCGAGGGCCGAGTGCTCCGGCGAACGGAGTGTACGCCACTTCCAACACTCGAGTAGCCGCGGCGAACGACTGCGGACAGTCGAACTGGAAACGGTTTAATGGCGGGCCGGTCGCTATCTCTTCGCGCTTCGTCTCCACTCCCGTGCGCTTTGTTCCGCCCAGTTTCGTCGCGACGAGCAATAACTTTCTTCGGCTCTCGCTGCAACTTTTACGGGTTCCCTCCGGCCGATTTACGGCACGGTCCGTCGCGCCTCTAACAATGCCAGTTATTTCACGCTTATCTCGGGGCCGGGCACTGCGAGAGGAGGAAACTAGTGAAGATTACACACTCGTATTCGCTTCTGCTTTACTGGTTATCGCGTTGCTGAGCACCGTCTCAAACTGTACCGTCGCTACTTCACCTGTCCAGGTGCTCTGAGCCATAGACTAGAGATTAGGTAGACCGCTTATTCGTCTTCTGCGCATGTGCCCAACATTGACCTACCCCAAAAGGAACACAACTGTCAAGGTCACCTGGTCAACAGTGATTAACGTATTTGTTTACACCTTAATTTTGAAAAGACAAGCAATTTTAAATTAATGAATTACTTTCGCCGATTTGAATTTAATCAAACAGCATTGCATATTGGTTAGAGGAATTATACAAATATCTCAAAGCACTCGTTTACTAAACAGTGTTCTAACCTCAAATACAATCCACGCTGTTTTTGCTAGCCGTATTGGCAGAAAAGCAGTTCAATGTTGGGACACGGAGATTGGATGTGCACAGCCAGCGAGGTCGGTTTACTACATCAGAGTCCTGCTTAAAATTATCCCTATCTGAAACAGTGCATATTTCAACGTTAAGGCTGATGACGTATTTACAGAAATACTGGCAGTAAATACAAAATATAGTTCTATGAATTAAGGCTTGGGTTCATCCTCCATGTTTAATTATTATTAATTTTTATTGGCCATGACATTTTTTTTTCAATTAAATAACTAAATAATTTTTTTATTACAGCACGTTTCAAATTTACATCTTACACATTTCATCGACGTGTTATCTGATTATTGTGAAAAGGCAAGAATATACTGATTGATTAGCATGGTGCTGTACAATTCGAATTTATGTTTGCTCTGCAACGTAACTTATATTGCCAGAGAGGTATCGTTGTAGTTTCAAAAACGTGTCACTAAACAACTGAAATAAGCTACAAAGCAGTAATTCAAAACGTCCTGTAAGACCGAGCTTTAACGTGTCGTTAATAATTTATTTAGAGTTATAACTGGCATACCAGTAACTCATTTACGTTTCCAATAATTTCCCATACTTGCTTGATGTGCATGTTAGTAGATGTCAGTCACTGGGTCCTCGTATAAACCAAAACCGCAAAATCCCCGACCTGGCCGGTAATCTAGCCAAGGACCTTTTACAAACTAGTCAGCACCCAGCCTCGCCACAGCAAATTCTACGATGGTACATTCAATAATAGATACGTTTTAAAAAAAGCAAGTTTACAAACTTTCGAGAGAAGAGGAAAGTTTATTTCGTGGTACCTTCTGCAAGCGATCGTGATAGCGATGCACATACATAGGTGTTGCTTTATAAAGTATGAAAATTTTCTCACAAAGGCTGGGCTAAACACCGATGGCCGAAACCTAGCGTGTTTTCATAGTATGGTAGAGAAGTTCGAACCGCATCCAGTAAGTCGTGTATTCGATTCTGCCCGGCTGCACTAGAAATATTTTTTAAGCTGTTTTCCACTTCTTGTAAACTCAAATGCTGCGCAGTCATTTGTTTTGAGCCTCCTAATTTTCTCGCCCATTAGACTCTGTTCTTGGTTAGTCCATGTGCATAGAGATTATTTTCTTTGCTTTAATTTGGAAGTGTGGAAAAAACATATCTTTGTCTGTGCCCTCATTCCAGTTTCTTTAGCTCGAACATACTGCTTCATGTTGACTGTCAGCTGATGACCCGCATTGCTACCACCGACTAGAGAACGAAATACAAACGGGCATGTTGCATTTTTTTAAAATTATTTTGAGAACAATGTTCTGTAAAGAAACGAACTTTTATTCAAGAGAATTCATCTTACGGAGGAGATTTCTTTTCCAGCTATGCGGGGTTCCGTTAACAGGTTCGATGAAACTGTCAATGATACCGAACCAACAGTTGCATGCCTGTCTCTCTTTCTTAATTCTCTGGCTAGCATCGTATTTCTTCCTCCTTGCAGACACGCTTCGTTGCTCGTCTAGTATGTGTGCAGTTCCTTCGTAATAAACACTTCTAACAGAAATTTCAGCAATGGTAGTACTATATATTAACAATATTTTTATTTAAGAGTAGAAAACTGCTTAAAAAATTTTTTACCTGTTTTTAAAAATAAAACATTGATGATTATAGACTACGATATTGTGAATAAAAATAATTCAGACTTAAAACTATGAGAATTTTCTAGAGTCGTGAACTGCGGTATTATATGCTAACAGCATTTTAGTGCGTGAAGCATTTTTCAAGTCCTTGCAGGATTCTTGAGATCTGGTTGAATTTTGCCACTCCTTTTGTGCATAGAAGCTAGACTTTATCAAACATGCGATTGATAAAGCCCTTATTATTACCAGGAATAGTCCTGTAAAAATTGGTTTTACGTAAGGTATATTCGCGCTTAAACTTATAGAGCGACCCAGCACAAAAAATACACACCGTAAACAAAACATTTACCTATATCAACGATCAGCAATACATTACTGCCAACCTCTGGCCAAGATGTACTTTTGGAGAAAATGTAACACGATTACAAAGTTAAAAATTATCTTCACGATCATTGGAAATTTGACTCGGTTTCAAAGGGCACTAAAATATATATTATTTACGCTAGCTTCCAGCTGATAGTTGTGTATCTGCCATAAATGAAGCTCCTAGTATTTCGCAAATTTATCTTACAGCAGGCTATACTTAACAGTCCTGTTGACACCGGAGTCAATACAGTTTGTTTACTGACCGCTGCCACAGCACGAAAATTATTTGTTGCGTTGTTAAGCACTCGCTAACACAACTGGTTCCCGCTTATTATTGGCTGATAGTTACACAGGGCGTGTCTAAAGAAGTGCAGACCAATCATTGTAATGCACTATAAAAAAGTTAAGTGATATGAGTCTATCTTGCCATCGAATGAATACGTGAGATTAAACGGGCTCTTGTGATCTAGCGTCGATTCAAACCATATTATACACGGTAAATTATAAACAACTTTTTCACTCTACCACTTTCCGGATCAGAAGTCATCAAATCACTACATAATGCCAACGTCGTATCATTCTTGCTCACGTAGGTAAGCGAAAATACGTGGATCCATCAGCATGCAAACCGTAAGGAACGTCACCTAGCGAAACACAGTAAGAAACACAGGGCATGTCCAAGTACACGTAGAATTATTAGTTATAGGCGGTTTGCGGTAAAGTGAGCACTTTTGAAAACAACCATTGAAAAATGTCACTGTCTCTTACTGCGTATATTTTATCGGGCACTCTGACTGGCATGGGTTCTGTTAAGTTGGTAAATACGGAGGGAATGTAGTTACATGTCTTAATGTCGAATTAAAAGTGTTCGGTAAACATTTCTGAACAGTTAAATAACTTATTTTACATTATATTTTATTGAGTGTATTTAAGTGTAATAATAAGCAAATTTTTAAAGCATTTACTTTTATAATAATTTTACAATTTCACTTCAGCGATGCATGAATAAAGCGACCAGACTCATAGCAATGTTAATTTTATATATGGCAAAAAAAAAACCGCAATGTGCTAACAAGTAGATCTTAAGTATGGCTTTCAAAAGTACCCAGTTTACCGTGAACAGCCTATAATGCCTTTTAATTTAATATATTAGACGTCTGGTGATTTAAATTATCGATAAGCTTGCGTTCTTCGACGGGGGGGACGGATACGAGATTTCGAGCTGCAGTGTACTAGTGAACGATGCTGTAATGTTGAGTTGAGTTGAGAGATTTGGGCGTCTCTTAACATCGGAGTCTTGAGAGCTGATGAGGGTTAAATGAGGTGAGAATGGAGCAGCGCCAGAATGCAAGGGTGGGGTAAATGGGAGATCCCCGAGAAAACCCGCCGACCAGCATCATCGTCCGGCACGGTTCCCACTTGCGAAAATCCCGGAGCGAACCGGCCGGAGATGCGATGCTGTAATGATTTGCCACTAATGCGAAGATAGTCAAACTGGATTTGAGAAGAGAATTTATCTCACTGCGCATGCGTGGGCACTGAGGTACTGAAAACCTTATGGTAACACTCTTTATAATTAATCGATTTTGTTCAAACAAGAACTAACCGAGAATTCTGAGCGAATCAGAGTTGTCAACTTTAACCCAAGATTGAGGCTGGGTAAATTGCAGACCAGACGTGAGCTAAACCTTGTTCGCGGTTAACTGAGATCTTTTAACATATGCTTTTTAAAATATTGCCAGACTGTAACCGCATGCGTTGCAATGCACAAGCGCTGACTTGAATTCGCACACTCATGTTTGCAGCAAATTAGGAAAAGTGACTCCGTGCCCGAATGCTTAATTAACAACGTGGTTTTTAAACCGGTAAATTTTATAAATATCGAAATAATAAATTCACATGATAATAACATGTTCGATTTTATAACAACTCCAAAGTACCGCATGATATACGTCTAGAAATTTATAAGCTGTTTACTGTTAATTGGAAACTTTTGAAAGTCCTGCTTAGGATTTACTTTTCCCTTAATTTTGTATCCTTACTGCATAAGTAAAATTAGCATTTTCATGAGCCTAATGACATTATTTGTAACTCAGTCAAGTGAAAAAAAAATTGCTAGGAACCTAATGTCTCACTAATATACAAATTCGCACTCTAATGTGAATAAATAAAAAGGAATGGCAACTTGATTTTGCCATTAATTCAAACACTACACAGGCAAGACAACTTCAACACTTGTGACTATTTTACTTCATTCGCTGCCAACTTTACCGGGAGCCTGCATGTAAGTGTGTGTGCTAGTGTGTATGCAGTTAACGAAAAGTGAATTTTTCGAAGGTTGATTTCAGACGTGCTCACTTTACCGTGAACAACCAATAGCATAATTCCCGAGGCAATATTACATTTAAACGTGGTGGGAGAAACACACAGATAAGACATAACACGCTAAGAAGGAATTCGACGTGTGTTTATATTGCAATGCACCATCAGGGCTCTTTAATTAGTTTCCTTACCGGGCCATTTCGAATTAATTATAACGCTTTGCGGGCCACGCTCAACGATTACGAAGTCTAAGCTTAGATGCTTATACGTGGGAATGTAATGTGAGTAGTGGTAATTATTTTCACATAACTGTATTGAAAAGTATATATTCCAACAAAAATTAACTTGATAAGTATGGCATTATCAGTAATTAACTCGTTTATACATAACAGATTATTTCGTTTACGGACCAGTATGACGAGTCTGACGGGGCAAATGCGACCCACCGGCCGCTAATCGAACAGCCCTGATCTAGATTTCGGTGCCGTCAATCTGCCACGGAAGCAGCAGAAGCCGGCAGAATATAAATATAACCAGTAGTACCAACTAATTTACGAAACATCCAAATCTCACCACCCAACTCAATCTTAACTTTTTTTTACGTGAAAACAACGCAAGTCCTAATATTGAAGGTTTTAGTGCTGATGTTGCTAAAGATGATAATGTGTTGGTTAAGCAAGTTTCTCAAGCTCAAGAAAGTTATGTTTTGCTTTATTTTTTTGTATAGATTTGGTATACAAGGTATGACAGCTAATCCTGGTAGTGGGTTGTAAGGAATGTGTTTTTATCGTCGTTCGTATAATAAGCCTGGTGTTGCTGTAAATCATATTAACAAAATTGATGTTCGTGATATAATATGTTGGGAAAGTGGAGGGCCTGGAGGCTCGGGGCTGTCAGCTGCGAACAAGGGTATACGTTTCCTCGCAGTGAGTGTCAGCGCCAGGTGGCGCCAGCGTCAAGATATAGCGATTCGGATATCGGGGCAGTGCTTTTCCTTCCTGGACCGCCGTTTGAACCTTCTCCTGCCGAACTCTCATAAGACGATAACAGCTGCACTGTTGAAAATTTTTTTCGTAATTCGTCTGTGATTTTTCCAGATCTTTAGCCTACAGTTTACACCAAAACTTTTCTCGTTTGGTGTACTCAAACGCGTATATGATACGTCAGCCCATCAGTCATATTCGCTGTGATCGCCAAGCACACTGGAAAAGCATTGTCTTATTAAAGATATTTCAAAACTGGTAGTTTCGCAGCTTGTTACTTAAATATTGTATTTTCCTTTGGTTTTTCCTCGTTGGTTCTGGGAGTGAAAGGAGATTTGAGCATTTGACAGTAAAATTCATATAATACAACTTATCAGTTCACAAAAGGCGCAATTTTTGTTCGTGTAGCGTTTTCGCTGCTGGGTAAATGCGACGAGTGAAGCTGATGTGGGTGAAGCGTTATCTTCGGGCGATATCCTAAAATAGAATCCCGGGTGAATCATTGCTGAGTCTATTTTTTTAGGTTAGTACGCCTATAGTATGTAGGCTTTTCCCAGGACAATCCCCAGTACGAAAGTCGAGACGTTAAGAAGCAATAATTTTAATAAGCATAAAACCAGAACCCTCTTTGTTTTGCCTGTATTTTTCCGCAAATGTACCGAAAATATTTTAATAGTGCGTAAGAAAGCAATATAATTTAACTAATTTTTGGTATTAAAATAACAGTTACTTCTGAAATAACTACGACCACGATATTCGAAATGACTTATTAACGAAGCTTGCAGTGGCTTTGTTTCGTGTCGTTTACGTTTAAACCTTAATACCTAAATAACTATGGTATTACAGTTTTCACTTTAAAAATACATACTATTAACCATAAATGTATACTTTATGTTTATGGAGACGCCAAGTAGAAAGCCGACGATGATTAGGATTAATGTGAAGTTTATGTCAGCGCGTAAGTAACAACGGTAATTGTCTTGCAAATACGATCGAAAAGGTCCCTTGATAATCAGTATAATAAGCAATCTAGAAAGATATTGCAAAATATAAAAACAGTACGCAACGCACTACGGATTTTTGCAAATTTACCAATTGTATCTGGTGACATGTCTCCAGCGAAGTGTTTCTATACATCAGTCAACACTTACAAACATCGTAGCACACTTCGTTTTGCTTTCTTGTAATTGTTTTCTCACGACAAACTTTATTATTTCCTCCTCTGTGTTCACTTGTATCATTATGTAATGACAACTCTCTAAGGAGAAAACATGATGTCTGCTAGCGGTCAGCTGCAAAATGGTGGCTATAGTCCATTCACGATTACTTCCAACTTTTCTGAAACCCTGCAAAAGTTCTACTTCCATGCTATCCCTCCGCCTCGTGCAAACAAAGTTTAACCAAAACTAGACAATTACACCACCATAACTCTACATATACAGCAAAATGAAAAACTTGGATTGAAAATTACCAAAAGTTGATTTTAGGCCCACTTATGTTCGCATATAGGCGTACGAATAAAAACTACATGTCTTATAGGTTTGTGTGTGAAAGTTGTAAGAGATCTGCAATGTTACTCTTAAATGAAACATGTTTAACTCTGTCACTACGGCTGTGTGTCACCAGAAAGATTTCATGAATTGTTGGCAACATTTGAAAATTTTTGTTTATGTATCGTTACTTTAACGTAATTTAAAAAAAAAATATTAAAAACTATAAAAAAACAGAATAAGTAGTTAACGCGTTATCGTATCAACTCTAACCCATACTACCGTATGTAATGACCTATATAATAACTGAAAAGGCATATAAAACTTAGGATTTATGACGTAGAGTAATAATAAACTCGTTTACACCTATTCATGGTGCGGTTAAATTTTTCATAAGCGAGAAAACAGAACATCGTAAATGTCAAGTATTTTTTATCGTCTTTCATTATGAGTGAGTCTGTTTTTATTGCTTCCCATGCAATAATGGAGCTATAAAAGCTGTTACAGTCCTGCAAATATTTCGTACCGAATCACAACCACAAAAATACGACCACTAAATGAATCATTCACTTGAACATACGCGGTTGATGAGAAAATTTTGCGTTCAATAACATTTTCTAGGGATTTTCGTCGAAATACTTTCTTGTGTATGAAAAATCAATTACACATTGTCGATTAACACAAATATATATTTTATGCAGTTTTCGTTTAGTAAATAAAAGTGCAATTTCTACTGAAAATATATGTTCCACTTGCTGAAAAAATAAACATCAATTTCATTGCGTTTACAATGTTCCTTAACCAACAGAATATTTTGTAAGGCCGAGCAAATATTGGTTTGGCCACATAAAAGTTATATTTTTGTTTTCTCGTCACAAATTTTCCTCTCGGTGAACATTTCGTGTTCATTATATATTTCGCGCCCTACGGGAACTGGTGTCTTTAACTACTGAAGTCGCGTCACAAATCATAAGTTTTCCCGCGAGTCATAAACAATTCATTGTGAACGTATCCTCAGTGCAACTTGGGGAGAGAAAGAGACAGAAATAGGAAGAGAGAAAGAAAGAGAGAGAGAGAAAGAGAAAGAGAGAGACCGAGAAATCTCCTGTCGCCACACAACTGCGTGGCAAAATACAGACGCGAAAAAGTCACGTGCATTGGGAACTCCAGACACACGTGCTGGCAAATTGGTCTCATTTCCCGTTAAGGTCTCGAAACGTTCTACCCCAATCAAACGCCCAAACACTACGTCTATTGACGACCACCGAATACATCGGAAGTCTTCCGCACCATAAATTAAGAACACGAAAAAATTGCAAAGCTTAATGAAGTCTACTACCCAACACAGTTAGAAATGATTTTATCTACACAACTCAAAAAAAGTTTTCCACCAGTGGGATTTCTAAGCTAGTAGGTTGCTCATGCCCCTTGTAATAATAAACCAAAGTATTTGTGTGTTGTTTGAGTGTCTTGGAAATAACTGATATAGGCCATTCACGGGTACTTAGCACTTTTCTGAAGCCCTGCTAAAGTTATAGTTTTGGTTACCGATTACGAATCCTTCCTCTACATGCAAGCATAAACACTGCCATGTAACTAATACGTTCTAAATGTGAAATGCTTTGTTTACTGTTTTCAGCTGTTCAAATAATACTGTCATATTTCAAATAGCATTTTGTACGAATGTTCACAATTTGGGCATACAGCCATATTAAGGTCCGTTTTATTACTTTTTAACAATGTCTGTGTTGACCATAGTTCTAATGGTCATTAATTTACATTGTAAACATATTTGTTATGCACGACATAGCGCATTACACGTAATACGCGTTAATATTTTGCCGCGACTGCGTTTAACCCTGTTACAACTGCCGGTGAAAGAATTGTAGTACTTAATCTCTTGTCATTGATGTATATTGGATTATTTCTTTAAAGAGGTTGCCGCAGTTGGAAATAAATATTAAAACAAAAGAACAACCAGTCCAGCGAAAAGACAATAAATTTAAGCACGCAACTCGTGTCGCTGATATTTTGTACGTAGCAACGACAAACTTAAAAAATATTGATGGACATGCATACAAATAGGCCTACCGTAACTTTAAATCTGCTCATATTTCTATGCATTAGTACATACTGTTTGTAAGGTTAATTTCATTAATTATTTTAATTTATATGGCTGGGCTTAGCATTTAGTTGGGATAGTGGCAAACATTCAAACCACGGAAACGTAAACACGTTACATAATTGTGTTTAAAACACCGAGGGCAAAGTTACGTTGTGATAAATAAACAGACGTGACTTTCAAAAAATTCATTTCGTAATAAAAAACAGTACAGATTAAAACGTATAAATTTTACACGTCCAATATTTGCAATCACATACGCACTGGTCCAAAGTAACGTAACGGCAACAATACTCTTTCACACACAGCGTTCACGACGCGCGTCACAGTATATTTATTCCTGCTGTGGAAAAACAGATTTATCGCAATATCGTAACTTGCCTAGATGGGTTTGAAAATCACAACGTGTACAAACTTGATGTTGTAAGTTTCAGTATTCTTCGCAAGAAGAGAAATTAACGCTTCGTTCAGTTTTCTATGAGCAACACGCCATGTCGTGTCACCAGTCGCCACTTCTGCCAACGTCAGATTTGTAAACGTCCCGCTATCACATCTAAATATATTATAAAAAGTATTCAAACAATAAAATCTCGTTTCAGTTGTAAATCAAAAACTCAAAAACAATTATTTTTGCTGTTTATTGGTACGAAATATCCTAAAATTGAAAACGTGTATAATTTTCCTGCTGTATGGTGCGAAACTTTCCGAGAGAGAGAGAGAGAAAGAAAGAAAGAGAGAGCGACAAACTCCGCTCCGCCTATTTGTTTCTTCCTCGAACGAAAAAAAAACACCATATCACTAGGGCCTACGCACCGTAATTTGGGCTGATATTTTTAACTGTCACGATGAACTTTGTTACCTTCAGTGCAACGTCAAATAGACGTTTTCTATCAATTAAAAATAATTGTTGTAGAAAAATAACATTCAAGTAACATTATTATTGCAGTTCGTGTATTTGTTTGTATACTGGCATGAAAGACAGTCAAATATATCTGTTTAGGCCTACGCTGGGCTTCAATTATTACCTGCGCCTTACTAACAGGCCATTTTTGCAGTATTTTGTGTTTAAATAAAACCAATTACAGTCATATTAAATAATTTTTTTAAGTATTTAAACATTTTCACTACTCAGTTTCGATAAATGTTTTCAAACAACATAAATATTTTATGAAATGTGATAGACAGTTACCTCAAAGAGGTTATATTTATAATAAATTCTCCATTATGCAGCAATTATCGCATACCATGATTACTATCCAAAGAATAATTAGGAAATGGCTTACATCTATTTGACATATTCAGCTAATATACCATTATACAGTACTTATGAAAATTATTTTTTCTTGTTTGCAAATGGCAACAGAGTAAATTAAACGAAAATTAAGAAGTGGCATACAGCTGGTTTATATGTTCAGGTAATGTATCATTAAGTAATATTTCTTAACGGTGTTCTTAACTATCTTACAAAAGTGACAAATTGAAAGAACCGAAAAGTTTTTATTCAGTAGGGCTCNAAAAGTTTTTATTCAGTAGTGCTCAGTTTAGTTTCCCGCATATTCCAAAACAGTGTCGCTTAGCGATTGTATTGTCTTACCGCCTACTACCGCCAGTTACGTCATATAGACGTTGTAAGGCCTGGTACTCTCGGCGGTAACGCCTTCACTGGCTTACAGGTAACGCCTGAGGGAGGTACTAGTACATCGAAAGTAAAGTTTTAGAAATAATTGGCTCTAAAAGTTATTAAAAAAATTGTTTTGTGTCATTAGTTTTTTTTTTTTTTTTTTTTTTTTTTTTTTTTTTTTTTTTTTTTTTTTTTTTTTTTTTGCTGAGAGAGTGAACAGGGGACGGTTCACACGCTAAATTACACTTAACTCGCGTATAAAAAGGGTAAACAAAGCATTACCCGGAATTCCAAATCGGTGCATTAGCAACTCTGCCACGTAAGTTGCCTTAAATTTATTTCACATCTAATGCTTATCGAATCCTATAAATTTTTCTTCAAGTTACTGAACAAAGACATTATTTCTTATGCAGCTCAGTGAACTATACTTGATAAACTACCGAGGGAAAAGTTCTTCACATAAATAGCCCCAATGAGTGAATTACAAGAATCCGTAACCAAAACAGTAAATAAAAACAATTCTTTGAATAAAATCTTTCCATTTCCTCATAGTATCTCTATTTTATACAAAATACCAAAGATCAGTAACCATTTTACATATTTAAATATGCATATTCAACTGTAATTTTATGTGAAAATTTCAGTTAATAATACCAAAATAATTNACAATTCTTTGAATAAAATCTTTTCATTTCCTCATAGTATCTCTATTTTGTACAAAATACCAAAGATCAGTACCCATTTTACATATTTAAATATGCATATTCAACTGTAATTTTATGTGAAAATTTCAGTTAATAATACCAAAATAATTCCGGTTTATGGCTAACAACTGTAAATCGAGACGTACGTACATATACCAAAATAAATTTTCTAAATATAATTCGTGAATTTCGATAAATTGTAAATCAAAACTTGAGGTCATGTGCAATTCAAAAAACGTAATACTTTACTGCTCAGCGATAGAGTAACATATTCATATTCCAAACAATTTTTCACTGACGTTCAATCGAAGCATGGGTGTTAGTTATAATTTATATAGCAGTTTTAACCAGTACTAGTAGCGAAAGGAAATCCAGTGGCCTGAAGTGGGAAACTAAGAAGGGCTTAATCAGCTTTGTCAATAGGTTAGGCCGACGACTTTAGAATCTTTGCGCAAGTTTGCGTATCTCTCAACCAACTCTACCCCACTCACCATCCTTCGCAACGAACAGATATTTGTTCCCGATAAACTTTATACTAAATTTCTAAATTTACTCCTATCTAAAAATGTAGGATTATATTTACTTGCCCATCAAAAGGCATTAAATATCACGTGACTTTAATTTTAACTTAAACGTGGATATATTTAAAGCGGAATGAATGTAATTTTGAAACCTAGCGAAAGTAACTCGCTGGCTATCAAACTCGTCTGAGACAAATGCAAAATTTAGAATATACTATCAGAACAGTTAGAAACACACATTGAAAATATTCAGATTCCCCTTGAGACATGTGTAACTAGTTTCCTTTTTTTAATAAAAATTGGCCAGCAATAAAGAACAGTACGATATGGCATATTGTTTCAAATAGTATATAGACAGTNTAACTCGCTGGCTATCAAACTCGTCTGAGACAAATGCAAAATTTAGAATATACTATCAGAACAGTTAGAAACACACGTTGAAAATATTCAGATTCCCCTTGAGACATGTGTAACTAGTTTCTTTTTTTTAATAAAAATTGGCCAGCAATAAAGAACAGTACGATATGGCATATTGTTTCAAATAGTATATAGACAGTNTTTTTTTTAATAAAAATTGGCCAGCAATAAAGAACAGTACGATATGGCATATTGTTTCAAATAGTATATAGACAGTTGAGTTAATTGTAAGAGTTATTGGAAACCGTCTTTTACTTTTAGTATTGAGACAGTGATTCAGATTCTGCTCAAGATTCTAAAAAGATTGTATCGCTACCAGCACCAGAGATGTTTGTCATGCAGAAAATTGATAATGCATGACAGGATTTGTAACTGGAATTATAAACTATTCCTTTGATTCTCAGAACAAATGATAATCCTACAGGGATCTAGTCACATTGGCAATCATCAGTAATGAAGCTAGCAGTTCAGGCTTGAAATCAATCATCAACAAATGGCATCACATGATAGGTTTCCCTAGAGTGTAGAGTTAATATCCTGCCGTATGCAAAGCATGCGTCTGCATGCAACGTGTACATGTTTGCGAACACCGGTTGCAAAAGGGATAACGCAGTGCAAAGTCGCCACGAGGTAGCGATCGGTCAAGGTCGCACCGGTTGCTTTGACGACGCCTGCCCGCGAGGGGGATAGGCCACCCGCGCGCCGAAAGCTATTCCCCTGTATCATCTCTCTCGGATGTGGCTCATCAGCGCCCGAGGGCAATCACCGACCCATTACCGAGATTGGTAGCGGACGCCCGGTTCGCGCACAGGTTTTACGGCGGCGGCGGCCTTTAATTAAGGTGCTGGTAATCTGTCACGTGACGTGACGCGAAACGATTTCATTTGAATCTCGCAGGCCTCGCCGCGAGCGAACATTCACTGGCGGTAACTATCGCGGGAGTTGTCAGCTCCGCAAATTCGTGTTATCACATTGCTTCGTGCGGGTGTTCAGGGATTTCACAGTTNCTATCGCGGGAGTTGTCAGCTCCGCAAATTCGTGTTATCACATTGCTTCGTGCGGGTGTTCAGGGATTTCACAGTTCCTGTACGAGGGGTGGAACACGTATAACGGAGTGAACAGGCAATGGTGCTTCTCTTTACAGAGAAAAAACTCATATTAAATTATGTTGTCTGGCTTAAGATAAGTTTTTTTCATGCAAATAAATGCGAAACCTTGCGGGCTGATGCAGAATCTGCAAAATAATCATCGCACCAAGAATTTGCATGCACACATAGGAATCATTTTTAAATCATGTCAACAAGCGGAAAATTATTTTATGCTTATATTTACATATACATTATTAAATGTTAAAAATATTAGCATTCGTATCGAACAGTTTTGAAGTAAAGTGTAGGACTGAAATCGTAAAAATACAGTTATACTTGCACAGTACTGTTTCCCCCCCCCCCCTCTAAAAAAATTCCTAAAAAGACAAAACAGACAAAATTATACTTTAAAATAAAAAAATGTATACTGCAGTAGTGTTATGAACGTTACTTGATTGGAATGTGGGTATAACGTGCGACACGGCACGACGTTATATGCTGTGCCGATAACTGCAACCTTGTAAACGTGTGGAATCTTTCTNTATATATAAACAGTTGACTTATGATCGATAAGGTTAAAAACAAGTAGTGTGTGAATATCAACACATACATTTAACGTTGAGCTACTACCATTTTCAACATACGTTAAGTATAATTTCAATCGAGGAGTAATTACTCAAAATGAGCTGGGATTCAAGTATGTAAACATTTCTTCAACAAAAATAAAAAATAAAACACATATTACATAAAAACTTTTACAGTGATGGAAATAGATGACTGAAGCTAAAGTTTAAAACTTTGGATGATGTCGAATTTATGTATGTTGGGCTAACGTTTAATTATCGCCATATTTTTAATACGATAACATAATAAGATTTTAATACTTAAGAAATGTTATTAAAATGATTACTTCAAGGATCTGAGCCTTTCGGTGACTCCACTATTAGATAGGTTTTATGTTATCTCAGTTAGTATTACATAAGTAAATTTACTTGGCCTGAAACAGTCTGGAGGTCTGAAAAATTTGCATTCACTCAAAAATTCATCTTTTATTTGCTTGTTTTAGGATATTGTAAAGGAAAATAAAACTATTTAATATGTGGGTGTATTGTTATCCACAAGTCAAAAATCCATGTTGTTTATATTTGAGGACACTTTTTAAAGATTGCGAGTTTAAAATACGTTAACAGTGTAATTTCACTTGCACAGAAATAAAAGTTACTGTGCGACATTCCCAGGTTCTTACTTAGTACATCCTGAGCATTTGTATAACAATGGGCTCGAAATTAAACAAGGCATATTATTTTTAACTTGTAAGATACATTACCTGTGTAAAAATGGTAAAGTTAATTAGGTTATCTTGCGAAGGATGACTATCAAATGCAATTAAAAACAGATCTTGAATTATTAGTGCATAAAAGAGTAATAAACAATGTCTGGAAATGTAGACCTAACGCTCTCATAAATGTGGTTCTTACAGTACATTGTAACTTAAGAGTAGAATTTCAGCTTTATAATACTGGGGAAATGTTGTGTATTTTTGGCCAGGTGGAAAAGTTCTTAACGTATTTCTTTTTAAAGGTGAATTATTTTAAGACTACTAAATACACGCGACAACCAGCTGTGTGAAATTTAAATATATATAATTATTCTTACTCCAGTAATATCATGCCACGCAGATAAAGAGCTCTAAAATACTTTAGCAAAAAAAATTTAAACAGCATTTATTTACGCATTTTAAATTATAATAACATACATGACCATTGTGTATGAACGCATATCACCTTTCGTACAAGATAATTCACTACAGCATCTCAGTATATCACCAAGTTTAACCTTTTAACTTAAATACACCACAGGGATATGTTCAATACCTACAACGTTCGTGTTGTAATATAAAACCAAACTCTCAGTAAAAATTTTCCAATTTTACGTACGAGTATAGTTCTGAAAATAATTAAACCTGTGTTCAAGCGAATTATGTAGCCGACGGCGGGATATATATCTCAATCAGGCCATTACCAACCTTAGCAGTGGGACTTGCAAAGCAAAATGGAACACAAAAGACAACAACACAAAACTTCCCTGGCACTATTGATCACTCTAAAGAGTGTCGCGTCCGTCTTGTTCATGTCCAGTGCCATACTCGCAATGCTCGTGGGTAATGCCTCCTTCTCGTCAGTGTGTCGTGGTGCTCAGTGTCCTCGCTTAGGCTGATGGGAACACTACAGTCTCACTACCCCAGGTAACATCACCAACGCGGCCCGTGCTGTCATCATCACATGCGCAATCAAAATAGCACATGCCTTTCGCAGCCTTTCCGATAAAACCAAGCGTGTGATCTTACGAAATTCCGCGAGACAGCCGAGGTAAACAAACTGAAGACTAACAGATAAGACAACAACTGCTGGCAAGGTGATGCCAATATACTGGTGTGTGTGTGCAGATGCAGTTAACTGTATAATCGGCCGGTTATTTAACTTAAACGATCTGTCATGGTGCACTCCTGAATTTTTTTTCAATGAATAACAGAAGGTGAACTTTTTGGAGTACTGTAATTATCATTGGACCAGTAAAATGTGTTCACAGAGATGAGAAACAATAAAAATAATAAAAACGCCAGACGTGCACACGGTGAGCAGGAACATGTGTGGAGGTTAGCAACCCGAAGGTTGGTCGGAACCGAGGACACGAGGCGGGAATGAAGGCTAAGTCGCGACCAAGGCAACTACGCAGGGTGATACCGCGGTTGAAGCGAGATGATAACGGTGCAGCGCCGGAATGCAAAGGCGGAGGAAACGGGAGAACCCTGAGAAAACCCGCCGACCAGCGGCATCGTCCGGCACGATTCCCACTTGCCCGGGAATGACCCGGCAAAGTTGAACCCGGGAAGATTGAACCCGGTTCGCCTTGGTGGAAGGCGAGCAGACTAACCGCTCAGCCACCGCGGCCCCACATAGGAACATTACAAACAGAAAACTTCTCCCGCGATGAGCCATTGTCTCTAGTCATTACGTCAATGGCAATTTTAACGTTTATACATGACGAACGGTTGCACAATGGACAGAATAAAAGTAGCTAACTCAATTTTTAAAAGTGTTCAATTTACCGAGAACCAATTGTAACTTGCACCCACTTCAACTTTAAACATGCCGTTTCCGCATGTACCACCGCAAGCAAAATTTTTTCATTCGTGAGATAAATTCGAATGGAGCAAGATTTCTTGTTTTTCCGCATTTTTTCCCCCCAGCATGGAGAATTGCCACGTACTTGAAACTTGCTGGTGAATTTTGCCTGTTAACGAAATCATCCGAGTTGTTTAAGTAGTCAAATATATTCAAGGTTTAAAAACGATTGTAGGATTTTCNGTAGCTAACTCAATTTTTAAAAGTGTTCAATTTACCGAGAACCAATTGTAACTTGCACCCACTTCAACTTTAAACACGCCGTTTCCGCATCTACCACAGCAAGCTAAATTTTTTCATTCGTGAGATAAATTCGAATGGAGCAAGATTTCTTGTTTTTCCGCATTTTTTTCCCCCCAGCATGGAGAATTGCCACGTACTTGAAACTTGCTGGTGAATTTGGCCTGTTAACGAAATCATCCGAGTTGTTTAAGTAGTCAAATATATTCAAGGTTTAAAAACGATTGTAGGATTTTCTGAAGAGCTTGATATGAAAATGAAACGCTGCCACAATTCCGATGTACCACATAATCAAACAAAGAAATTTTATATATTTATACTCTTCACCACGAGTAACCAACTCTTTAAGAAATGCAGCCGAATTAATTTTCGCCACATAATGCAGCGGAATAACGCGTACATCGCAAAGCAGGTTTTTGAGTTTTACCCGTGCCGTATTTTTTTTTCTCGACCTTATTGCGTCCCAAAGATAACTTATTTGAATTTCTATTAAAGGTTTTTGATAATGGCTATTAACTATCATGACCACTAAGCAAGTGAAAGCAAGGATGGTTAGCGATAACATACAATCCAAATTTGTAGATGTGCTTTAGTTATTATTACTAAAATTTATCTTATGAACGCATAGTCGGCTCCAGCGAATAAATAATGTAATTAAACTAACGTGATGGTTAGGCAATCCGTTAAGTAGTTTGTGTATCCTGTAGTACGGGAAAAATTGCGTATTTTTACGGAGTCACGATAATCTTACTTATTTGAAAAGTTGTCATCAAATTATCAAGAATTGAATCAATGTTGTTTGGGTAGTATTATAGTATCACTCCTTGTCTGACATTTGGAGAGTTTGTAATTATTTTATACAAGACCCGAGTAACGGCCCACTTCGTCATTTTTTTTGCCAAAATTATTAACATTTTCATTTTATACTTTTCTTACGAAAGTATTAACTAGAAATTTAAGGAAGTAATTTTGGCAGATAAGGTACCCCCCCCCCCCTTTTCAGGGTGCAAGGAATATCTCACGTAAAAAATTAACAATAAAAAATAGCTATAAATGTTATTCCTTCAAAGGCTACATTGCAACGTTTAAGCAGAAACTTTGGTGATTTTCATAATCAATAAGTTATTATCACCGGCAACGAACAGTTAATCATACAGTCTTAAGACTTGTCCTCGTCCACCATACGTCACAACAACATAGTAAAATTCATAACGTTATTCGCCACACCAACTCGAGCAAGGAAGNCAATAAGTTATTATCACCGGCAACGAACAGTTAATCATACAGTCTTAAGACTTGTCCTCGTCCACCATACGTCACAATAACATAGTAAAATTCATAACGTTATTCGCCACACCAACTCGAGCAAGGAACTGTAGTGAAATTAATTCTATGCGAGGGTGATAAGGTACTCAGACATAAAAATCAGCGCAAGGTAACAAGTTTTATACTGCATATTAACATACTTAATTAGTTGTATTTCAGTTGTTAACACGTAGCATTTTCTTATTCCATTCCCCTCAGGCCAAGATGAATAATTTATTTCTCTATCCTGTCATGTAGAATATTGTTTCGTTGGAGTGTATTAGCGGATGTAATTAAATTGTGCTCTAAGTTACTTTCAATATTGTGAGCTGCGCAAACGGCGTTACTAATTTGTGTGCACTGTAATCTCCGCCAAGCCAATCAGAAGTATGATAATGAGATAAGTATACGTAGAAAGCTCGTGTGTCATCAAAATATTTTTTTTATATTAATAAATAATATAAATAATAACTTTAGGTGAACTATGTCTTTCGTTTGACGTGAAATTCTTAACTATGCGTTTTTGGCCATAAGTATTATTTCGCATCGAGATTAAGCATGTGCTTTAAAACCATTCTTTTTTAATTGTTGGTCGCAAAACGTATACTGTAATCAGAAATAAAAAATTTGAAGGAAATGTTTTTATACTTTGTACTTAAATCAAAATACTATATACATATATACGAAGTATCGTCATCGTACAGGTATGATGTACTCAAGTTAAATAGCGTAAACAGTGAAAGGTAGTTCGGCGCCACCGCGCTGACAAAGTAGTTCAGTTGCCTGCCGCTGCATACCGCCACGAGCATTTGATAAAGCAGCCGCGCCGTGCTCGCGCCACGTAATTTACACGATGTAGGTTGCTTTAGGTCAGTCTTCTCAAACATCGCACACGCGTCATATTTTTCAAACATTTCGTCGGTTTTTCTATTTACGAGCCTTATCCCGACAGCTATCGTAAGCGGTTAGTTTCGAGAGATTATCAACGAACGCTTTACTAGAATGCGTGCGTTATGACGTTATGACGAGACATTTGCGTGTTTGTAATATTTCACTGTGAAGAACTGCGTTTGTACCAGTGACACCATCACGCCGAAGGTTGAATATGCGTGCACTTGAAAATATAGTTATCTGTAGGCAGAAAGATCTTCCCTCGTCCACAGTCAATTTGGAGGTGGTACAGAAATTAATTTTAACTAATATATTTTTTGTTCACTAGTAAAAATAGCAACGGGAGTGACTTGAAGTATGAAGGAAATATCCTCAAAATAATATTAACAAACGAATTTTGGAATGCTTTTTTGCTACAGAAAGTAAGTTGTATATATTCAGGGAAGGGCAGACTAGTTTTCAAACCCAAGCATACGTTTAATTTACTTCTTCTATTTAGGAGCTGTTTATTAGATACAACCCAGAGGAAAATTCATTCCCTAACATACCTGCAAGTAAGCAAAGAACAGATCCCTTGCAACGGGGTCTGTAATAATTAACTTACTACTCACTAGGCCGGTAGGCAATGCACAAACAGCTGTGGCTATAGTTTGAGACTCGATTTTAACTCTCATAGGTCTATAGTAAAGTAATTTTTGGCCGCTAGTAGATACCGATTACCTCTCTATGTGGCTGGCAAGGGGCACAGGAGATCTGCTGCCAACCTCTCCACTGGCGCTCCAAAATTGTATTTCGTGAGATGACCTTGTCCCCTTTTCCTTGGTTTTCGTGTCATAATTTCAGTTACACAGTAATTATTAAAAATTGCTTACTATGGAAAATCTACATTTTACGAGTTGTTTATTAGTTTGTACTTATTTGTAGTTATGCATTATTTGGTAGTTATAAAAAGGAGGAACTTACTGGTATTTTAAAAATTATAATACCCTATGTGTGTCCAAAATTTGACGTTGATAGTTAAGATTTCATGTCTGTACTGCATAATAAGTCGAATCGCTGAATTTCTATAAAAGCATTTCTTAAAATTTTACTTCAAAAAATTTTAATAAGAAGTTAATGAAAGAGTTCGATATAGTGGGTGGCACTGAGCCTTAAGGCTCCCGCCTACCTACATCTTTTTCCACGTTTGAGGCCGAGAAGAGCGGAAGCGATAAGGGCGAAACTGCCACGCGCATAAAGTGCCCCACCACCGCTAAGCGCAAGGCTCTGAGCTGGCCTGCAGTGTTCTCCTCGCACTGCATGTACGTATGGGACATTCGTCGGCGACCCTATTTTTTGAATGGAAAGTCTGCTGGAATCTTCAGAGCAGAACCCTTGAGTAGTTTTTTTATGCATCTGACGCGTATATTCTGAGATATAGCGCTTTGAAATAGCCGTTTGTAGCAATTTTGGAGTACTACGAAATGGTGNGACATTCGTCGGCGACCCTATTTTTTGAATGGAAAGTCTGCTGGAATCTTCAGAGCAGAACCCTTGAGTAGTTTTTTATGCATCTGACGTGTATATTCTGAGATATAGCGCTTTGAAAAAGCCGTTTGTAGCAATTTTGGAGTACTACGAAATGGTTTTTCTAATGTGCATGCCGTCTTGAAAGCACTCAACAGCCCTCGTCTGAAGTGTGTGTTCTTTCCATAGGCCAGCANGTTTCTAATGTGCATGCCGTCTTGAAAGCACTCAACAGCCCTCGTCTGAAGTGTGTGTTCTTTCCATAGGCCAGCACATTGGACGCACGTTTAATCGTTTCGTTGGAAAACGTGTATTTCGTAGGTAGGCGTAGAGCTTTGGAGTCTTCGTTACAAGTCACTGGACCCGCGAAAATTTTCCTTGCACTGTTTATTGAAGGACACGCGATAAGGACAGCAACTTTCCCTCGCTCTTGATAAACAGTGGCAGGTGGGGAGGGCAGGCAGATGCTGGGAAAGACCGGAGTAGGGCCTCTCCAGCTAATGAGCTGCCGATAGCACTGCGGCATTCAAACTGCACGCGCCGCCCCTAACAAGCCCGCGAGGCTGGCAACTCCTAACCTGTGTACCCCGCTCTCTTGCTTGCTTCCCGCCCTTTCGACCGCTTCAGCTATAGTTAGCANCTGGCAACTCCTAACCTGTGTACCCCGCTCTCTTGCTTGCTTCCCGCCCTTTCGACCGCTTCAGCTATAGTTAGCATACTGTTATACGCTGTCCGCTGTTTACCGAGCACGTTTGTAACTAGCCTTTGAAAAACGTCACCGTCCCTATCTGCATGTGTTTCAACCAGCCGGCAGAATGGCTGACATGCGCCCAGTGAAATTGTTAACGACGGAGGGAAAGTAATTGCGTGCCTATGCGTTCAATTAAAAAAGTAAGGTAGACTTTGTAAACACTAAAATTACGGCTTTTCATTTCAATGTTTGTAATTCATGTGCACTGAGAAAAATGTTTGGTTGAATCAAACAAAGTTTGTTTTGCGCAACCAAATTAATTGTTTGTCTAAGGGCAATGAAATGTTTTGTTGTGTTGTTCTTATTTCGTTGCCCCAAACAAAAATTATTGTTTGATGCAACGCAATATATCTTTGCCTCTACGTAGATTAAACAGTTTCGGTAAGTATAAAAAGAACATGAAGTTCGACCATATTTAGAACCTAGATAATCTACTCCAGAGCCCTACGCTTTAGCAACTTCAGCCAAAGTGACTATAGACGAGGTTAGAATGTTTTTTAAATACACACATTCGAAATACTGGACATTGTGCGCAAATAAGTGTTTCAAGTTTTACAGCTATGCTTTTTTGCTTCCTGGTAAACTTGTTTTATTAAGATGCTGAAACCATTATTAAACAACAATAAATTCACTAACAAATGCCGTCTTAATGCCGTAATTGGCACAAAAAAAATTCAAACAAACTCCCAAGCAGTATTTTCGAACGAAGGCAATCTAATGAATGGCGAAACAAATATGAACAGTTGAATCAACAAAATATTTTGTTGGCAGTATTTTTTTCATTCAAACATGTTTGTTGTTAGATGAACTAAATACACTTTGTTGCTTTTCAAGTTTTGTTTACTCAACAAAATATTTTGTTGGGTGACTAAATATATCTTTGGCTCTATGCAAACATATGTTTCGTTAGCCTTTCTCTCAGTGCAAATGTAAGAATTAGCAAATTTATATAATATATACTCTTTTGATAATTTTCCTGTTTCACATGAAATGGGGATATGGGTCGGTGACTCCCTCGGGTGGCAGTTTACCGGGCGTCTGAGGTGGTGTGGCTGTAGCATGCTGTGGTAGCCGAGCCCGGTTACCGCATTTGACCCTATGAAGGGTGGATGATGCGTCTCTTATAGCCTCTCTCCACTCATGGTGGCCCAAGGCTCCTCGTGCCACATCTGGGTAACGCAGATTCAGCTCCGCCACCCATATCCCTATGGAAACCAGTTTCCTCGTGACTGGTAAGGGGTATCTGCCATGATGGCTCGGGCCGACAGTTGGTACCTAGGCCCGACCTCTTGGCGGAGTGTTGGACCACTTGCCATTCAGGCCGTTGGGGCCCATTACTGAAATTTCATGGTGACGAAATTCTATAGTATGGTTATGGTCATGATCAGCCGATGACGGCTCTTCCGACTAGTTGATGGATGTGGTGGCGATGGCGTGGAGGCGATGGCGATAACATGGAAGAGCTCTGGTACCTACGGGTCCAGACCTGCGGAGTTTGATAAGGACGGAAATCTTCCATTTCAGAGCAAGGGCAGCTTTTTCCCGAGCAACTGGCCTGTAATGGGTGTAAGGCCTGTGCCCGGTGAGGCGTTAAAGAGTCCTCAACCATAACCGGAGTGCGCCCCAAGGTGGGATGTGTCCCCTGGTGCACNATGCCCGGTGAGGCGTTAAAGAGTCCTCAACCATAACCGGAGTGCGCCCCAAGGTGGGATGTGTCCCCTGGTGCACTAACGGGTGGAAGTGGCTGCCTCCGTTCGCCTGGCGCTCGCCATAGGTGGAGCGGTCTGTCATTGAAAACCAACTAGTGCCATGGAAAATAAGCGGGAGCACGGGCTGATCGGTTCGGCCCCGNATAGGTGGAGCGGTCTGTCATTGAAAACCAACTAGTGCCATGGAAAATAAGCGGGAGCACGGGCTGATCGGTTCGGCCCCGCCAGAGGTTCTCTCCGGTGTACCGATCACTAGAGGTTGGACTCGTGCTGGCAGTGGTTAACTCCGCGTGCTGGAGGAGGTCTGGGGAGATTCCCCCTCTTAAGGCCGGGCGGTGAGCGGCAACCCGCTCCGGTTGTGTCCTGGAGAGGCACTAGAGGTATGGGTATAACCCTGGCCAGACCACACGCTTGGTATCTGAGTACGAGGACCTCAGAACCTTGTGGAAGGACGTTCTCTGCTGTACTTGTGAATCAGGTTGGGGCTCTGGATCTGGTCAACTAAGTGCGACACCTGCCATGAGAGGGCGTGATCCCTCTCCCGCACCGATTGGGTGATCGTAGCGCCGAAAGGCCTAACGGCTAAGCACGCTACGTGAAAATACAAAAGCACGAAGCCTGAGAAGCCGCAACCGTACCTGTTTCACAATAACGACGGGTGAATAATTCTAAGACGCACACGGCAATGTTAATGTTACGTCTGGTGGACAAATACAGAATTTTCATGCTACTAAAGTCTTCAGCAGGACTTTCAAAAGGGCTCAGTTTACCGTGAACAACCTGTAATCATTTTTTGCCACACGTGGCAGGTAGGTAGGCGAGTAGGACTAAACTTCTCATCGACAGCGAGGTCATCAGAAACGGAGCAAGTCATTCAGAGAAGCAGAGACGGCGAATAAGTCAGCCATAACTTTCATTAAGCAATCATCCCAGCTTTCTCCTGAAGTGTTTGTGGGAAAATCGCGGGAAACCTAAATCAGGATGGTCTGACCGGGAATCGAACACAGGTCCTCCCGAATGCGTGTTGCGAGGTTTACCCCCGCGCCACCTCGCTCGGTTGTGCCAAACGTGTATGCGTGCGTGAGATTGTTTATGGCATATGTTATGCACGTCTATAAACAATTATAAAATACGCTGGAAACTTATCGTGTGACCAACACCGTTTATTGAAGGTTGATGACAGGCCAAAGCTATTGGTTTTAATGTTCCCATTGAGTGCTGTCAGCATACAATGTTCGGTATAAAATAAAGTTAATTGCTTTTGTAGGTATTGCAGTCCGATCCACAATACTTATTTGGATGATGTTTTGAAAATAAGTGCCTGATCTACTTAAATTAAATAGGTTTATAATGGCATATTTCTGCTGTTCTTGCATTCCAAATTTGGCTGGAAACGGTGGAGTGGCTCCTAAAATATGACAATTAAATTTTGTTAATTTACAGGTAGCGCTATCTTATAAAATGGCGGATTTTTCATGACATATATCTAAAGTAAATGATACATTTTGATTTTTATTTGAATCGTTTGAGTGTCTGGTAAGATAAGAACCCAAAGTTTGGAAAGGCCACCGTTTTGAAAATAAACATTCGGCATGTTCAAAAAATACAAAAGATAAAAGTAAAAAATTGTTTCCTCATTAAGTATTCTAAGTGTATATAGTTTCTTGAAATATTATGTACGTAATTTTTTTAGAGGTACGCACGCGTGCATCCACACAAAGATACACACGCACACACACACACACACATATATATATATATAACACGCACATATGCGTAATACATAAACAGAAAGGTAATCTCATAACTCATAAGCCTATCTTTGTTTGGGAAGTATGCAAAAAGTAGGAAACTGCATCGATACTATTTCGGAATTCATAGGAACTTATCCACTAGACACCATTATCTACATCTTTAAGCAAATGTGGCCATACCTTAAATGATGCCATATTTATTCTATCACTAGTGCATTCTACGATCAGCTCTTTAAACTGCCTTGGATTGTTTATTTCCCTGTATGTTAACTTCGGTGCGTCAGGAACGTAAAAGCTGTAGATAAAGAGCATTGCTGCTATAACGATGATCGTTCGTGGGGCTCGACACTATTTTATCGTAAAACACCGAGCGCTCGTTCTTAGCGGTCACGAACGCGCACACGACATTACAGAGCATGATATATGTGATCTCCAGTACTCTCTGGTCTCTCAGCTGGACTAAAAGGTAAATAACGATCATATCACTCATGCGACAGCGCATAATTTACAACATTAAACTGTTTATCTATATTTGAAAATAAAGTGTTAAATCAATTAGAATTGGAAGGGAAATGTAATTACAAATACTAAAAATTTAGGTGCATACGCTTATTATTCATTAGTAATGCAAAATAACTGATAAATGCATGCATATATATTTATAAAATAGATCTTACCTGCAGTTTATGTTTACACCCATTTACTTTCAACGTATTAAATATTTTCTTTGCACAGCAAACGGCGCTATCTAGCAATAGCCTTTAAACAGTAATTACAACGAAATTGCTCAACACCGTGCCTTTTTTTTTTAAGAAAATAATAGCAACAACTCGTTTCATATTGCCGTACACTTTAGTACGGCAATATTAATACGTAAATAAATATATCTTCAGCAACTTCCTTTTGGTGCTCTCTGGATCATAGAAGATTAAAGGATTTTCATAATAACTATTGTATTATAAAATCATTAAAACATAATAGGTTTTATATCACATGTTTTACTACAGGCGCGAAAACTAGTGTAGTTTTTTAATTTACTTTGGTTGCAGTTATCAAACAAGCTAATCGTTTTAAAGTCTCTCAGACGTTTAGCAAGGCACATTGCCGGCTATTGAATAATGTCGCAATGCGGGAATTTTTGAAACATACAATCAAGGACAGAATACCAACTACATAATGTATTTCTATGGTGTTTCTTTTATTCACTTTATATGTGTGTGTGTGTGTGTGTGTGTGTGTGTGTGTGAATTAACAAAGCATCACAAAAACAATATATATATATAGCTTTTGAATAAAAAATACATTGATAATTATGACAAATAGAAACCACAAAAGCAGTACCAATGCAAAAGTAATTGTTCCAAAATATTTACATATTTACAGTGGAAATTTTATTTATAAAGAAGACTTTGATTCAAGATATATATGTTTCAAAATCTTATTTTTAAGACCATTGTTTTGCATATTTACTGATCTTGTGGTTTACTTCTCTAATTATTCGCAAAAAGTTAGCTTTCTTAAATAGAAAACTGTAGACTGTATCAGCCATAATAACAATAGACTAGCGACTATTACTGTATATAATAGTTTCCAGTATACAAATATCCTGCTAGATACATCTTACCCTCTCAAAATATATATTAAGAAGTTCAAGTCCTGTTCTTGATTTCATGTACCGGGAATTCGTGCTCTGCGATACCTTTTCGTAGCTCTCATTTAATAAGATTAATGATTATAATTTGGTGGTTTTAGAGCAATAACTTTCCGCGTAGTCGCACTTCCTCCACAGTCTTCAGGTGGTCGTGTCATTAGCTGTCGGACACTAGTGCTTTATACTTTACTGGAGAGTTGAAAATAGAAAAAAAATTGAAAACTAAAAAAGAAATATTAATAAGTTTTTTAGTTTGTGTGTAAGTGTATTCACAACACCTAGAAAAATTATTTAAAATCTTACCGTAATTTTAGTTTATTAATTGTACTGGATTCCGTAAGCACCCATTTAATGCCACCTGGCAAATTTAAGGACACTAGAGGGGCCGCGGTGGTGTAGTGGTCAGACTACTCGTCTCCCATCTGGGCGAATCGGGTTCGATTCCCGGCGGGGTCGCTCCCGGATTTTCGCATGTGGGAATCGTGCCGGACGATGCCACTGGGCGGTGTGTTTTTTCGGGGATCTCCCGTTTTCCCCGCCCTTGCATTCCGGCGCTGCTCCATACTCACCTCGCTTCACCCTCATTAGTTCTCAAGACCTCGATGTTATAAGAGCCGTCCAAATCACTTCACTCACTTGAAGAGCACGAACTTACAGCACTAACCTAAAGTTATATCTGCCAATGGCACATAGCCTGTACGGCTACCCAGGATTCGTGCCGAGAACCACCTAATAAAGGCCAAAGTCTTCGCGATTTCGGCAACAGCTCAACAATTGATGTTATAATAAAAATATTGTCTTTCGATGGATTACCTTATGACTCAACAGATCAATTGACGAGCGTATAAGTATAAACGGTAGTTCCTGAATGGGTGCCGATGGATACCAGCAAAAGAAAGAGAACATAAAATATAGATGAAAAATTTAGCTACTATAAAATACGTATATGGGTATAGGAAAGCCCGTATGTAGAGAGGCGTAGAAGCTCATAATACAAGCTATATAAATTTGCACATAAAATTCACATCTCTGCAAATAAAACGTGAGGACAGACATGAGTGTGTANTAATACAAGCTATATAAATTTGCACATAAAATTCACATCTCTGCAAATAAAACGTGAGGACAGACATGAGTGTGTACTTGCTTAGGGCGCACGAATAAATTTATTTACAAAAACCTTCCGGAAATAAATTCTTTTTCTCTCTAGGTAATTAATCTGTTCCGCTAAATAGACTTACCAACTTCTTTCACGTCAATTACCCTTTTAGTTAATCCACACCGATATTCAAATAAATCGCTAACGTCTTCTAAACATAAAACCACCTCGTTTAATAAAATTAAAAATATTATAGATTTAACAGTAATGGTTNAAACATAAAACCACCTCGTTTAATAAAATTAAAAATATTATAGATTTAACAGTAATGGTTTTGAACCAATATTTATGAAAAGTTCACGACAGGTAGTTTAAAACTAAAGTGTGCTTAATACACATGCCGTTCTTTTTACCAGCGCGGTTTAAGGTCGTAGCGGAGTACAGTTAGGCTACAAAAAACGTGAGACGTTTTATTTTTTTAGTTCGTCGAACAAGGTATTGATTTATTTTTTACTACATTAAAATAAATACATATTTATTCGTACTTTACAATGAACTGCCAAAATATAAAATTGAAAGCGTGACAGGTACTTCTAATTCGACTTTCGTTAAGTTAACTACCGAATCATAGCTATTTACCTTCCAGAAAGAAGACTGGTGGGTATGTCGCAGATTAACAAAATGTATCATGGGAGTTGTACTTTACTCTCAGAACCAGCAAGGGACTTCGAGGTTCTGGGTTATATTTCTTGCGACTATCAAAGCCAAGAGCTCGGGCGTAGCGTCGGCAAACAGCAAATGGTATTTACTAGTGGCGACAGGTTTTTCGAATATTATGTATTGATATTCTCCTGTATGCAGCAGGCACCGCCTTTTAGTTAGTTTCCTTTGCAACATGTAGACATGTCTATAAACCAATAATGAAATGGTTAACGTAGACCCGAACCATAAGTCTCGCGTGCGCGACAATTGACTGTGGCGAAATTTTATTTTCTCAAAGACTTTTATATACAGTATAATACTGGCTGTGCCCGCGGCTCCGCTCGCCAGGACTACAGAATTATCGCATTTGTGCAGGAGTGATAAAACAAAGATACATAATACCTACTTACAAATTTTGTCTTAAACATTGCAACAATGTATTATCATATTAAAACTTTAATATTTAGCTTGAGTTTTACGTATTTATTTATTGAGAAATTGAATGGTATAAACGCTTATTACTATTTCTCTCTTATAGATAGATATATGCTACAGCGGAGCTTTTTTTAAGGTCTTTTTATTCTACACAATTCTTTACTACGTGATATTGTTCCATCTTTAACGGTTTAGTCAGCGTATTGCAAGAGAGCGCGCTGGCAGCAAACTCTTTTCCAACTTGATTCACTATTATCGTCACTACTTATTCATTATGTTACTTTACGTAACAAAATATATACTAAAACCTAGCCAAAATCACGTACATCGGATAAGTGGTTCTCGAGTGATAAGCGCACTAACAGACAGACAGACAGACAGATGTTGAGTTTTATAATGTGTATAGCAGATATTTACAATGTGTATATGAAAGAATGTTACAAACTTCGAGAAGTGATTCAGAATGAAAAACATGCATAAAAAATATGTGCGAGTTATGGCTTACAGTGGTTATGAAGGAAGACATGCGCCCTTGAAAAATAAAAGTGGAAATAAAATGCCTCTATGTAAATTTATTGAAAATATTTTAAATTAAACAATAAATTCCAGGATAGTGTATTGTTGAGCAATGAATAAAGTAGGGTGTTGTGGTATGCATCCTTGAATGTGGCTTTACAGTGAGTGTTTATTGAAAGTGGAAAGAAAACAGGCCAGTCATTTGGACTGTTAACTTCTCTGTGACGTTTTTATTTTAAGTAACCATTATCAAGGTGCATGTTACGTTCATTACAATAAAACCACTTAATGTGCTAATTCATTTTTGTTTTAATAAAAACCCAGCTTTGAGGTTCACGGATTGTTGCTTACCCGCCAGGCATTTTCACATCCTTTAACACTTCCTACTCTGTTTTCTCGACAGCTGTTTGCCTCGACAGTTATTTGCCTTACAAATCTACATTTATTGTTTGTTTCAACAAGCTGATTTATAATACATTATTAAATTTAATATCGACAAAAGCTCAAGGTTTAGTTTTTTTCTGCGATAAAATTCCCCAGCGCTCTGCTTTACAGTATTCACGAAGGGGACGATATTAACAAACCAAATACTATGACATAATAGATCGTTGTTCAAAAATACACTAACAAAATTTATTGTTTAATCGCACGTAGTTTCAGTACATTTTACATGGAAGCATTTTATTTTCGCATCTTCAAGGGTGTATATCTCCCTTATTAATCACTGTAAGCCATAAGTCGCATATATCTCTTAGGCTTGGTTTTCAATACTGATTCACCCCTCAAAGTTTGTAATATACCTTCATACACACGTCGTGTGAGTGTGATTAAGTGGATATGTGTGTGTGTGTGTGTGTGTGTGTGTGTGCAGTCACTTGTCTGCCCGTACAACGGCACCACGAGCGTAGCGATCGATGTAATCTTTATCTTACGTTAAGGCAAAAATATAGCTCCAAATATGTGAGGGACTGTTGTAATTAATTTTCTTACTTTAATATATTATTTATATTTAAATGTTTGCGTGGCTTGAAAGCACGGACTACTGACGAACAGTGAGTTTCATCTGCGCACACCATCAATTTTGGCTCAAGAACTGCCGAAACAGCTGTCAAATTCACGTGTTCTGACAATCGTATGACAATCGTAAAATGCAGTTTGTCTGCATTTTACGATTGCAGACAAACTGCATTTTACGAAAAGAACAAAATTTCTCGTCACCTGATTACACTGTATTTGCGTTACAACAGAGTCAAAAATACTGTTCTACCAGCGAATGAAAGCACTTATTTTAGTAAACAAATTGGTGACATTAGTCAAAGGAAAGTGATTTTGACAGTTACGAGGGAATAAAAACAGTTCATTGTAGGGACACGGAGAATAGTTATTGCGCAACGTACATGCGCACTCTATCCCATATTCATTCCACGCTTGAAATTGCCCTCTGGCTTAAGAAACATAGACAATGGCTAGGTCACAGACTAAAGACGAGGAAGACCGATTATTTGTTTTCTGCAGATGTACCCAACATTGATGTACCCCAAAACAACACAACTGTCAAAGTCACATGGTCAACACTGGTGAACATGTTTGTTTATATCTTAATTTTCCAAAGACAAGTATTTTAAATTAATTAAATACTTTTACCAATTCGACTTTAATCTAATTGCATTACATATTATTTAGAGGATGTATATAAACATCTCAAAGCACTTGTTTACATAAACAGTGTTCTAAACTCAAATACTCTCCACGTCGTGTTGGCAACAAAGCCATTCAATGTTGGAACACGGAGTTTCGTTTTGCGCAGTCAGCGAAATCTCTCTACCCCATATTCATTCCTCTACGGTTCAAACAGCAGCTGTGACTACTGCGCATGCGCATGTGAAAAGGGTTTACTTATTCACCAAACTATCCTAGTTTTGGTTTAACTGCAAATACACTCATTCTGTTAGGTAAGGTTAGTTAGAATTGTAAAAACACGTATCCACCCACCACGCTTATTTCAGGTTGGAATACTATGTTGGAAAACATTACGCAGTAATTATGGCCGCCCAAAAAGGCAAGTACAGTAACCAGGGCCTCGTTGATGCACATACACCCGTATGAAATAGGGATGGAAATATGTTATAATGTGCACGCCAGTTGCGCAGAGTGATAGATTTCAAGGTCTTAGCAATGAACTTTTTTTGCTGCTATATGTGATAAAAATCACGCAGCTTGGACTAAGGTACTCTAATTGTTTCCTATAGACTTTTTTTGCACTTCCTCAGGCCAAGTTTAAATGCAACCGGTCTCCCGAGATAAAGGACTGAGATTCGTGCCCACCCACCGGCAAGTATTGAGGAATTGACAATTGTGGTTTCGATTACTATTCGTCTGAGGATAAAATCAATAACGAAATAAACAATTCTAGTAATCCCCAATTTTTTAAATATGAATTGTCTTATACAATATAAATATTCTTCCCCTATTGGCTGAATGGGATTTTCCCACACTTTTGGCAGGTACTTTCCCGTACCATTAGAAAATGCTAGGCACTTTAATTGTTATTTAAATTAAATTTACATTTAAAAGGTAATTTTACCTTATATGTAAGGGTAATTAGCTTCCCTTACACGTTAGGGAATTTTACCTCAATATTTTGTTACAGTGAGGATAGCAGCATGGATCTTATGGGAAACTAAATGTAAATGAACGTGCATAACGCTGTATGGAATGAAATTTTAACATCTCTGTAAGCAAGTTGTGATTCTGTTTTGGAGACACGCGTTGAATACTAAAATAATTTTTCTTTGATCTATGAGCTGGGCACCTAAAGTTTAACCGCTTGATCGGGTGTAAATCGTTCACGTGAGAGTATTTATTTCATTATTACATTTGTACTTGCGTATTTTACGAGAGAAGCAAACAGACTGTTAATAAAAGACAGATATTTTTTTTATATTTATATTCTAAAGAATTTACAACAAAGAAACCTAATAATGTTTCGGCCTGAGGAATATGTTCTACCTTCGCCAACTACGTGAAAGTTAACACCCTCGGGCTGNGAAACCTAATAATGTTTCGGCCTGAGGAATATGTTCTACCTTCGCCAACTACGTGAAAGTTAACACCCTCGGGCTGGGTCTTTGTGTAGAACTCTTTAAAATCGACATCGAACTTGGCAGATTCCTACTGTTCATTCAAAGCAGAGGAGTAATTGCAGTTTCAAAGTTGCTCGTGAAGGTTTTGTTCTAAGGATAAAACTTTCCAGCAAAAACCTTTCCAAACTCTTTTGCTTCAGCGGCAGTGTATTAGCATTTTTAGGTAACGGATTACTGTTCAGAATTTTCCCATCGCGTGGATTTGCCTTCGTTATTTTCACAACATAGCGTTTAATTTACTCGTGCTGTAACAATTAAAAACTTTGTGTATTATATAGTCTGCATATTTAGCTGATTGTCACTGTCTCTTTAGAAATACAGCGAGGTTTTCAGTGTTTGTATTAACAGTTTTGTTACTAATATATACACAAGCATGTAAAGATGCGAATTTNATACAGCGAGGTTTTCAGTGTTTGTATTAACAGTTTTGTTACTAATATATACACAAGCATGTAAAGATGCGAATTTAACTGATTTATGCTGTCGCTGTACATAGAAGGAAATCGTTACTAAATAATCTATAAATATAGTTACGAAAACTTTTTTTGATGGCTCATTACAAGCCAAAAGCTGGCAGCTTCGTTGATTCTTACCGCCAGTTTAACCTTGCACCCCTAGCTCAAAGAATAAAGGAAAATACATTTCCAAATATAATTGCTTCAGTTATTTTATCATTATGCAACATATATTCAACTTTGTTGTACTAGTTGAAAATATATAACTATGCGAAGTTCATTCAAAATGTGTTGTTGGCTAGGAATAAAAAGTGATTCGTATTGCCAGTAAACCAATTTTGTATGGAGGTATATGTATTGCATACGTCGTAAGATAACTCAGACTGTAAGGTGAACGCTCTCGATCCTAGAAAAATATATCCCCATAAATTTAGCAAATTCGCTTGACAATAAGGTTATGCTTCATTATATATACATATATGCACATACATATACACAAACTCTAAATTGTTGATTGTTTGCTGCATTTTTAATTAACTGATTTCTCTGTCGATTGAGTTACACTTGATTCATTCCTTCTTTTGCTTATTATTTATTATTGGCTCACGTATCGGAAAGGCTGTGTCAAAATATTCTATGGCACCCAATTTCAAAAGCAAGAAGGATTTAAAAGTGCGCTAAGTTCTTTTTGCGCCCTCAGGAGCTCGCGCAATAACAGAGAGTCTAAAGATAAATAACCATATTGCGTATGAAAGTATACATTTGATATATACCTATAATCATTAACTAGAAGTTAAGGTCATCGATTCACAACATATTTTTATATTTAAAATTAATTAAATATTGCATATTGCATATACTTTTATTTTTAAAATTGTATAGTGTGTATTTTATAAATGTTTAAATGTATTATTTTGAGTCTTTCTACAAAGAATATCCAATATTTTGTCCACTACATATTTGGAAGTTGAAAAATTTTTATGTTATTCGTTTACGATAATTCAAGGTCTAAATGCTAGAAATGGGTCGAACTATTTAAAAAGCCTAATTTAAATGTGTTTATTGGATTGATTACAAAATAATATTTGTATAGTTTCGTTCCACAAATTTGGCTTTTGGATATAACTACTGTCAGACAAAAGTGTTCATTAAGTTAGGTCAGCCTATTAAATTATATTTTTACTTTCATTAGAATTTTGTTTGGTTATTGTGTGACATAAAACACGTGTTCTGTAATGGACGTAACGACATTGTGCATGAACTTCTAAATCATCCATAATTGTTCTGAGGATGTGAGCGTCTGACATCAATACACACTATTATGGCTATAAGAGACATTTTTACAGTTTAGTGATTATCTGAATTGAATTTAACATCATTCCGAGCTGTAACAATTTACACCGCTCACCAATGACGTTAAGTGTTGAAGTTGCTATGCATAAGCATTCATTTCTCAGTGATGATAAAATAAAAGAGAGTTCGTAACTAATATAAAATGTGAAAGGGCAAGACGAATGCATGTGTTTTATTGTATAACCATTTGCTAAGTATAAAAAGAAAAGTACAAATATTTTATAAGTTTATGGGCCCAGGCAAACGTTAAATAGATAATGAGTATTGTGTTACTGGAATCGAAGAAACTTCAGTACTAGAATTAGTAGATTCGCCAAACAAGTTAAGAAGGCAGCATGGCTAATACATCAGATTTTCTTTTACCACAGCTAACTGCAGATATTTTTTCAAACTGGAAGTTTCGTGTCGCAGCCCTGTTTGAAGAAAAATGAGTTAGGAGTACAATCGAAACTTTAGTGGGCGACGAACAGATAGATTGAAAACATCTGAAGAAATTTAAAATGAAAGATGCCAAAGCCAAATCAGTAATCATTCATTGTGTTACCGACCGTCGCCTTGAAAATATAAAATATGCGAAATCTGCCAAAGAGATGATGTCATCACTTCAAAACGTCTTTGAGAGGAAGAGATTATTTTCCAAGTTGTATCTCAGAAGGAAACTTTCATCTCTAAAGTGTGACAGCGATGACCTTCAAGGCCGCTTTGTTATTCGAGAGTTAAATTCGTGAACTAGAAGCCACAGGTACAGTCATAGAAGAGAGTGATAAGGTATATTATGTTTTTGCTAACGATACCCGAGAAGTACAATACAGTCATTACAGCCATCGAAACCATTACAACAGCAGTTACTGTAGGATTTGTAAAAAGTCGTCTACTGTATACAGAACATAAATTCAAGAACTGCCGAGTTGGAACTGAAGGCAAGGAATCTTCATTCACAACGAGTAAATTTAAATATCGCTGCTATGCCTGCGGAGAACAGGGGAACATGAAATCATACTGTCCGAAGGTAATTCAGAACCTCAGTAGTCATGGCATATTTCAGAGGAAGAGGCGAAGAAAATTATTGAAGTAGCAATAGAAGGAAGTACAAACTTAACCAAAAAAAAAAAAAAAACCAAGAAAAGGTTAACATGTCGTCCAAACAGCTTTTATTTGTAGCACTCAAAACTGAGGTTTCAAAAATAACGATACATGATGCTTGTGTAAAATTTATTATCGATTGTGGAGCTACTGAGAATCCTGTTAAAGACACTGTAGAATGCATTATGCATGATGGTATACATTTAGATCATAATGTTATAATCAAGATAGGAAACGGGCAACAGTTAAAGGCAGAAAAGAAATGCAAGCTAAGAGTCACCTGCAAGGGAAGTTTTATTTGCATTGAAGCATTGATTGTCCCTAATATAACCCATAACTTGTCAGTAAGAAAATTAAGTGAATCTGGCAAAAAGGTCATATTTTCTAAAAACAACGCAAAAATAGTATGGGAAGAAGGATTAAATGTTAACTCTCAAATTGGAGGAGATTTTTATGTGGCTAGTTTTGAACAGTATGTACTCTCACAGTGTACGGCAGTCGAAAACAAAAATTTGTGGCATCAAAGATTAGGCCACCTGAGCAGAAAAGGGTTGAAAATTCTCAACTTTCCTGTAAGTGAAGAAATATATGAGCCATGTATGCACGGTAAGGTAACATGTATTTCTTGCTTTTAGAAATATTGAGTTGCCTAGATCAAAGAGAGTTGGCGAATTTCTACACAGTGAGGTTTGCGGTCCTGTAACAACAATTACTAAAGATGATGAAAAATAATTTCAAACAATCATAGATTATTTCTCGCATTTTTGTGTAGTTTATTTGTTTAATTCTAAATCCGAAGCATAAAATAACCTTATTTACTACAATAGTCAACTAGAGGCAGAGCACGACAAGACTTGTAGGATTAGGTGTGATAATGGAGGTAAATTTATCTCAAATTTCTTCAAATAATTCTGCAGGAACAAAGGGACAAGGTTGAAATACACAGCTCCTTATATGTCACAACATAATGGTGTTGCAAAAAGGATGAACAGGACACTTCTTGACAAAGTAAGGACTATGTTTGCTGAAAAAAATCTTCCTAAACATCTTTGGGGTGAAGCAATCAGATATGCAGCCTACCAACTCAACAGTTCACCCTCCAGTGCGTTGTCTGGTGATATATCTGCAAGAATTTTTTTGGGTAAAGTTGACCTCAAAACTGAGGGTATTTGGTTGTAAAGTATAGGCACTAAAACTACCACGAACAGGCAAATTTGATGCAAGGGCTCAGGAAACACAAATATTTGGTTACAGTGTAAATGGCTACCGATTATGGGATCCAGTAGAAGATAAAATAATATGTTCCAGAGATGTTAGATTNGGAAATGGCTACCAATTATGGGATCCAGTAGAAGAGAAAATAATATGTTCCAGAGATGTTAGATTCGATGAGAAAAATATTTGCTAAACGAATAAAGAAAATAAAGTATCAGAAAAGAAAAATAGAGAAACCATAGATGAAGGTATTTGAAGTGACAATGAAGTGTGTGAGGATAAAACAAGTAGCACGCCATCGAATGAAGAGGAAAAGGAAAATATGATGATTCTGAATCAAGGTGTAAAAGAAAAGCAAAATAGCCTGAAAGAATCGAAGACTATGAATTATACACAGAATATTGTATCTTTGTTGATGCAGATTCTAAAGACTATGAAGAAGCAATCGTAAGAGGAAACGAATGGAGGGAAGCTATCCAAAATGAACTTGAAGCTCATGAAAAATATGGAACATGGATTCCAGCTGATTTACCTCCAGATAAAAGAGTAGTTGAAAAGAAATGGGTTTTCAGAATGTTTTACCAACAAAATTGTATTCGTCCGAGAGAAAATGTTATTCCTATATATTTATTTATCTTGAAAGAATAAAAATGTGTTGGTAAAAACATTAACGCGTATTTTGAAATACATTCAGGATGCCAGTACCCGTTTACCCATTGTTAAATATCCTTAATACTTAATTAAACACCCTGCAACTTAAACAATAAATGTGCAGCCGTTTCCGTAAAGGAGGTAAGATCCGTAATTTTTGTAGAATCAGAATCACGATTTTATAGTCTTTGTAGCTCACAGGAAGTAAGAACTACGTCGTTTTATTTTAGAAGTATCACCAAGAACTGTTTCAAGATATATGTGCAGTCGTACAGAGAAATTATCCCACATTGTTGTGCTACCGCTTTATGTTATTTTTATTGCTTATGTCCAATAGATTGTTTCACAATTATTTGTAAACGTTGAGTTGAGTTGAGAGATTTGGGCGGCTCGTAACAACGAAGTCTTGAGAACCTATGACGGTGAATTTAGGTGAGAATGGAACAGCGCCCGAATAAAAGGCCTGGGGAAACGAGAGATCCCCGAGAAAACCCGTCGACCAGGGAATCGTCCAGCACGATTGCCACTTGCAAAAATCCGCGAGTGACCCGGCCGGGAATTGAACCCGGTCCACCTTCGTGGGAGGCGAGCAGTCTAACCGCTCAGCCACGGTGGCCGCATTTGCATACGTTTTTTTCATGGAATTGACTTCACTTTTAAGCAGGTTTTTAGTAACATTCATAATTATGAAACGAAATATGTAATTTTTATAATAACTGAATTTTCATATGACTGCTGTTTGAGACAGAGAGCTAAGGTTTCAAGCATTCACGCAGTCAACCCACTCTCACCCTTTTTTTTTTATTTGACTACACACGCAGATATATCTGAGCGATAATTTTATTGTAGTCTATAGAGTTGTGCCATTGACAGAATTTTGGCTACGGAACGTCTTGCAATTGTGATTTCGCCGTTATTTTCCATAATGTTTCATGTTCAGGTTCTGTACATCTGTCTCTTGTGAACTAGTGTTCTACAACTCACTGGTGTATCCTTTCTTTGCTTTATAACTTTTGAAATACTTTTGCAATAATATTTTTAAGCCAAAATTTTAGTTTCGCGTGATGCTGTTTTTGCCGAAACGCTAAAGACTACAGATGTTAGTGTGTNTATTTTTAAGCCAAAATTTTAGTTTCGCGTGATGCTGTTTTTGCCGAAACGCTAAAGACTACAGATGTTAGTGTGTTCCTAAGAACTTTAAACAACGTTTAGGCGCTCAGCATCTTTATAGTTCCTCCGGGGTAAGGAATAACAAGAGAGGCGAGAACTCGAGACTACCTATAGTGTCAATATTTATTTTTGACTGAAGTGTTTTTTTTTAATTGCTTGTTTTTGNGGCGAGAACTCGAGACTACCTATAGTGTCAATATTTATTTTTGACTGAAGTGTTTTTTTTTAATTGCTTGTTTTTGTCCCGTCGTCGTAGTGGTTGTGGTGTTTTTTCTTAAAAAAACTGGTTCTATGCAATTTTTACAGTGGTGCAGTGATAACACCACTTTACTCCAACTTCTTTCGTGTGAGAAACGTGAAGGTCGTTTAATTGTTTATTTTGTGCTTCTCTTATTTATGTAGTTACACTGGCATTATTACTTCTGTGAAAATATCTGTGCAACTATTTTATTATTTTCGGTATTTGTGAGTGTTTTTTGTGTTATATTTTAGGTGTCCTCACATAACATTAAATATAACTTCAAAATGGCAAAAGCCCCTAGTTTTTAATTTTTATTTTATTTTAATATATTCACCTCTATTAACCGACTCTTAGAAGGAACCCGACAGTTCAGACGACTTTAATTTGTTACTATTTCCAACGTTTCTCTTATAGTAAGACTTAAAAGCATGTGAAACTAACATTTTCCTTGATTAGCTGTCAACAATATTGTAGATACTCCTGCCAACTGTTCACGCGCAAACACATGTCGTTACGCGCAGTGATTTCAGCGGCGTCCAATTAAAGTTGAGCGATTTATATCGATTTCCGCTGCGTGTGCCACTGAGATAGTCTTCCCCCGTCCTTCTTTCCGGGCTCGTTGTGGGAGGAGGGGATGAAGATGGTCCATGACGGTGGTCCGGCAGGTCCCCGCACGGCCAGACTCCTGCTCGCCGCCGATGATGGATTGCTTTGGGTCCGCACTGCCGGCAATTAGTCAGCAGGCGCTCCGGTGCGGTGCTGGAGTCGTGCAAGCCGCGAGACGGGAGTCGGCCCGGCAGTACGGGACTGGACCATCCGTCAACTGCGAGACACGCCCACTACGACCCCCTGACCACTTACCATTACCCACCCCCACCAATCCCCATCCCCTATGTACTGAAGTACTGTAAGGTACCTGCTGCCTGCTCACTGCTGCACGTCCTCTGCGACCCAGCGCAAGACTTATGCTCCAGACCTTGTTTACGTCAAAGTCACTTGAGGAACTGTTTCACGTCTAAAATTGATCGAAGTTCTGGCACACAGTGGTGAAGTGAGTGAGTGAATACATTTCGGCGGCTCTTAACGTGGAGGTCTTGAGAGCCGATGAGGGCAAAGCGAGGTGAGTATGGAGCAGCGCCGGGATGAAAGAGTGGGGAAACGGGAGATCCCCGAGGAAACTCGCCGACCAGCGGCATCGTCCGGCACTATTTGCACTTGCGAAGATCCGGGAGTGACCCAGCTGGGGATTGAACGCGGTTTGCCTTGGTGGGAGGCGAGAAGTCTGATCTCTCAGCCACCGCGGTCCCCGTACTTCTTAGAATTGCACTACAAATTTAAAGGGCAATTTTTGCTATAGAACGATTAGGATATTTCTATTGAAAATATTTGTGTTATAATAAACTATAATGGACATATTTTAAAAAAATGGTGGAAGAATTTTACTTGGTTCTGTTGTACTTTCCGTATGATTTCGCAATTAAGTCAAAAATTTGTGTTCACGTGATACTGGACTTTAAATAGATACATCAATTTATTAAATTAAAGAAGCGTTGTTTATAAAAATTGAAATTGTATGTTTGTACTATGTAAACTGATGAATGGAAAAAAATAACTTTTGAAGTAAAACGAAAATTGCAGATTTTTGACTCGGCAAAATTTTTATCTATAAAAATCATGGCCGCTGCTGATTTGTGGAAACATTTTATAGGTCACGATCAGTCAGTACCATCCAATATGAACGCCGTCACAAACCTATTAATATCTATATCCATAACAAAATCTGCATGCGCATGTAGACTGTTCACGGTAAAGTGAGCACTTTTANAAACCTATTAATATCTATATCCATAACAAAATCTGCATGCGCATGTAGACTGTTCACGGTAAAGTGAGCACTTTTAGGACCCTAGAAACTTTTTTTCCTATCAGCTATTTTCATCTTTCAGCCACATTTAAAATAAATATTACAATTTAAATAATAAACACAGTGTATACATTTCACCGAACTCGAAAGTTAACGTCTAAGGCTACAATAAAATATAATCATTGACAATTATTCCAAATGAGGGGGCTTCAAAAAGTGTTAACTTTAATGTGAATAGCCAATACTATTAATAATGAATATTTTCCTGTATTGTCCAGTCACGTATCATCCCCTAACGAGAGCCGTTACTGAAGTGAGGATTGTGGTATTTCTTTTTCTTTAAGGGACATACCGTTATATATTATTTCCCAAAATGGTATTTTTCTGTGGATAATTATAAAATAACTTAACATGCTCCTTGTGATATTTCTATTGTAACTTGGCTGTAAGCTGTAGGTGCACCGCACCGGAATCAGCCTATTTCAGACCCTCGCCGACAGAGGTAACATTGGGATTAATCTCGGACAGGAGAATATGCCAGGCACGGAATGTGCGTCATAGATGGTGATAAATATGTGCATGTTAAACTCACGATCTCTCGTTCATGCTGATACGCAAAATCCGAGCTCGTTAGTATTCTGTTTCTGCTACGTCCTTCATCTTTATTATTTTTACTCACAAATAGTCTATACACGCATCAGTTAGTCTGCTAAGGGTTCCTTGAGGTTTTTTTATTTAGTAACCATGTGGAGCTATCGTCTACAAAATGTAATTGCGCAACAATTTTTGTACATATATATATATTGTTAGAGGAAGTATAGCGAAATTTTCTTTTCCTTTGCATTTTGGCGTTATTAAAACTGATACGATAAAACAAACAGCAATGCATTAACTGTACACATCATACGTTCCCCAGAATTAAAAGAGCTTTATTGTGACCCTAGTTTTTTAATTACATATTTACTTAAATGAATTAAATTGACTTATATTTATGAATTGCAACCATAACAAATTACCAAATCTTGAAATGTTCCTGAAATGTTTTACTCTCTGTATTATCTAGAGATTCCTATTGTAAGCCATTTGCAGAGTTTTTTTTTTTTTTGTATTTCTGTTCCGGTTCTTTATTACTATTAGGCCTACTATTTCTCAATATCAAATAGAAAACTACTTTTATTTTGTTTAGCCCTAAAACTGCAAGAGCCAAATAAGTTTGTATTCAAGCGCAGTTTCTGAGTGTTTGTTACTGGGCACACCCAGAAGTCCATATTTATCACAACGAAAAAATGCAATCACTAATTATATTGATTTAGCGAGGAGCCAAACGAACAAACATACATTCTCTTCACTCTAGTAACCATTAGTAATTTTCTCCCGAAATTTACATCAATGCACTGGTTACAGTCAGCAAGAAAAATCCCGCATTAAAAAAAAAACAAAAAAAAAACACTATTACGCATTATTAACTATGACAAAAGTTCTAAAAAAAATTCCAGTCGTCTGATAAAAACGTTTACCTCATATATAGGTTATAGGTTTTAGAGTTTAGAACAAGAACAAAGACAACAAACTAACACAGAAAACAACATTTAATTCGGATGCATAACATCGCTAATATCACCGAGCAAATTAAAGCACAAACACAAGCAAGAATGTTGAAAAGCGGTTGAAATAATTCAACCTTAACGAAGAGGAGTGTAGGGGGAGGTGGGAATAAAAATTACGCCAACAGACAAAAATATTGGAGGAGACGCTGCGAGACCTATAACGTTTTCTAGTGCGTAAGGGCGATATTGTTACAAAGCTATTTATTTGACAACTTTTGCTTTAATATGAGAGGCATCGAAGGCTTAATTAGTTATTCATTTATGTTTCATTTATTATGTTATTGTGTTTAATACATTTGTATATTTTTGTTATATATTTTATATTTATATTACATATTATTAATATTTATATATATTTATTATATTTTTATAAATTGGAATTCAAACTTGTTATGTAAAACAACGAATTTGTGAATAGCGTTTGTCTGATTTGATATCTGTCATCTGTAAATAGTATTTCGCGGGTAACAACATCGCACGTAATTAGAAAATTTGGGGTGTTATGTATGTGTGTGTGTGTATATATATATATATACATACACACACACCTTACTGGCAACCAACGACACCCTTTCAAACGTTGTGAATTTTCTTAAGAATCGTCCGTCTGTGAGTATTACACCAAAGCAACTTTTGTGTTCCTTTGATTTTCACATGACTATGACGTCATAATAATGGATAAACGCTCACGGGTAACTCATATGTGTTGGTTAATAACATTACACCACCTAATTTCCAAGGGAGGGATGATGTTTTTATCCGCCAGATGTTCTCAGATGACAAGTAATGGGTGGTACTGTGTTTCCTACGTCATTTTCCATGACGAACTATCTCAAAACTTTGCACCTGAAGGCCAGCACAAGCCTGTTTTGCTGCTATCTACCATTGGCACAGTGTTACGTCTACCACTGTGTTACCTGCTTTGTGAATTTATTTCGGCGTTAGACCAGCCCTTCCTCCCAGACGTAGAACGTGCATCTTAAACGATTCCTCCAGTTGAATTCTACAAGAGCGAGTCTTATATCTAAAGACACCTTATGAAATACATCGCGAGGAATTAAATTTGATCCCATACATGGGGATTACCTTTATTGTGGCAAGTTTTTTTTGCGTGTTAATTATTTCGTAATAGAATTTTGCTTTCATGGCAACGAGATTTATGCTTGATTACAGGATGGGTTATGTGTGTAAACTGTTCCACATACAAACTTCGCACACTGATGAGGCATCTGACAGACTTTGTATTTAGTTTGTCTAACTTATACAAGATTAATATTTTTAAAAAATATTAATAATTGTTGCGTAACATGTTATCACTGAACTTGGAGGATTGCGAAAAGTTCCACTCAGCATATTTAATGTAATTATCTTACATTAATCGCATTTGATGTTTCGGGTACTTAAAATGGTAAATCAGATACCACTTCAAAAAAGACTTTGTCGCTAATAATATAGACATAAGTTGGTGTAAGACATATTTGTACATTTTGTGAAAAGGATTGAAACAAAAATGAACTTAAGAAATAATTATAACCGTAAATCTACATAAGAATTCTCAAACTTTAAGCTATAGTTTTTACACTTTTATTAAATTGATACAATAAGTAATTAACATTTTTGTTGTTAAAATTTGCTATCATTATTTTGCTACCGCCTAAAAATGACTCCCTGCTTATTTTCTGGTTCTATAATATTTTGTGGTTATTAGTTCAGACATGTTATACAGAACTACTTAATTTTTTTGGAGTTATTTGAAAATGGAATCATTTTTAAGCTTTTAATGTACTACCACACTAATGAAACATCAGAGAGGAGGTATTTTAGTTGGTCAACATTATACAAATAATAAAAAAGGCTTATATATTTTAATTTGCACAATGTACCAAAAGGGTTATCCTATTTGGAGTCTAATATATTTGGATACCGCCAAAATAAACTTTCGTGAAAGCAAGAAAAATTATTTCTAGCCTCTTTAGGTACATTATAAAATTAATTCAAAATGAAGAATACTTTAGGATCTTTGATGCGTTTTAATTTTTTTTTAAATATATATCATATATCGTTGCCAGAAAAAAGTAAGCAACACTAAAATATTAATATTTTTATTTTACAGCAAACATTTATATTTGCGTAATGATTTACCTAAGTTCATTCTTATTTCAGAAAAATCTTAAAGGTCTAAATTGCCTTGCGAAAATGAACTTCAGGTAACATTATTATTTCATACGTCAAAATGTACTTTTGTCTGGCGTTGCAAGTCATGGAAGACCTTCTGGATAACTGAAATCCTCATTAATGAGCTGTATATTACACTGGTTTCCAAGTCTGCTGTCAGCGGCTCACTGATTTTTCACGGTAAATACCACTGTTGCTCTGTAGTGACAAATTTTGTTGTTCTTTAGTATAAAAACGTGACAGGCTTATAAATTTATTTGTGATTCTGTAAAAGTCTTTTGTTACTAAAAAAAAAAAGTCTAGCTCCATAAAAAAAATACATGATGTGGGTTCAGTGATGCACTGAAAGCCAAGAATTCAAATTTTTTGAAAATATTGAAGAGTCTGGGCGGTAAGAAGCAGAATAACAGCACATGGTATCCTGCCAGCAGTGCGTTCATCGTGTAGACTCGCATGAGAAAAGCGGAATGGCGTAAAAAATAGGAAGCTGTGTGGGAAAACCTACAGGCGCTTGGGACGTTTCGTACGTGGTAATGTTTTAAAAACTCCTAGGTCGCAAAAGTCACTGACCTGGCATGCGTCAAGACGTCGGGATCTTAATCAGCCCCTGGGTTTATCAGAAATGCGCACTTCCGTCCAGCAATTTACAAAGCGAATTCGCGACTATCGTACTTGGCCCACCGCACAGTAATTGGCAGTCGTGCATATAATTGGCTAACTTACGCAATCAATAAGTCACATGACGCTGTATCACAGCCTGAATTTTTCTAAGGAAGAGGCAGAACCACATATATAAGGCCCTTCGTTCCTTTCATGACGTTTTAACTAAACACACTAGTTTATTTACTTATCTGGAAGAATGGCCATATTTCAGAACAATTAGCCCAGCTGTTGATTTCCTTGCAGTAGGTCTACGAATATCAATATATAACAGCAGCAAATGAAATGTTTCTTTCTAATTAATTATTTTATGCTCCCTCTTTACTTACAGAAGAACTTTTTCATGTAATTTAAGCATTTTCGCATGGTGATTTCCTTCAAAACTTTGCAATTTCCTAATTTTTTTTTAGATACGTCACCGATGCACGTGCATTATCACTTTTATAGATCAGTTTCAAAACCAAGCGGATTGTTTGCCTTCGGTGTCGCAAACTCGGAATCATGCCTGGAGAAGTGCAAACATTGCTTACGTTGCCTGAGGTCACTGTGATCGACAAAGCACTCATTTTAACTCCGGTGAGTAAAAATCGGAGCTATCAAATTGGACAGTGCTCACGTCATTGTCGCATACATTCCAGCCTGGGAGAGCGATTTGTGAGAGGTACGGGAAGAACACCATACAAGCGTGGCGATGTGAAATACTAGTGTTCGCTCGCTCGTCTGGCAGAAGCAGGATCCGTGGACAACAACGGAAGCCACCTGTTCACGCATATGGGCACAAAAAGGTTCTCTCTATTGCCTATTGCCTGGTTTTCGCAGGCATCAATTCCACCTCAACATTGAACATCACAAACTAACACTCCGAAGCAGGGCATAAGCGGTTTACCCAGTTAACGATATAAGCCAGTATGACTTAATCTGAAGACCTCGGAAATTCTCCCATCACCTTGGCTTATGCATAAGCGTACACGATTAATTTGCAAGTAAGCTACTTTGTGACAAATTAGCCACATAAAGTAATGAATTTATAAAGACACATGAATTCAAAATTAATACAATTTAATAAAAAAACTTTTCAAAACATTTCACAGCCTTTAAAAAATACAAGATAAGAAAAATCACACGGGCAATTAATCAAAGTTTAAAAACATATGTATCACAAATCTTTAAATACACTATCTTGAAGCTATCATTTGGCATAATTGACTAAAATTGAATGGGTAAACCACACGCAGTAGCACATGAACCAAACTTTTCAAATAAATGTGCAAAGCGCCCAAATTTTCTCAAGTAAATTACCAAATTCAAAATGCAATATAAGTAAAATTGTTGTGATCTGAGATCAGTGTCCCACTTGCACACTAGCCCATTGCATACTATAAAACATTATTTCGCACTCAAATAAAAAATAATGAAAGCGAAATGACAAATGAATGAAATGTCGGCAGAAACACATTAAAACGTTTACAGTACCACATGCACCCTGCAGGCCATCAAAGCTGTGGCACAAAATACGAAATATTTTTAAAAATATAGGGCTGTATACTCCATGCTAAGATAACAATAGTTCAAAACCTTTGATAATATTTATTACCTATAGCTGCGAGGAAATGTTCATGGTGCGTGTCATTTAAGAAACTGTCCAACTGTTAACAGACTGGCAACAAGTGAAGCTCGTTCCAATAAGACATCGACATCAGGCAACGCTAGCCTTAAAAGGCTCACAAATACAGTTAATAGGGAAAGAATTTAAAGTTCCACTAAGTAGAGAACACAGTATGCCGAGAAGCGGCTGGCCAAAGGGAATTTCGAACGGGCGCCAAAATGAATTTAATGTTACGCAACTCTAAATAAAATGCCTCTTAGATTATCCCTGGAAAACGTGACTCACATCACAAAAGTTAAACACAATCCTACGTCACCATGACCTGACCTGCACATACGCAGCTCCTAGCCGGGAGATCCGGCGAAAAACAAGAAGCTAAGTGACCCGAAAAACGCCACACCAGCGTATTTGAACACAGTAACAAAACCTTAGCTCATGCGCGAGGAAGGGGTGGTAGGGGTGGAACATGGAGAATCAACACCGCGGGGGAATACAGAGAAGGAATCAATATGTGACGTCACAGCAGCTCCGTCCACGCACGTGAGGGCAAATCTGACCTCACAACTTTGACATTGACGGCAGATAATTCGGAATCTATATGTACAATTCCACTTTAGATTTAGCCAATCACAGAGAAGAATTCATAAAAAATCTAACAAAAATTCCTCTTTAAAAATTAAACATAGAAAATTAGGATTTAGTTCAATTTTCTGCCGCTAAATATTACATAAAATACAACATGAAGTTACTGATAGCTAATGAGCCGACTTTCCTCTACACGGTTACAAATAATTTATTATGAAGTCCTTAAAAGTTTGGATGGTAGGTAGACGTTGACAGCAATATCAGTAGAGATGAAACCAGAACCATATGCAACAGTACCAAAGAATTAAATTACACACATTCCTTACCCAGGATTCCAACTCAGAAATACTCGTGAAATTAAGCTAGCGTGCAATCAACTGCATCATGGAGGTAGGATTCAGATTATCAACTTCGGATGTAATCAATCTAACGTTTTACATAATAAGGTTGACTAAACTAAAATATTTACACGGCCATCATTTTGAAAATAAGTGCCTGAGCCACTAAAATCACGTACGTTTTCATGGTCTGCCGTAACGCTACTTGTGTGAAAAATTTGGTGTAAATTGGTTAATTGGTCTCCAAGATTTGGCATCGCAACATAATTTCCTTAAATGGTGCTATCTTACAAAATTGGGTATAAAAAGGAGGCTCTGTATACGATTTTTCTAATAAGATACTCTAAGCATAAGAGTTTTGCATGAAATTTGGTTAAATTGTTAAATAGATTTGCAAACATATCAAAATATCGATTTCGCTACCATTTTGAAAATGGATGTCTGACCTCATTAAAACATGTAACATTGCATGACTTTCTGTGGGTGTGCAAAATTGGGTGGAAATTAGTTTAATTGTTCCGTAAATATGGAAAAATGTTCAATTTACTAACATGGCACAATACTGCAAAAAGGCCGGCAAAATATGATCTTGTACTCATAATTGGTGTATCTCATAAATTGTACAGTTATCGTACAAAATTTGGTTGAATTTTATTGAAACCTTTTACAGATATAACATATTGATCTAAATTATTTATATAAACCCCATTAAAAATGCCTCCCGCACGTAAAACATTATAATTTACCTTCCCTACCGTAGCACTACTTGCGTGAAATTTTGATAGGGATCAGGAGATTGGTCTTCGAGATATGGCATAAAACCTACATTTTTCATGTGACGATCTCCATAAATAGAGTGCAAAAAGATTATATATTAGCACATTCTATGATTGCCATAGATACAATATACAAAGTTAAAGTAAAATCAATTTCATAGTTTCGTAGATACCGCACACTAAGCTAAAATTATTTTATAGATGCCATTCAGAAAATAAGAAACTTGCACACTTAAAACATGTAAATAGGTTTATTGTTTCCAGAGATACCACACAAAAATGTATTATTTCATGTGGGGCTATCTTACAAAATGGTGGAGAAATAAGGCTTTGTATAGACAAATTTTATGAATATAGTAGATACTGTCAGCATACAAAGTTAAGTTAAATTTGTTTTGTAGTCTCTTAGATAAAACATACTCGGCTAAAATGTTTACATGCCCACCATTTTGAAAATACATGTCTAACCCACTCAAAGCATATCAGTTTACATGGCCTGCCATAGTGCTACTTGCTTGCCAAATTTTGTAGAAACCTGTTTTTTTTTTTCAGAGATATGACAATTTAAATTTGTCATGTGATATTATTTTACAAAATGGTGGACAAAAAACTTTGTGAAGACACATTTTATGGTTATAATATATACTCCCAGCATACAAAGTTAACTTAGAATTTAATATATGGTTTTGAAGATATAACATATTATGGTTAAATGGCTAAATGGCCACAAATTTGAAAATAAGTGTCTGTATAACTTCAAACGTACCTGTTTACATTATCTGCTNTTAAATGGCTAAATGGCCACAAATTTGAAAATAAGTGTCTGTATAACTTCAAACGTACCTGTTTACATTATCTGCTGCAGTACTACATGTTTGCCAAATTTGGTAGGGATCGGTCAATTGTTGCCCGGGACTAGACATAAAATCTTTAAAATACATTTGGCACTATGTTATAAAATGGCGTACGGAAGTGGTTATTTTATAGCCTATATGATTATTGTAATAAATACTGTCAGAATACAACATTCTGTCGGAATTGGTCGAACGGTATAGCAGTTATACCAAATAATGCCTTTAAATATTTTTATGGCCACCATTTTCAAAATTAGTGCCACGTCAATTTTAACTGCATACAATTACATCACCTACAATAGTATTACAAATGTGCCAAATTTGGCGAGAGTTGGTTGAGTATTTTTCGAGATATAACGTAAAAGATTTATTTTTTTATGTTGTGCTATCTTCCAAAATGTCTGAACAACAATATCCATCTCTAACTTCTATGCTTAGACGTTATTATCTGGATTTATATATGCAGCGTGTGGGCGATTGGGTCTCCCGTGCCTGTGACCTTAAAGTTTAAACAGAAGTAAATTCCAGTGCCACATACAGTGTGCACANGGCGATTGGGTCTCCCGTGCCTGTGACCTTAAAGTTTAAACAGAAGTAAATTCCAGTGCCACATACAGTGTGCACAACGCCCAGCACTAGTTATATTCAGCTACAAAGCCACATCTGTTATTTAAGCCACTTCAGTCGTTAGAGTAACTCCATACTGTGCACAGAAGCCAGATCCCATCATAGTCTGTTGCCAGACTATAATATGACACTACTGTGCTTTAATTGGCTGCAGTTACGGTCCATACCGTATAAGAAGGCCACTTTTTGACAGTCAGTGAGTGGCAACTTAAGGTAAACGAAACAAACAAAGTGCCATTTTCAAAATCCTGTATCAGCTGATGCACGAACGAACAAAAGTTAAAATTACGTTGGCTATTCTGAGTGCACTGCCGATGCACATCAGAAAAGCAGAAAATACGCGTATAAGAAAGAGTTCTCAGATTTATTAATACATTTTATTTTACAAGTTCACAAAACAATGGTTGTTAGTGTTAAAAACAAAACTTTATGATAATGNCGATGCACATCAGAAAAGCAGAAAATACGCGGATAAAAAAGAGTTCTTAGATTTATTAATACATTTTATTTTACAAGTTCACAAAACAATGGTTGTTAGTGTTAAAAACAAAACTTTATGATAATTTTGTCATGTATAGGTGTTCAAAATGAAATGTACAATAGAACGATACGACGCGGAAACGTTTTCTGAAGTTGTGCTTACTTCAGAAAGCTTTTTCACGTCGTATCATCCCTCTCCAACCTCGCTTTCAACACGTCCTTGATATTAATTCCAAAAGCATACAGAAATATTGCATAATATTGTTGAATTATTATTTCTAATAATTTGACAAAACGACACGAATTTGAAATATATTTCCAGCCCATAATATAAGAACAATCAACTTTAAAAAAGACGCTATCGGTTATCCAAAAACAGCGGCTCAAAATTCGCCGTGATGTGCTGTGCGCGCCATCTGCAGGATATCATACGAGGTATAACCAGCCAGAAAGGAGCCGCTTTCCTGTGCGATATATAACGAATTTACAAACAGATGCCAATAGTTATATTTTTCCACGAGCTCTGCATAATTTTTAAAGTAACATATATTTCATGTACAATGGTTTAGAGTACAAGTAATTTATATTCGGCCGGTAATCGTTCGTCTACGTAAATTATACGCCATATTGTTCTCTCGAAACCCATCTCCTTGTTTCCGTAGAAAGTGAGACACGCGTGAATAGTTTTTAAGCAATTATAACGTTATTCCACGTCACATATTTCCAACTCGAATATATTAGCTATAATGTCCAAAGTGTGATAATAGATACAACAGACCATCTCGCAAATGTTAACCCAAATTCACTATCTCGGACAAATTAAAAAACAGTTTGCAAATATTTAATTATTTGCAACATTTTTTTTTTTACTTTTATAACCTACTTACTTTTTTAGACAGATGTCAGTCTTAAAATATCTTAAAATTTGTTTAGCATACNCTCGCAAATGTTAACCCAAATTCACTATCTCGGACAAATTAAAAAAGAGTTTGCAAATATTTAATTATTTGCAACAGTTGATATTTTTACTTTTATAACCTACTTACTTTTTTAGACAGATGTCAGTCTTAAAATATCTTAAAATTTGTTTAGCATACAGTACAATGGCAAGTGGATTAGCTGATAGCGTGTTGATGAAAAATACAGCCCAGACTTGATGGATTAGCTGATGGCGGAAGGATACGTAGTCAGATGTAGTCAGATGTATACAGTGACGCTACTTTCGCAGACCTGTCAGAAAGTGGCCTTCTTATACAGAATGGACTATAATTGCAGTCCAATATAAGGAAATTACGCTCCTTGCAATCGCGGTGGGTGGGCGTGAATATCACCTCACCTATCAACAGCAACGTACAGAGTTGAATCTGCACGTGCCACCTTGATGGGGCCGAGGCCTATCCAACCTCTACGAACGCGCTACGTGAACGAGTCCTCTTACTAGGCGGACCAGACTGTCGTCCCTTCATTAGCGAGCATCAACCCTTCGAAACTACCGCCTGGGGACAGCGACACGCCGCTTTGCTTCCCCAAGAGTTACTCGAGCGACAAGAGTCCATCACCATACCTAGCACTGTGTATCGTGAAGGCCCGATGGGAGGGAATACGCTATTTCTCCCCGGGTACTAAGGCCGCACGCACCGCTATTGCAGCTCCCCAACTTCTACCAGCAGGAGCAGCCCTCCAGGTAAATACCCGCCTCCAGGCCTCCTCCCAGAGTCCGACCCGCGATCGGCACGGCCAAAGGCCGGGGCTTCACTACGTTCCCCTGGGTCCCCACGACTATACCGCGCACACAAAGTTTTCACCCAAAGCAGCGTAACTCCTTCAGGACACCAGACAGTCCCTTATGCGGAGCTCCGCCACCCCGAGATCTACCCGAAGGCCTCAGTTGGGGTTATGCACTCGGCTCGGGGGTCATCACCGCAAGCGAAGAACATATGCAGCCTCTGGAAAGCTGCACATAACCTCACCGTTGTTGATCACCAGTGCACTGATGGGNGCAAGCGAAGAACATATGCAGCCTCTGGAAAGCTGCACATAACCTCACCGTTGTTGATCACCAGTGCACTGATGGGGCCGCAACTAGCCCATTATCGTCCTCACTCATCAGCCACGGTGTTTCCAGTCATGACCTTTGAAGGAGGTGGAGATGGACTTGAGCAGCGCTAGACTATATATTCGCATCGCTGCGACATTTCAGGGACCGTGTCTCGGCCCACGCAGCAGCACAGGGGCAAACCCTTCCCTAAGGTCGACAAGTCCCCACCGGAGCTTCGTCAGCCACACACAGACAGACAGAAAAGTGATATCATAAGCCTTTCTTTTCTTTGGAAGATAGGCTAAAAATAAGATTAATAGATTAAATGCTAATTAAAATCTTTATGTCATGCAATACACACGTAAAAAGCATTTATATTGGCTGATCTTCAGATATAAGACAGCTAATTTGTACGCCTAATTTTTGTAAGTCTACTACTTAGTTCTCAAGTCTAACGCTTGCTGTATAAGTTAAAATTTTATAAACCCCCAATAGGTCCTAACTGTATAGGATTTATACGTATTTTGTTCAAAATGTTGACAACATTTATCTGATAAGTGAGGAATAAGGTAGGTTCCCAACATGTAACTGCACCAGCATTTGCCTAAACTGAGAGTGTATTAATAATTTGGGAAAACTATCCCCAGTGTAACCGGCAGGAGTCGAACCCAGGACCTCACTAACGCGAGGCAGGCATGCTAACCGAATGATCGAGTAACCTCAGCCTTGGCTAGAAATCAATGAAAGTGTAGCTAGTTTGCGATTAATTGAGCATTTCTGAAATCAACCTTTGGAGATAAAATAATCCTGCCCCTCACTTTATATAATTATTTCAACGGACACACTGGCCGGCAGCGCCCTGTAAAGTTGGCAGCTATGAAATAAAAGTGGTTCCAAGTTTCTACGTCTTCTAGATAAGGTGTGACGTTTTAAAAATTGAGGAAAATGCATTAATTTAATTTATTTTTGATTTATTTAAGGTATAAGCACTTACGTCAGAATTATTATGTAATTAACATATTTACGTACTTACACGTACTTACACGTGGCGGAAGAACATCGACTGAGCAGAAAAGAGATTCCCCCCAGGGCTTTCAAAAAAGTTCCGTTCAGCGCGAACAGTTAATAGTTCTTTCAATCACTGTCCGATTTATATACATTAGAACTTATATGGTATCATTTCCTGCAAATTATTAAATATATTCCCCACGTCTTTCGTAATTACGTTTAAGAAACACGATGTTACTCTTTTTAGCATGCTCATAACAAATGACTCACAGAACTGAAATCTTTTACATCGAAAACAATTTCCACGATGTACTTAAAAAAATGTATGAAATTACACAGGAAATTCCTTGTGTATAAATTTTCAATTAATAAATATCAATAATTTTTTTGTATTAATTTATATTAAATAAGTTTCTCAAAATTTGTAAACAGATTGCTAAAATCTTATTTAAAAAGAATAAGACCATCCCATTTATTTCCTTTTATTTTCGTGATACATTTGTTTTATTTAATTTGTGTATTTAAAAAAAAAATATATTTTCCTAACACGAGAATTTTGAAACAAACTACAGAACTAAAATTTAAAGTAGTCGTCCAAATAAATAAAATAATGAGCTCTTTCGCTTCCATGGCTCTTAAAATGTTGTAACTTTTTGCAGGGGAACACACAACTGTGTGGTCGGCCTCATGTTGAAAACAAATCCCGGGTTTCCTGAGTAACTTCCATTTCACCCGATAACACCAATAACAGTAATCAGGCAAGAAGCTGTTTCCTTAACGGGTTTAGTTTTTGACTCAGTTACGCTATAAAATGTGTAGACCCCGATAACCAATGTGGTTACAAAAGTTTAGAACCTCGTGTCGGTGCTTCTCACTCTGGGTGTGAGAATCTTGAATCTAGATAAACGTTTTGTAGCAGTTTAATACAGAAAGACTTTCCAACGAGTTTTCTGGTTGGTGGGAATGCGTAAACAAATTAGTTAAGTATTTTTGTATCGACTTTAAGACTGCTATCATGTATATTTTTTAACTGCTGCTAGAGCAGATATTAAAAATGTGTGTGTACTTAAAAAAAATGTGCAAAAAAGAGCGGAGAATACTACCTCACGCGAACGTACGAATGTTTATTATGTGTTACATATGTATATGTTTGTGCTGTTTTGAGTGATAATAGTGACCCCACGCCGTTTAATTTGTTCGCGGCATTGTTCTTANGTATCGACTTTAAGACTGATATCATGTATATTTTTTAACTGCTGCTAGAGCAGATATTAAAAATGTGTGTGTACTTTAAAAAAATGTGCAAAAATGAGCGGAGAATACTACCTCACGCGAACGTACGAATGTTTATTATGTGTTACGTATGTATATGTTTGTGCTGTTTTGAGTGATAATAGTGACCCCACGCCGTTTAATTTGTTCGCGGCATTGTTCTTANATATGTATATGTTTGTGCTGTTTTGAGTGATAATAGTGACCCCACGCCGTTTAATTTGTTCGCGGCATTGTTCTTAGCCCAACAATAGTTAATTCTACTTTATTTGGGGTTTTTGAGTGCTGATCGTAGGCAGAGATATTTTTGCATATCTGTGCCGCCTTTTGTACTATGCTTTCCTAACGTGAGTACCAGTAACTCGCTCTATGATAATTAGTATACATCGTTTTTGTGTGTGTCTGCCACTGACACCACGTGAAGTAACATTCGCTGGTGAAGTGTAATTTAGCAATTACGTATAGACCCGTTCGTCCAAAGTCTTTGATATTCTCCACAACTCAATTACATGAATAGTGACTTATACCTATCAGAAAAAGTTCACCTGGCAATGGAGTAACTTTGTGTACATTGAAGTTGCACGGTGCTGCTGTGCCCCAGCCTTGGCCAAACGACTCTTAGGTCAAATGGCATCGCAGTGTGTCTGTTTTCCTTATGATGTTTCATCTTTTTGTTTGTTACTGTACCCTTGATGTTAAAACAAAGTGTTTCCATCCGAGCATATTCCTAAGGATGGCCGCCTCTCTAGCGGAGTGTCGTGGGTTCGAATCTGCCCTAGGGGGTAGTATTTTCCCCAAGTGGATTTTTATCTCCATTTAGGCGATGAACTCTCCGGAGTCTACCACGCGTACTTGAGAAATATCATCACTAACCTCGTTGAACAGAATGGTAGGTATAAATAATACACTCTCCCGATTCCAAATTTATTCAAATCTGGCAGATGATTACCTACATCCAGTAGGTGAAAAAAATTAAATCTCCAGGTGTTTGTTTTACGTTATTACTGATAGTGGCGGCGATTTCCGTTGCGTCTAGTAACTGCATGCCTACACAGCGTATAACCACCTGCCTTAAGCTCGCGGCGTTATTTTTCTTTTTAGGATTAGTGGGCACAATCTATCTACAGTGCGGTGCTGCTACAATTTTCACAGTTGAGCAAAGCTTAACTTTTAAAATATCTCAGTGAAGTGGAGACATTTTTTTTTTTTCAAAACTTACGGATTTAGTACAGGAATTTGTTTTCACAATTACTTCCATGTTTAGTTCAACTGAAATAAAACATATAAAATCTACTAGTTTTATGTGATACAGTTACTCCCATTCGAATCACAGTGTTAAATAATTTCGGGGCCTGATTACGTTTCGAAGCATTTGATTTCAAACGACTTTAAGAATAGTTTTTTCAATAAATTATGCTTCGTTAAACATGCTAACATAGAAAAAAAACTTACCTGTAATCAGGGTTGGCGTTCAAAAAAACACAACAAATTATAATTAATAAACCGCTGTACTGCTCGACGCTAGCTAGGGCTGTGTTTCTAAAATGACGATCTCAGCGGTTCTCTGTTCTCGGAGCTAAGAGGATTAAAAGCTGTGGGGTGTGGGTGTATGTTAAGTAGGCTGAAGGACCAGCTTTAATTTAAGCTCTACAAGTAGGGAAGTCTAATTAGTTGTGTGTTGGCAGGTGTCACCAGGGAACATTTTAAAATTACTGGACCTCCGTCGTTTCAAAGACTTTTCCGTAACGTTTTCGTTTTCGTTATGGATATTAGATCCAGTGTCCTGTTCATTTCGTCCTTNATTACTGGACCTCCGTCGTTTCAAAGACTTTTCCGTAACGTTTTCGTTTTCGTTATGGATATTAGATCCAGTGTCCTGTTCATTTCGTCCTTGAGTTGAGAGTGGAGGAGTTTTGAGCACCGGTGAAGAATAAATGAGGTGAATATGGAGCAGTGGCGGAATGCAAGGGCAAGGAGAAATGGGAGAGCCCCGAGGAAGCCTTTCGGCCAACGACATCGCCCGCCACGTTTCCCCCGTGCGAAAATTTTGGTGACCCCACCAGGAATCGAACCCGGTGCGCCTTGGTGGGGGGGGGCGAGTAATCTAACTGCTATACCACTACGGCCCCTTATCTCGTCTTTGCATTACTTGCTCGGGAACATTTGAATTAATTTGTATATTTAGCACACAAGGTTGTAAAACAAGCTTAACTTCCTTTTCATGCGTGTTATTTGGTGTGTGTGATCTACAAATTTAAGACACCGTAGGAGCGTATTCCAGCAATATCGCAAGATCCACGTTCCAAAATTGTGTTGCTTTTCATTTTGCCAGCAGCACTATACTTTTTTTGTGTGTAAAAGCACGAATCTATTAGACAACCAAAACGTACGTAACTTCCACGTCATTGGTAGACCACGTGATTTTAACAGTTCTAACGGCTGTGGGCGAACCGATATTGGGCAAATGCGTAGAAGACAAAATCAGTCTACCACATTTTAGGTTTGTATGGAAGCGAGATGCTTAAGAGGAGGGCGAATAAAAATATGCTGGGAAAAACATCAATAGCTATTTTAAAAGAGATTCAGAATACCAGTACCCGAATATCTATTGTTAAATATCCTTGGCACTTAATTAATATGTTGTGTGTATGATATGGCAAAGTATATTAGGAGCATATAAATTTAGGCTGTCATATTCCGAAATCTTAGACTTTCCAGGTGCTGTATTTTGAAAACTATAATCATTTGACTAAAAATATTTACATTTATGTGGTCCTTGTATAAATCTCTTGCAGATAATGAAATAAAAAATTTCGTGAGTTATGGCTTTAAGCAAAAATATTCTTACGAAATTCAGATAAATGATTCTCATTTGACAAATAAAATAATAATTTAAAGAAATTATAAAAAAATTGTTTTAATTCTACTTAGATGTATGATTATGAGAAAAAATTACTGCAGTTGGCAACACCACAATGCTTATATAATTAAGAATATTAATTTCACTTACCTGAACGAAATCTTCACCGGGATTGAAGAAATGCAAAATCACACTGTAGACATAGGAAATCTTCAGTACGCTGAATGTCACTTCAGTGATCTTCCGAGGCTGTATTCAGACTTTGTGAAGTAAACATTTTTTACGAAACCCTCACGCCCGAGAGTTTCCTACCTGAACTCAGTTAATTATTATACTTCTAGAATACAAATAAGTGTGGCCAAGTCCTCCCGTAACCAGGAATCCTCCATAACGATTTTTCCGGAATTAAAATGTTAACAATTTTGATTGCTGATGCAGACAGATTAGTTTGCGTGTAGACTAAAAATCATAGCTGACGCAGCTATGATTTTTAGTCTACACGCAAACTAATTTGTCTGGTCGTTAAACTTGGGATCAAAAGCGTGAAGGTTTGAATCCAAGGTAAATTATTGCTCTGTATTTTTAAGTTTATGTTAGTGTTCAACGTGAACTAGTTTGCTTACCGGCATAAAAAATATAATATTAGCTTGTCAAAACCTTCTGTCGCAAATACCCCGGACAGTGAAATAACTAATATTAATTATTTGCATATTTTCTGCAGATTCTGGTAAAATGCTGTTTTATTTTCTTACACACGATAATGGAGCAGCAAAATTTTACGGCTCATTGCTGCATTAAGATTGCATTAGCTTAATAACATTCCATCTTTATGAGAGCTCATCAAGAAATTGTTATCTATTTTAGTTTAAGTGTCCATTCTCGCAGGTAGAGTTAATTATTTTTTTTTGTAAGTAATGCATGTCCACGAATTTGAGTAATGTTCTAAGAGAGGTGACAATAAGTAAACACTTTATTCAGTTTTGACATTCTTATTGGCAGTACGTCATTTTAAAAATGCACATTTATGGGTCTCGAATTTTATGCAATGCAATAGTGTGAACCCTTATTAATTCGGGAATTAATGTAATAACAAAACCGGGAAGGTTTTTTTTAATCGTTCATCTTCGTTCAGTTATACATTATTGCCCAGACACACTTATTTCCGTCTTGGATACGTTATTTAATATATGCCATAAGCTAGTCTATAAGCTCCAACTTCAAATACGTATATCGCCCTTAAGAATAACTTGGAAACTCGTTCATGTTTTCGAAACATTTTTACGTCACGAACCTGCAGTCGTTTGTTGTTGGTGTTATTCGCGTACAGTCTGTATTTAAAGATATATATGGTTATGTTTTCTTAATGTACTCTAGTAATTTATGAACTACGCACAATTTGAAGCCCTCTTTCAACCAGAATAAATTTCATGTATGCCACTGTCTAACACGCAGCTTTACAGTGGCAGTTTTACCGAATGTGCCATAGCCTTCGGTGAAGGTATTATATTGTGAACTGATGATCCATCTTTCTCACTTCGAAGTAATGGTATCAAATACTATCCTGGCACATTAATACGTTCACTTTGTGATACATCTCTTTTTGTTTCTGGTAGGCTGGATGTTAACGTTAATGTTGTAATGTTGTCAGTTTGCGCTACCACAGCTATAGAATTTAAAACAGTCTCCGGAGCATGTTTCCTTTCCAAAAAGCATTTTAAAACCTAAATTAGTATTGTCAAGTTCTCACAAAATTGTTTTACTCAAGAACATTTTCAATAATGTCAACACATTATGAAATTTAAAATATTTCACTAAGAATTTTTTAAGAAATTGCAGAATTTTGCTATAACCATTTATGTGTACAAACAAAGGAAATTATTTAACGACTAAGTTGCAATACTGACAATACTGATATATGGCAATCAGCACATCAGCTCATATTAAAAAGCTGTAATAACTACAGGTTGAAACATTCCAATGAAATAATGAAATGTCTTAAGTAACAAAAGTAAATTTCGAATAAATATTTTTTGTAAACCCCATTATCTCTCTTGGTGTTGGTAAACATACTTTCACTTAAATTTTATTTTGGTATCATGTAGGTAAACTATCAGCGACAAAATTCAGCACAGTCAATAATCTGGCGAAGACAGGTAAAACAACTCCATGAATAAGAAGGCATGGGTATACCTGTACGTTCTTAAAGCAACATTGGGAAATATGTTTTCGTTGGCATCAAAATAACGAAACTATTTCATCATTGTCTGAAATTGCTATTTTTTAGTCATTGCAATTTGTGCGAGACTGTAGAGAGCTAAATTTCTGGGAATTGTTCTCTGTTGAAACCAATCAGATTTAATTTGATTTTGTTCTTCTTGGTGTTATTTGCCCTCTTCTATCTGTTGCCCAATCAGCCAAAGAGGCTTCGTTTGTATAAGAAACATTGTTTTCTATGTCAGTACACATTACACCCTGAAATAGAATGGCTGCATATTAGTGTGACCTAAGAGAACTTCCAGAGAGAAGCTCGTGTGAAATAAGACTTACGAGTCACTTGGCCTAAAATATTTGACCTGAAGCAGCTTCAAAAGTAATTTGGCTTAAGTCACCTGGCCTAAAGTAATTTGACTTGAAGTTACTTGGCCTAAAGTGATCTGGCTTGAAGTCACTTGAACTAAAATAATTTGGCTTAAAATCACTTGGCCTCAAATATTGGGCCCAAAGCACACTTGGCTAAAAATTATTTGGCCTAGTAACTTAGCCTCAAATGTTTAGCCTAAAGTAACTTAACTTAAAAATATTTTGCCTGAAGCTACTTGGCTTACAATATTTGGCCTAAATTCGCTTGGCTTGAAATTATTTGGCTTAAAGTTACTTGGTCTAAAGTCACTTGTCTTAAAAACTTTTGGCCAAAAGTCACATGGCATAAAATTTTTTGTCCTATAACCACTTGGCTTAAAATTTTTGGCCTAAATTTATTTGACCTAAGTCAATTGGTCTAAAATATTTGGCCAAAACTCACTTTGCCTAAGAATATTTAGCGCAACACGTTGCCAAATATGTTGAGTCCAAGTGGTGGGTACCTGAAATAGTCGACTAATAAAGGGTCAGTTTCCCGAACTGGGAAAACAAATATGTACCCAGACATATCCTTCTGAGAACGTGTTCAGAACAGAACCGATAGTGTCGCCTTTCACAAAGATATTGACAGAGGAATGTGCCAAGAGAAGGCCGCATTCTAAGAGTTGCGCGCGAACGTCACTATGCTGTCGTTATCATATACACGAACTCTGGTAACCTTCACGAGATGTAAAGTCCCATGGACGACGAACAAAACAGCTCTGATCAGGTACTCACCATCCATGAATTCGTAGTTGTCCTCCGGATCGCGTTCCGACTCTCCGCCCTTCACCTTCTCCCAGGCTGCAACAGGCAAGGTCACGAAGTCATACAAACAGGCGCTTCTGCTAGGCTGGGGTCACAACAAAAGCATTCAATAGTCAAGTATTTAACTAATGTATATCTAGCTTCCCAGCTTAATGCCAAGAGGCTAATCGGAGGACGACATACATAATAAACCATTATAAAAATTAATTTAAAATTGACACATACACGGCTTTTCCGGGATTCGAACCTGGAACTTCATGATACAATAGCGCTTTACCGATATTAGCCACGAGTGTTGCCTGCAGCGGTGAGGGCCGCAGTTAAATTCAGGCAAAATACTAGTTATACCCATCTCACGGTTAATTGAACAAGTTAGAAATCACCATAGGTTAAAGCAGCGTTGGCAGACAGTGAAGAAAACTAGGTCCATGTCTTAAGATCGTATTAAAATTTGTGATTTTTATTTGGGTGTCTGTGGTGTAAGGCGCATGAACGTTGCTCTGTGCATGATCCTTGACTGGCATTTCACACATAAATGATGTAACTTCTGTGCCGTCACGCAGCAGACTGACTACTTGATATAGCACAACAGATTAATATCACTAAGCAAAGTTAATTTATTTATGTATTACACATGAACAAGTACAAGACCATCACTAATATTAATAACAAAATGTTTGGGACAAACAATATTTGTTCCTGTTGACAAAATACTATGTTTAAGTAGTGCCAAATAAATATTTTGTTGATGTAACAAAATATTATAGTTAAGAAAATTTATGTTATGGCAAACACACGTTGTTTCACACAAACAAAGAAATTTGGTTATACGTAACAATTAATTTGCTGTAAATAAATAAATGCTGGTGTGGCCACACTTTCCCATGAGCCGTTATGGAAGATATTCACAATTTTCGTCTTGCTAACATTATGTTGTCATAACTCGCAGTTTAGTACGTATTAAAGCCAGTTGTCAACACGGCCGAAATTTGAACCCAGAATGCTGGTTCGGGAAGTTGACACTCCGCTCACCCACCTACGATCACCATGATGGAACTGTTGATAAATGTTGTACTTACAGCGTAACCCCTACACACATATATTCCGTTTCATATATATATATCTATTTTTTTTTTCGTATTCACTTGAAATTAAATCGGCGATGTTGTTTATATCAACGTTACGCTTTACCAGCCATACCGAAAAGCTCATCTGATATAATCGTCACATAAATTGCAATGGAACGCTCAAGCTGTATTTTCGAACAAAGATTCTCAGATAGTTCGACCATAATAGCCAAACAAATAAAAGCTATTAATGTAATATGTTTATTAATTTTTTGGTTACAATAAACTGGGGTATCAACAACGTCAGATTGTTCCAGTCAAAAAAATTATTCCCCAGTTTTTAACTAACTAGTTACCTTAATCTATCATGATCTATATGAAACTTAAGACAACCATATAAGTAGTTGATCACGTATTCTTTAAATGGTTGGGTATAGGTACTAAATGCATGCTGATGATGTCTAAACATCCAAATAGGTGCCTAGTCCAACACATTATTTTGAATTACATTATTTTTAATGGAACGAACGTAGGCGGATATTTGGAGCAAGAGCAGTTTGGTAGCGTGAACAAAATATTGTTCACTTTAAGCAAAAACTCTCCAAGTAAATGCATTTGGTACCAGCAACTTAACACTTTTCTCTTTGCTGGATATCCAAATTTCATCCCCAAGCTCAAATTTCACTTTCTTAAATGAATAAATAACAGTAACCTGACAAATTGTGATCACAGCCGCATGACCCCACAAAGCTTCATTAATGACAAAAGCCTCCTTCCACGCTAGCATATATCTTACATCAACTTGCTTTATGAATGCAACAGTCGTATCAGGGCTATTACGCGGCTTGCAGAACTAGCGCAGCCTTGGCAGGAATGCTTTGGAGCGCAAACGATAGAGAAACGAGTTGAGTTGAGAGTTTTGGGCGGCATTTGACAACGACGTCTTGAGAGTCGGTGAAGGTGAAATGAGGTGAGAATGGAGCAGCGCTGGAATGTAGGGGCGGGGGGGAGAGGGAGATCCCGAGAAAACCCCCGAACCCCAGGAATTGTCCGGCACGATGCCCACTTACGAAAATCAGAGCGTGACCCGGCCGGAGTTTGGATCCGGTCCGGCTTGGTGGGAGGCGAGCAGTCTAACAGCTCAGTCATCTCGGCCCCGACAAAGAAACTAATTAAGAACATTACTTTCGTGGTTATTCGCTTTTCCTTTTAAAATAATGAGCTCACTATACCGGAAGTTACTCGAAAACATACTGCAAATTTATCCCCCCATTTGGTTACACTCTTAAATATATATTAAGATATAAATATATTGCAATCAAGTTTGGTAATAATTCATTCCATTATTTTCAGGAATTAATTACTTTTTATTTCAATTCAATCAGTGCATTGGGTTTTGTGAAATCAGACCGGGTTAATTTTGCATACATTATTACGACAGCTACACAGGATATGTTACAAAATAAAACCAATTTCTTACGAGAATAACCACTTTTACGACGAATACTACATTTGAATATATATATATATATATTTTTTTTTTTGTATTTGTTTTTAACGTTCTACATTTTTTGGGACTGCTACGCCCTGTAGCGCTAACCAGGGAGACACAAAGGAGCAAAGCTAAACTTTTCAAAATATCTATTAATGACAGTATTTTCTTTTCAGCAGAGTATAAGTATTTGTTGAATGTCTTTAAATGAATACGAGTTGTTTTGTTAAGAAAATATATTTTTCATATAAGAAAACAACTGGGTGCCATACAAAAAGTTTATATAACAATTATAAAAAACAGTGAAGCTCAACCCTGAATGGCACCTTTTCTACAATTTTTGTAGCAAAATACTTTGGCTTGTACTGATTATTTTCACACACACGTACAGCCATTTAAAATCCATAAAAAGAACAAACTATCCAGAGGAAAATTCTAAAAATATTATTTTCAAACTACTGAGGGACTCCCAAATGTTCCCTTTTAATTCCATGACCGGAAGGGTCTTATAATACTGATCTCAACATGAAGTCCAGGAGCTGCTTATAAACGAGCCTGTAGCTTACCGTGGTTTATATAGCATCAAAAATATAACTCCTCTACTCAGTCAGGGGCTTAAAATGTTACATTTTTAATTTAGCTAAAAAGAGGGCTCAAATATAAGAAAACAGTCTCTTTTTCTTGTGAATATCGCCACGTGCCGCGCTGCGGTGCTTCCGTATGACAATACTTCAACATGTCACTGCGACACTAGCGCTGCTAAGCGACGGGCGTGAAGACTCTTCGCCGCGCCGGCAGTTTAACTCTGTGCATGGCGTGACGATTATCCGAGACGTCTTCACCGACGGCGCTGCCCCAACATGACTGGTCACTAAGGCTGCCTTGTCCAAGGCAGCACATCAAAACGACGTAGTGTTTCCGCAGGAAAAGGTAGGACATCTGCTTCACGTAGTTGCATATCATTTCGCAATAATTTGCGAAAAGTACGGGCGTAGATAGTAAACGATTTAGACGTGTTGCTAGGTGGGTAGGCGGGAAATTTGACGAAAATGAGACGCTCCGTCTCAGGACAAACGGCAATAGCTTCACGCAAAAATTAACCTATCGTTGTTCATTTTTTATGAGATGTGAACACTAATTATTAATTTATTAAATACATAATTTTAATGTAACAAGTTGCGACAAATCAGGCAATTATACGGAAATCACTTAACAGTAGTTTATAGGTGAATCAATTAAATTTAAATATCACGGGCAAAACGGTAGAAAGCGAGAATTTTGAATGTAGACAAGAGATGTGACTCGTTTGCGTAAAGTATGTTTGAAACACAATGGCCTTGCCTGTCTCGCTGCAAAATTGCCCGTTAACGGATTTTCCTTTACTCTCCGTCGAATCCGGGCTCAGCATCTTCCATTCATGAGCCTCGCCGTGAGAATACCCCAGGCATCCAATATCCCTCAAAACACGTTGATTATTCTGACAAGACTGCGTGTTCGCCCTCGCCCCAATACGCCTTCGCCGTAATTGACGGTCCGTTTCCGCACACTACCCTCCCTCCTTTTCGCCTGCTCGCCCAGATGACCTCCTTGAAACTGCCGCGGCCGGCCAGACCTGCGTTACAAGTTTACAAGCTCATACAAGTTAACACACATCCCCAAGTACCCTACATCGTCACTGCATATTCCGGAAGTGCTATTCGCGTTCACGACAGCAGCAAAATAAACAATTTTGATTACAACGACATTATAGCCATACTTTCTCAGCAAAGTTGATTTTTAAACGTTTTTCACTGGCCGTACATTGCTCGAATTATCAGGGTCACTTCGAAAATTAATAAAAATAATGACAAATTTTTGCCTGTTAAGGAATAGATTCCACGGCAGCCAAGCACCTAACGCCGCTTGGCAATAACAGGGATAATAAAGCCACTAAAACTCTGCACGAAGTTGACCACTTCGAAACCCTTCTGTGTAATTTCTCCGCCAAAATATTTTAAATAATACGCTGTTAGCATATTATTTATATTCCTTTTTGTAGGTACCCAAAGAGAAATTTAAGCAGAAAAAAGTTTATCTTGTAAAATACATGTATAAACACGTAGGTATACACCTGCCTTCACCCATAAGGACTTCGCAATTGCAAAACCTTAAGAGCAAAGTACCTAAAACTAATTTTACAGATTAAATTTTGCGTATCTTCTGAAAACCAAAATATAATTACTGCAGATGCTTAAAACTAATGTTGTGCTGTATCGTACAACCTCCTACAGTATACACGGAAAGGCAATATTTTTCTCATATGCAACGTAAAACAGGCACGATATCAGAAATAGCACACATGTAAATGTAAAATAGAAATGTCTTATTTTATTCCGTTTTGAACCAAATGTGCATGAACATAACGAAAGTGTGAACATGTAATTCGCAAAACTCGAACCCATCTTTCCCCGGTTGCTAAGAAACTCCCCCGAAAAAATAAATAACATGCAGTGTTTATAAGTGGGAATTTTTATTGCAAATCGTGAAATCGTGCGGAGAAGAGAGGAGAGATTTGAGCGGATCTTAACATCAAGGTCTCGAGAGCCGGTGAGGGTGAGGCGAGGTGGGTATGGAGCAGTGTTGGAATGCAAGAGCGGGAGAAACTGGAGACCCCGAAAAAATCCGCCTACCAGCGGCATCGTCTGACACGATTTCCACGTGTGAAAATTCGGGAGTGACTCCACTTTGGTGGGAGGCGAGCACTCCAGTAGCTACAACATCCGCGGGATCAGACCATACTGAAAATATTCACCTACGACCTTTCACCAAACAAAATAGTTTGCATTTTTTTTTTAAGTGATTCGTTACATACGTGGTTCATACTTACGCAAGATATGGGAAGTTTGAATCCTACAAGAGGTATATGCAATCTAAACAGTAGGTTCCCAAATTTGCGAAAAGTAATCGGGGAGTGGATACCACACACTAAAACAACACAAAATGCCCTTATGAACATATGTCATAAATGCGTTAGTTTCCTAGTTACAGACCTTCCAACATTGTCCCACACATATTAGTAATAGCCGATCTTTTACGAGGTGTACCTGTCAATGTAATCAGCTGGAATGGTGTCGGTGTTATTAACTTTCTCGCACAGGTGGGTAGACCATGCAGGACAAATCGCCTGGTCTGCACACTCCCCAGATCTCAATCCACTAGAATATTACCTGTGGGGGGCATCTCAAGGCCATTTTTTAATGGAACTCCAGTTCTGTGCATAGCAGTGCTTTGCCAGTGAGTTTAACAAAATTGCTAGCAGATACGTGCAATTCCTGGAGTATTTGAACGTGTCAGACAATCAATGACGTGGCCTGTTCAGGCTGCATTCAGGTACAAGGTGGACATTGAGCAATTCTTGTAGAGTGACTTATCACTGCTGGTACAGGAACATGGCTACAGATACTCTAACCGGGAATGTGTCAGGAAGACTGTTATTATACTCCCCGGAAACTATCGACTGTAGGCCATATGTTCATAGGAATATTTTGTGTTGTTTTAGGGTGTACTATCCAATCCGCAATTTATTCCTACATATTAGGGGACAACCTGTATATAATCGCTATCCATAACAGTTTGTACTTGCATTGTAGAACCATTATATATTTACCAGCGGACCCTTGGTTAATACTAATAAGTAATTATTAAAAAAAATCATTTAGGGGTTCTTACAGTCGCTCTTTAAAACAATTGCAGTAATTATTTTTCAGTACATTTGGTGGTCATCAGTTCATATAGCAAAGCGAATAATGTACACATGTTCTGCTGGTGGCCGGCAAATATTCACACCTCGTATAATGCAGCCCTTCAAGTAAAATAAATCATTAAAACAGAAGTATGCCGGGCTGTCACGTCCGGTAACAACTTGGTAACTAAAGTCACAACCAGAGATTACTGTACTATCATGACTTTTATTCAAGTCTGCCTTGTTAGGAAACATGCATATGACTGGGTTTCGCTTTTACCTTATCTATTCACAAAAACATTCGTTAAAACTTTTTTTTTTTTTAATTTTTAATAACATAAAGTTATGTATTTAACTTTCAGTATATATTCAAGTTCTATATAATGCTCAAAATTCTTGTTCAAATATTATTTAAGATTTTATTCATAAAAATATATATGGAACATAAACTAATAATCATTTCACTGTTTCACAAAATTTACAAAATTAGGAAAATATTCCTAATATTTTTCGTTGCAGGTAATTTACAGTTATTCACGTGCGTAACCCACCATTTGTGCAAACAAACACAGTTCTTAGTCTAGTACAAATTTTGACCCTACGGGAAAACTGCCAGAATGACATGATTAAACTTAAAACCATGAATGTGTACAAGATAACGTAATTTGAAAAAAAATATCATTCAACCGTTTAGTTCTTGTTTAATGTTTTTTGTAAAAAAAAATTCCTGCAATCTTATGGCACTAGACCATTAAATTATAAATGTTCACCAGACGGGAACCATACGTTACATCTAACTTAAAATGTAACACTTGTAATCAAATAAACATAATCCCTCCCGTAATTGCGTCCTCTCGAAAAAAAAACCTCTTCCCATCAACTATTAAGTGCGTAACTGGACACACATAAAAATCATGGCAGCTCTATGTGTCGTTGGCAGCTGTTTCCCGTATTTTTCACAATTTTTCCGTCCAATTCAATGCTCATAAAGCACAAGTTGCCTGTTTTTAAACTTTCTTGCATTTTCCTTTTTTTTTTTTTTTCTCGGCCTTTTAAGATTTTCAAAAAGTGGTTTTACTTTGAGTGTGTGTCAACAAACAGGTTTCAAACACTTCAAGCTAAAGTTAAGGCCAGAAATGTTTCTAGTTTTTATTAAGTCAGCCACGGACAGTATCCATAGCCCTAAAGCCGTAATTATAGCATGGTAAGAAATAGAACTTAAAACAGATGTGTTTGTCATTTTTAAAGACAGGCTTATGCAGTCATGCGAATGCATGTCTAGTGACACCATGCGAATGTATGTCTGGGATAGGCCTATATGTTCCCTCCCCAACCACCCTTTTTTTCAATAACTTTTAAACTCATGGAACGAATTTCTTTAAACTTGAAGACAGTACTTTGTTACAAACTGTTTATAAAAATGAGACGAAGGTTGAGAGAATACGTGCGTATTTCGAGGCCTTTTTTTACATGGTGCATACCTAACATTTGACCAATTTCGAGCCAACTTGGTATGCTAAGTCTCAAGTACAAGCATCAAATATGCTAGTATATTACCTCTTTTGTCCGTCATTTGGTAAGATACCACCACATAAAGGTTTTTTTGTCATACTTTGGGAAACAATCAATCTATTCCTACAAAATTTGGAAACAAGAAATACTACGGTGCTCCATGCAAACCGATATGTTGTTTTAAGCAGGTCAGTCATTTCTCACAATTTTTACACGGAGATATAACGTGACGGATGAATGAAATAGAAAACTTATTAAATTGAACTCGATCCTGTTGACGGTAAACCTATAGGTCTGACCTTTCGGTTACCTACCGCCAATTCAGATAGTAGCCAGCAGTTATAAAAAAATGTAATGAAAGGAAATTATTTAGAATTTTTCATGCGTAAACTTTGTATCCCCGGTGGATAACGGCAAGTTTTAATCAATAACCATATAAATGCCGGGAAATAATCAAACTCGTATATCGCTGGCGGGGAAGTACTTCGCGTCCCAGTCTGTTGCTATGGTAACGTGACGTCAACTGACCTGTCCAGTACCATTCGTATTCACCCGCCCGGTCGCACATTAATTTCTGGGTTCAGGTGTTCAAATCACGTAAATGTTGGCTTGCGGGCAGTGAGCAGCGTGCTGCGTGCCAGGTGATACTCACATTAACAGCGCATGTTAAAGAGGATTAGGAAATTTGTCAAATCAGATTAGCCACGAGAAAAATTCTCAAAGGTTTGGGCTCCGATGCCTTGCTGTGTACAGTAACGGTCATAAATATCACTCATATGCAACGTGTTCTCAATCGTGGACACGGTGATTGCGTGAGTTGATTTCAGAGAAGACATCACGATTGCGTTGTGGATATCAAGACTTCAGAGACAGTATTCGGCAAAACACTCCACGCTCTTATACATAGATCTATAACATTTCTATATCTTGGGTGCTCCAGTGTGAGAGTTTCTGCTACGGCTCCACGACATTTTAAAATGGCATTCTGTTACGGACAATGATTTTAGTAATTACTGACTACTTACTGATTGAGGGTGGATGTTGCAATATCCTGTAAATGTCGCGCAGTTTGTTTAAAATGGCAGCCGAGATGTTATAAGACGTGTATAGTTGTTGATACCACGTGAAGCCTGTCCGACAATAAGTATAAACTGAAAATACAAATTTGGCTATTGAACCCGCCCCCAGTCGGTGTTACAAAGCCGTATTTACAGCTTGCATATTGAATAACTGGGTGTTACTGGTATTTTAGGCACGTATCGATAGATAACTGTATGTATTTTCAGCTGTCAGAATACACTTGCAAATATACCTTTGAATGCATAGATATATATCGGTCTATACCAAAACAGGCCATCATGTACAAGCATACTAAGGTTTTTTTTTTATCAGAATGTATAAAAATGTGACAGGATATGAAGGCAAACATCAGGGACCTACTTATATACATACAAACAGACTCGCGTGTTAACGAGTATTTACATACTGCAATATTCCTTATTGTAGAAGTATAGGCCAACCATAAAAGGGGGGGGGAGTTCTAAAAATGAAAAAATTACACATGATGTTCTAATTTTCAGTGTTTTAAGTTGATGTTTTTAACTCAATGCGTATTGCACTGTACCCTTGCTCCTTTCTTCCTTCACGTGTAACTTAATTTTAGGCCACGTTATGTCGCAACACCGTTAGCAACAAGAGGGAACAACGACGAGAACAACTATATAGTGCGAACGACAGAAATGGCGGCATCGAAACTATTTGCAACGTTTTCTACTACTCACTATGAAAACTTGACATCTTAATAAAATAACATTTCGCTGCTAAACTGTTCCAGTACCAAAAAAAAAATGACTGCAGGCGTTTTTGCTCGAAATGGTAGAATTTATGAGCGTATTTAATGATAGCATTTATACTAAGTCGTATTTTTCACCAATATTTGCACACTTATTTGCCGTTATTTATATGGCAATGATGCTCTTATACTAATATTCGTTGTCAATTCATTGTAATATTTTTTTCGGTAAATTTTGGAATGTAGAAATTCGGACATCCTTACCTTGCAGTAAATGATACACTGAAATGTTGCATCTCAACCGAGGAGCACTTGTCTCAGGTGTTCACTCCCCAGTTGCGTTTCATGTGAAAACAAACATTTTCATGGTTGAAATGCGTGCATAGGATTGTTCAATAATAACACCCAGGGAAAATTAACGTTTCCAGTCGTCGTAGTGCAGTTCAAGTAGGCATTATTTTTTTCCATGTTTCTTATACATAATTAAAATTTACATTTCATTACTTACGCGTTTCTAAAAACTACGCTTACTAGATAAAGCAACTAAGGCACCAGACTTCAAAAATTTAATTACTCTACTTGCCACGCAAATCTTATAAAAATTAAAATTTACTGCAATTGTAAAGTTTATTTATGTTCAATATATGGCCATTCAGTTATGACAACATTTTGCTTTCTCTTACAGCAAGTGCGGCTTGCACAGGGTATGTGGTTTCCCGTCCTCATTCTCGACGGGTGCCGATGCAGTTCCTCAAATTAAACCTCCCTAATCTTTCACGTGCTATTTTAACTCTTGATTGAGCTAAAGTATATTTATTATATCATTTTAGTTTGTAATAATTGGCACAATAACCACGAGCGTCTGGCCGAAAGACGATGGGGGCCGCGGCGGTGTAGTGGCTAGAGCGCTCGCTTCCTGCCCAGGCGAGCCGGGCTCGAGTCCCGGCAGGGTTACTTCCGGATTCTCGCACGTGCCGGACGATTCCGCTGGTTTGTGTGTTTTCTCTGGAGATCTCCCGTTTCCCCCCGCCTTTGCATTCCGATGCTGTTCCGCACTCACCTCGCTTCAATACTCGTCGACTCTCAAGACCTAGCAATTTAGGGCACTTCCTACCGGCTGTCAGCTGCGAAATTTGAATAGGAAATCCCATGTTAAGGAAATTTCGCCTCAGTACTTAATTTTAAAGGTAGGCGTTTCGGACAAATGTATTTTCTCAAATTTTTTTATGAAAAGTTTCCTACAGCGGTGATGTTTCCGTAACATGTTTGCAGGAAATTTTTAAAATTTATGTTTTACAAAAAAAGTACATACTGCCTAATTATTGAAAATACATGCTCGTATGGGTCTTCTCCTAAAAAAATTCACGAAGAATACATTTTGTTTGAAACGCCTATCTTTAAATTAACGCACTGGGGGGAAATTTTCTTAACATGGGTTTTCCTATTTAAATGTAACAGCTGCCAGCCTGTAGGCAGGGCCCTTAAAGCGGCCCACACACGTGCGAGTCCGCCTCGGCGTCCAGTGAGGGGAAATCGCCCGAGTGTGGGGTGTCTCGAGCCGGGCTCGGTATCAGACGAGACGAGCCTGGCGTTGCTCGGCTCGGCTCGGCTCGCCGCTGGCTCGCTATTGGTTTGTACGTGCGTGGTGAGTCGGGAGCCAGGCTCGCGTATCGACGCGCGCAGACAGTACGTCACCTGTGTTGTCACGAGGATGTCGTCGTCCAAGGTGAACAAAACGTTCGCGAGTCCTGAATTTCTGACAATGTTTTTACAAGACTACCGGGGATTACCCGTTTTGTGGAAGGTTCTTAGTGCCTGGCTATGCGACTAGGGCAAAGCGTGATGAGGCCTGGGATCTACTCGTGCAATACACGCGGGAGAAAATCGATTATGCAGACTTGCATTTCGTAAAAAAAAAAATTTTATAATACCCGGGCTTTGTTTAGAAAAGAACTATGCCGCGTTCGGGATACCAAAAGAAGTGGTACTTCGAAGGATGAAGTGTACAAGCCTACATTATAGTATTGCGATATTCTTCTTTTCACGGCAGATCAAGAAAGTTCCAGAGATAGCAAAGTAATTTAGATGTCGAATCTGAAGATGTTGGCGTTGGCGGACCACAATCAAACGTTTTGACAGAGGTAGCGTACACTAAAAAAATTTATTGTAAAATTTAGTGAGACATTTTTTGTGCAAGTACAGACCTTTGTAAAAATACAATGAATAATCATTATAAAATGTATTAGTTGTAACTTTACAAGGGCCGTTTTTGTAACACAAGAAGGCAAATTTATGTTTCATGTGTGATAACTGACGAAACATTTTGAAACATGAATGTCAGTTTTGCGTACCTAACCTAAGGTTCCAGGTTCGAACCCTGATGGCACCGGGGTTTTGTTTTTGCGTGAATGCAAGTAGGATATTTGTTCCGCACTTTTATTTATTCTTTAGTTATAACATTTCTTCCTAAAAAAATTATTATATTACGATTCGTGCAAAATGTAAATTGATATACAAGCCTATAGTTTGTAACATTAAAAATGTTTGGTTTATAAATTTTACAAGGAATTTATTTGTAGCCCTGCAAAGGATATCTTTGGCAACTGAGTTTCGAAAGATTTTCCTTCTAAAGGTACACACATATTTTAGGTGTAATGTTCTGAAGTTGGTAAACATTCTGAAACGACCATCGACCAATAATGCACATAAACTCGAAATGATCATCAGAAATGTTTGAGGTATTACCAGAAGAATGTCAGAAACCTAGGAATTCAGTCTCTTCGCCCATAATGTTTATTAGTCTACTACTATAGAGAATTGGAATTTCTTTGTATCACAAACGTACAATTTAGAGCAAACCCCGGTTGCTCACCACCCTGTCTTGGAATGGAACCTTTCCTGGCGGCGGCGCATTGAGGTATTGAACACAAGCGTCTCGACTGGCAGATGCTTCAGTTGTAGGCTTTACCTGACGCACATTACGAACCAAATCAAAACGTCTTTGAGGTTGCTCTTGTCCCCAACCTCCTTCCTCAACACATGCTTCTTCCAGATTACCTCCGTACAGCATCGACCATAGTATATACTGCGTTCTATTACGCCTCCGAATGAAATTGTTTATAATGACACAGGCCATCACAACGTCGTCAATTTTTGGTGTCGCCAAGTTAATCGTTGTACGAAAAATACGGAAATGCGCCGCAAGTACTCCAAATTCATTTCCTGCACAGCGTCTCGCAAGGCGTAATCTGTATTTGTATTTTTTTTCGTACGTAATGTCTGTACGAGGGAAGGGTTTCAAAAAAATTTTGCGCAGTGCAAAAGTTTTATCTGCAAAAAAAAATTAGTTGATGTTCCCCACTGTCTCATCATTCTTTGCAAGTGTAAGTTCGCCATCCTTTAACTTTCTGTAGAAAAATTGTCTCTTCTATTACACCGCCATATGAAACCCTACCGTTGCATCCTATATCTGCCGTAATATACTCCAGGTCTGCATCCACGATTACCAACAAAACAATACTATGGTATCCCTTGTAGTTACAGTATAATTACCCTTCACCTGCAGATTTCACAATAGCTATGTGCTTCCCGTCCAAGCAACTACCATGATTAGGAAAGTTCTACATTGACTCAAACTATTTAGCAATCATTTTCCATTCTTGTGAAGAGGTAGGGAATTGAAACAAAAATAATATATATTGTTAGTAAGAGGTTGTCACACTAACACGACATAGGTACGCTCACAAAAAATTATTTGACACGAAGTTTTCATCTCTCAGGAAACAATATACCACAATTCAATAACGATTCGTGGTATGCTAGTTCCAGAACAGTTGGTAGTTGGATGGACTGTCTCCATAATATACTTTTAAAGACAACTGGATGCGTGTATTTTGCGACTCAGTCCGTGCAAATGCACTCTAGAGTGTTTTTCTTATGTTTCAGGATGCAGTACTACAGGGCGAGGAGGTGTCAGATGAAGGCGAAGGAACGTCGGGAATGGTCGTGGAGCCGCCACGTAAGAAAAATAAAAGAACCCTCGACGACAACGTCTGGCAGTGCTGCGCGCGAACAGCCTCGTCACTTACGTATAGTTAACAATGCGTGTACTAACAAGACGATGAATATGACGCGCTAGGTAAAACGTACGCTGCAAAACTGCGGCGAATGCCTACCGATCAAAGGGACATTGCTGATATCTTGATAAATGGTGTTCTAGGTATAATCAATTAGCTTAAGCCCCACACTTCCATTTATAATTATGGGTACTCAACTGGTGAATGCATGTCAACTTCCCTATCTACAGCATCCACTAACTATACACTTTCACCATCACCAGCGACAGGTAATTCCAGTTATCAATTCCCTGAAACTTACTAGTCAGAAGAGAGCTTTCGAACGTTATTTCCCCATGAAACTAACCACAGTCAATAGGTATGTCCACATATACACACTGTATCAATGTAAAATGTCAGTAATATGTTGAAGGATACATGTGAATAAATACAAATATTATTATTATTCTGGTTTTTCTTACCTTCAAATATTCTCCTTTGAGGGTATTGTATACAGCCTTGCAGGTCTCCGGAATAATTATACCCAAAGCTCGAGGTGAAATGAGTGTGTCAAACTGAAGATCCTCAAACGTCCGTCCTGTGACGAGGAAACGAAGATTCGCTGCGAGTCGCGTGCCTCGTGTGTGATAGCATTTCACATCACACAATCATATTTCACAATAAACAGTGTTACTTATGCGAGAAAAAACATTTAAATCGTCATCAGACATTCTGAAGTAGTTTTCGTAGTCGTCAGGACTATCCTTTCTAATAAAGTTCCGAAGGTTGGAATGAGTGAGGCGCTGTTTTTTTAGTAGTCCCTTCTTCGCCCATATTTTCCTAGTTTTTTTCCCCCCTTCTTTCTCCTCGTCAACACATCACACTCGTCTAGTGCGATGACTGCAGCCACTGCTCACTTCGACAAACTCGTGTTCGCGGCTTATGTTGGTCTCGCGCGCGCGTCTGTGCGTGGTGAAGTGTGGCTCGCCGAGCCTGGACTCGAGTGCCAGACTTGTGCGTGTGTGGGCGGCTGAAGAGCCGCTCAAACCTCGCCGCTCCACTCCGAAGACAGCGGGTCGCTGATAATGTGCCANGATGCGACCCCCCCCCCTTCCTCCCGTCTATGTTGTCGGGTGTGGCACGCGGAGCTAACTGAACCCCAACTCACTGCTTTCCTGGAAAATGTTTGCTTCAAAAACCAGTTATATTACGCGAATGACAACTAAGTGTATAACACACACTTACTAGCAAAACTGGCCAATTATCAGCGGAATTATCTGAACTTAACCTATTGTTTTAAAGAGAATCGAAGACGCCTATCTTCAACTAGCCTAATAAAAATTTATATAAAGTAATCTAAGTAACCTGGAAGTGTTAGTAACAGGAATACTCTATAACGAATGACGCATGAAACTATTGCTGCTGACTTAATTTTCTTATGATTTAATAACCGCGTAAACAGTTTTATTATTATGAAATAGTGAGGCGCTGTTGACAGTGAAACCACCTGAGAAATACTTCAAGAAGAGCTTGTGTGTTAGTTCAAGTTCTTCGTCTTGCTATGACATTCCCGCAATAACGTATTTTGAACTCGTAACTCAAGTGCATAAGTTAATGTGGCAAAGTTTTTTTCGTTTATGTTTTATCTAGCTTTTTTAATTAATAAAATTATAAATATGAACTTTATTCCAATTTAGACTAGAGAGCATTTCAAAAGAGCGGTTTAGTGAAATATTACTGCAGTAGATTTAACTTATGCCTACAGTAGTTTTCATACAAATGTAAGACTGTAGATAACTTTCTAAATAGGATTTTTGAGACTGTTGTAACTGTAATATTTTTCCAGCATATAGGCAAACCAATTTTCTAAAATGTTTCAGAATAGTTCTGGATTATTTATGGTAGTGTTGGTATGTCTTAACAAGAAGTTATCGATATAACTAATTAGCCTACTTTTTTCTGCACGGATGCAAATAATTTTGATGAAGTTCTTATAAGGACAGTTTGTAGGTGGGTCTTGACGTCTCGCTGACAGCGATCAAATTAAAGATGGAACCGGAAACAAACGCAATACTAGTGAGACAATTATACAAATATATACGTTTCTTACCCTGGACTCGAACCCATAATACCTCATATTGTAAGATTGCGTCCAAGCAAATGCATTACGAAGGTAGAATTCGGAGCTTCAACTTCATTTGTAATCAGTCCAAAATTTTGGTAGACTGGGTTTACCAAGCTCAAATATTTACAGGAACGTCATTTTGAAAACAAGTCAGTGAGTTACTTAAATTGTGCAAGTTTACATTGCAGTGCGTTGACTGGTTCCCGGGATATGGCATAAATGCTTTATTTTCTCTTGTAGCGCTATTATACAAAAAGCCCTAAAACCACGCTTTATATTTGCATATCTGACGCTCCTAACTGTCAGCGTGCAAAGTTTGATTGAATTTTTGTCAAATTATTTAATAGGTACAGGAATCATATCTAACAATTTATATTACAGCCATTTGAAAGAAATATGTTACGTATTTAAATAATGTAAGTTTACATGGCCGACTGTAGTACTACTTATGTGAAAAATTTGGTGGGAATTAATTTGTAGGTTCCTGAGATATTGCATAAATGTTACACTATCTTCCAAAAATGCGTACAAAAGAGGTCTCTATAAGGATGACGCTCCCCGCGTCCAGGCATTTTTTGCCGCCAGAACACATGCGCTAGCGAAGCCTGCCGACGGTCTACACCAATAAATATTAAGGGCGGAGAACGTGTCCAAATAAAGGATCCCGCGCCTCACAGCTGCAAAGACGGGCCACCCAAGTTTTCTGCACGTGCAGGCGGCATCCGGAGGCAACGGAAGCCACCAGGGCACGAACACAGCTACACTGGGCAGCCGCCCCAAGATACGCCGAGGTCCCACGACCCCGGGCTTCACCGCAATAAAACCAAGAAAAGCTTTTAGCGGGTGTACGAGAAGAATAGCAGCATATCCGGGGACAAGGGATGGACCAGTGTGGGCACTGATCCAAAGGCCACCCGCCAAGTAAGCACGTGCAGAACGAGACAATGAAACGGCCATACCAGAACCGAAGGTCCATGATGGGCAGCCCGAGCCCCAGACACTTGTTTATTACTCCCCGGAACACGTGCAGACGAGGCAGTTTGAATATGGCGAGGGAGGCTACAAAACGAGAGCAGTCCGAGGAAACGAGTCAGTCAGCGGACGGGCGTCGACGAGCGCGGAGCGGGTCGCCAACGACGGGCAGCCTACGAGAGTCCGAAGACGCGGCGCGATTCCGGCAGAGCCAGCCGACATCGGACGCAGCGGCCTGCCAGTTTCCAGTTCACCAGATCTCAACTGCAGGATCAACTACCAGCACAACAGGACAGATAAGTACAGTCATCCAGCGTGTGTGAAGGACCCTGAGTAGTGTTCCGCGAGTGCTACGAATATCTAGAATCACCCAGCAAGTACGAAGCAGATTCCCCCCCCCCCCACGACGCGAACGATACGTAATCCACGTATAGGAACGGGAGGGAGTTGTCTCGAGAACTTGTGTCGCAATTAACTTGTTTTAAAGCAATAATAAAACTAGAGATTTTTCTTGAACTCTTAATCATTACAGTGTATTGATTTATTAGGAAATTGTACCTTTAGAGAACAGTGTCAATCACATTCCTCCAAAACCACAGCTCGGGGGGATCTCAAGGATATGGGTAATTTCAGCATACAAAGTTTAATTGAAATTGGTAATTGTTAATATATGTGACTGACTTACCTAAATTATTTATTTTGCAGTCATATTTTAAATAATGCCAGACGCACAACGCGTAAGTTAACGTGGCCTATTGTAGCACTACAAGCGCGAAAAATTTGGCTGGAATTGGGTTGTTGGTCCCAGAAATATGGCATAATAACTCAATTTTCTCTTGAGGTAATATCCTAATTAATGGAGGACAAAATGGTTAAGTATTGGCACATTCTATATATCAAATTAAAATATTTATAGGGCCTCAATTTTGAAAATGTGTGTGAGATCCACATAAAACATGCCCTCTTACATGGTCTACCATAGTATTACTAGTTTGTCAAATTAAGGTAGGCATCGGTGTCATTGTTTCCCGAGATATGATGAAAATTTATTTATTCGTGTAGCATCATGTTACAAAACAATGGACAAAAGAGGCTCCGTACAGACACGTTTGAGTGTTGTAAAAAAAACTTCCAGCACACAAAGTTAAGTTGAGATTTTGAAAATAATTGTATATCCTACATAATATACGCCAGTTTACTTAGCCTACTTTACTACTACTTGTTTGACAAATGTGATAGCAATCGGTTCATTGTTTTCCGAGATATGACAAAACATGGTTTATTCGTGTGCCACTATCTTTCAAATTGGTGGACAAAGAAGGCTCTTAGTAAACGTACTTGATGTTTGTAGTAAATAATGCTAGCATACAAAGTTAAGTTGACATTTGTATCATGGTTTCGTAGATACAGCATAGTAATCTAAAACGTTTAAATTGCCACCATTTTAAAAATAAAAGTCTAGCACACTAAAACATGTTAGTTAACATGGCCTACTGTAGAATTACTTGACTGCCAAATTTGGTAAGAATCGGTGGATTTTTTTCCCCGAGATATGCCATTAAAACTTTATTTTTCATGTCACGCTATCTTACAAAACTGCGAACAAAATAAAATAGGTAATGTTACATTGTATACTCGTAATAGATACTGATACCCCCCTATGCTATGGTTTATAAGTAGGTATTACAACTGTTCTCTGCGTAAGGCGCTAGCGATTGATGCTGGCACTCCGTGCTAGGGCGTAGGAATATGTCAACANGGCCCTCCGTGTTAGGGCGTAGGAATATGTCAACATATTGTCCCTAGTGCTAATTTACCAAATCAATACACTTCCTTTGCGAGTTCACATAATCGAGTTTTAGTGTTGCTTAAAAGGTTAACTGGTACATGAACTCACGAGACAACTCTCCCCTCCCCTCTTCCTATGTAGGCTACGTATGGCTTGACGCGACGATTTTGCATCGTGGGGGGCAAGATTCTTCACACTTGGTGTAGAACTCTACTTATCTGACTTGCGGCGCTGGTCTTCTCTCAGCCGGAGATCTCGGGACTGCTTCGTCTCTCGGTAGGTAGACTGGAACATCTAGGCTGCGACACACTCTCTCGATCGGCGTTGGCGTCTCGACGCCCTCTAGAACTCCCGGCTCTCTCCGCACTGCTCGCTCGACGACGTCTGACTGACTGATCGATCCTCGCACTGGCTTCGTCCGGCTCCGACCCGGAAGCCTCGCTTCAGGTCCCCCGACTGACTGACTGCTCGATCCTCCTCATCGTGGTTTTGTAGGCTCGATCGCCATATTCAACTTGCACCATCTCTGCAGGTGTCCAGGGCGGCCGCCGCGTCCCCCTGAGTCGTAAAACACATGGGCGGCACTCCGGCACGCGTGGATCCGGCGTTGTCCCTCGGTTATGGTCTAGAAGTTTTAGTACTTCGCCCTGCATGTACTACTTGGTGGGTCCCCTGGTCGTAAACACGTGTTCGGTGCACTGGCTATCCGCACTTGGGTCCTTAGTCGCCCCTCGACTCTGGTATGGAAGTTTATTGTTCCATTCTGCACGTGCAGGAACTCTTGGGTGGCCTCTTTGGTTCGGTGCATGTGTTGCTCTTATGCCTCCGGATATAGTGTCGTTATTATCCCAGCACGCCCGCCAAAAGCTCTCAATGTTTATGGTGGTAGCTAGCCTGGGACAGGTGCCGCCGCTGGTGTGTGCTCCGCATCCTCAGCAGCTGCGAGAAGCAGCTGCATCTGCCTTCCTCCACACGTGGTCGTCCCGCTGGGCCGTCCTGGCGCCATTCTCCCATCACGTCCGCCAAACCCTTAATCCTTATTGCGGTCGTCCGCCTGCGAGCTTCGCCAGAGCGTGTGTTCTGACGAATAAAATATAGGGACGCAGAATGCGTCA
>NQII01002529.1:45212-69672 GCA_002778355.1 Clitarchus hookeri | reverse complement strand
CTTCTACCTGCTCCTAATTCTCAGGGTTGAGGGGTTGTCTCAACACTTCATACAATTGACAAAAAGTACAAACAAAATAAACCCTGGTTACATTGCACACTCCTCTTACATCATTACAATGAATTACACTGGTTCATTACACCCTCTGTTCTGCCGCACTAACCGGCCCGTCCAGGCCGGGGTAATTTTTACTGAACAGTTTCTCATTGAACAGTTGCCAACAGGTTATGCGAACAAGCTTCTNCCGTCCAGGCCGGGGTAATTTTTACTGAACAGTTTCTCATTGAACAGTTGCCAACAGGTTATGCGAACAAAGATAAGCAACACTGACCCTAGCGGCAAAATAAACACACTTTATTCATGGGGGCTGGTAGGCCCCTCAACAAAAAACACATCCTTTTCTCCTCCGACCTCGTGACTCGTGACTCGTACCCGAAAGAAATAACTTACAATGGCTGGGGCTCTAAATCTCGAATTCTAATACATAGTTACACTTTTTTATACACATAACTTGCCAACGTTAAACAACAAGTGAACATCGGTAAACCCTACATAACCATTGCTACACAATGAGACTGACGAAGTGAAACATCGGTAAACAATAATAATCCCCCTCAAACCTGGCGGTAAGCAACTGGTACACAGTTGCGCATTTCTCGGGATTGACAACACCACACATGGCCCTGGCAGCGACGTGAACACACATTATTTATGAGGGCAGGTAGGCCTCTCAAAACAAACTTCCTGGCGGTCTTTTACTCACTCTGACTCTGGCGGTAAAAACACTCATATTCCTATCTCGGCTGGCTGCTTAACTCTCGAGTTTCACTTTGCACACTAACCCTTGTTAAACATAACACCAACTCTGATGAGCTAAAATCACGCGAATTTAACCGTATTTTAATTACCGCGGCACTGCCACTTTACCACATAAAACCACTACATACCTTAAGAATTTCTTATTAAACCTCTAAGCCAAATATTCGAAAAGACAGTACAAATTTTTGCCACTTGTAGAAATTTTTCAAAAAAATTTTTATTTCAGAACTTTAAAATCACCGGTTAACCTATAAATGGGTCACTTAAAAATAATCCAAGTTATCTCGGACCTTTTACATAACATAACCTTTCGTTCTACCCAACTCGCGCCATTGAAATAAAACATTTAATTTTCCCGACACACTACCTGCAATCACCACATGTCTCGTGTCACGCACGCCCGCGCGGCCGTTTCGCGCGGCCTGCGAGAGCCCCGTCATTGGCCGGAGCCTCGTTCCTTCCTCTCTCTCCTCGTAGATTCAAAATTATTAATTCTTACTCGTTTTTCAAGCGATATTTACTAACCTACGGACTTTTTCTGTAGTAATGCGTAACAAAATATAAAAACGACTGATTTAAAACCATGATTCTCGCCCTCAGCATCGTTACGCGAAGTATACTCGTCACAAGCGGTCCACTCATACAACAAAAACGTATTATCAAATGCAGTCAACGTCATAAGCCATGACAATTAAGAAATTAAATAACTCACATATGGTTCTCTACACTATATTTAGTAGGCAGCTTTTTCCCGTAACACTTTACATACTATATACCTCCAGTAACAGGTATATGAAAATTAATACTTAGCAACTTAACCAAACTTTGGTGATTAAAAAGTATTAAGGTTATTGCCACTGTCTGTGTAGTGACAGGTTGTAATTTTTACGGGCATTTCTTACTGGTATATGTTGGGTTATCTTTTAACGCACTCCCTGCCACTCTAACAAGCGGACGGATGGGGCAAAGATACACAAAACGACACTGCCTCTGGCAGTGAAATACACAAACTCGTAAACAATGCTTTACAGTGGTAACAAACAAGTGCAATCACTGTTCCTACACAGTGGTACTGATGAAGTGAAAACATCGGTAAACAACTCTCCAACCTAGCGGTAAACAAGTGGTAAATACTATATCAAACCTGGTGGGAAACCACTAGTAAACACTACTCGTAAACAATGCTTTACCGCGGTAAGAAGTAAAAGAACTGTTGGTACACAGTGATAAACACCCCAAGTAAACACTGGCAAACCAAGCTATGACAAATTGAACTGTGGTACAACGAGACAGATGTCCTGCCTCTTTTGTTGCGGACTTTCGTGGTTTTCACTGTGCATGTTTGAACACATAATTACAACACTCTAGAAACGGGCCTGGAGGCCTCTTGACACTTAGCACTTCAGGTACGGTCTTGAAATTAATGAATCTAATCGGTCACTTTGCACTCGGTAACCAGATATTTTCTCTCTGCGCGGTCTCGCCTTTGTTGCTCTATGAAGAGGGGGGTGTAGTGTGGTAAACACTTTACCTGGTGCTAACTGTCTTCGCGGCCCCTGGAATAGGCGGGGCCTGGAGAAGTCCCGTCGGTTGTTTACTTATGGCTGGCTGGAAACAGACCGCCTCATCTCTCCTCGCACTGTGGGCTTGGACCGCCTGCTGGGGGGAGGGGGAAGGTCCCCCATCCATCACTCGTTCAGTTGACGTCTGCGGGCTGCTGTCTCGTCCCGCCGATTGATTGGGTCTGCATGGTACCGCCTCGCCTCGCTGAAGTTGTCTGGGTTCGACTCTTTGCCGATGCAGTCCACTTTCTTCCTTACTTCATTTTCTCCATAGCCGCTTCTTCTCGCGTAGTTGCCACTTCTCCTTCCATCTTCCTTCGCTTGCCTGGTTTCACTCGTCCATCTGCTTTCCATGGGTATTCCCGCGCGCACCAGATGGCCGTTTCTCGCGTTTCTCTTCGCTTGTCTGCTTCACCCGGTCATTCCCGTGCGCGCAGAGCTTCTGCTGGCGCTCTCACACCTCTTTCCTCTCTATTTCGCGTTGCGTCACCCTTCTCGTCGTCCGCTTCACATGCTGCTTCCCGTGTGCACTGAGTTTCGCTGGCGCTCGCCGCCTTTTAAACTCCTGGCGCACTCGCTCTGGTCCGCTGTAGTTTATTTATCTTTGGGCACCGACTGCACAATCTTACTGGGTTTATTTGGCATCTTGTTTTTACCCTTATCCCGCAGTCTCTGTACCATACAGTGAACTATTTTCCTGCCCTTTCTCTGCCGCTCCTCCGAGTGGTCTTATGGCGGGCGGAAATACTGGTATACTTGTTTGGAAAGTGTCACTATTCCCCATCCTGGGAATTCGTACTTACTTTTTCCTACTTTATCTTTTACCGGCTCTCCAGTTACTGTAATTTTCGGCGTGGTAGTTTACCTGTCCGCCAGATCCCACGTCCTTTTCACCATCCAGTGAAAAGTGACCTCCCATCTTCGCTACTCCATCTCTCGCCCGCTCCTGGCACCTGCTATTCGTCTCCCCTTCCGCTTCCATTCGCTAATTTCTGCCTCGTTTTTCTCGTTGTTTGTCAGCATGGTAGTTACCTGTCTGCCTGACACCACGACCTTTTCACCATCCAGTGAAATTGACCTCCTTATCTTCGCTACTACGTCCTCTCGCCCGCTCCTGGCAACGTCCTCTCGCCCGCTCCTGGCTACGTCCTCTTTTCCGCTCCTGGCATCGTCCTCTCGCCCGCTCCTGGCATCGTCCTCTCGCCCACTCCGTGCATCATCCTCTCGCCCGCTCCTGCCTACATCCTCTCGCCCGCTCCTTGCTATGTCCTCTTGCCCGCTCCTGGCATCGTCCTCTCGCCCGGTTCTGGCATCGTCCTCTCGTCATGCTCGTCATTTATTGCCCGCCATTCTGTGGACTGTGGCCTATGGTTTCGCTAATCTCCCTCGGTTCTCCCACCTTACTCTCCCGGACTTGCACCTCCCACTCGTGCTCGTTAATTCCTCAGCTGCCTGCTTCGTTAATTGGGACTCTTAAAGTAATATTGCTGGATGCTACAGGGTGTTTTGTCATAGCCTCCCTGAAGTCTGTGTTTAGCCTGGCCAGCTCGTTATTGTTCACTGTCTGGTGACATAGTAACCCACTGGGGGTTTCTATTTTTCGCCGCCTTACTCTCTACATTCCACACATGTCTACGGCCGGCCATTCTCGTCTGGTTTATTACCGGTTCCCTTCTCGGTTTTACTGTCAGTAATGGGCGCCACATGTTTAATTTTACGACTACCCGAAGTCGTGAATGTGCCCGCTGCTCGGTCGGGGCAATGTCCCCTTTCGCCCGGGTATTTAGATTGTCCTTGCCTCCATCTATACAGACTTCAGCGTGCCCCTTAGTTGGGCGCCAAAATTGATACCCCCCTATGCTATGGTTTATAAGTAGGTATTGCATCTGCTCTCTGCGTAAGGTGCTAGCGATTGATGCTGTCCCTCCGTGTTAGAGCGTAGGAATATGTCTACATATTGTCCCTAGTGCTAATTTACCAAATCAATACACTTCCTTTGCGAGTTCACATANTTAGTTGGGCGCCAAAATTGATACCCCCCTATGCTATGGTTTATAAGTAGGTATTGCATCTGCTCTCTGCGTAAGGCGCTAGCGATTGATGCTGTCCCTCCATGTTAGAGCGTAGGAATATGTCAACATATTGTCCCTAGTGCTAATTTACCAAATCAATACACTTCCTTTGCGAGTTCACATAAACGAGTTTTATTGTTGCTTAACAGGTTAACTGGTACATGAACTCACGAGACAACTCTCCCCTCCCCTCTTCCTATGTAGGCTACGTATGGCTTGACGCGACGATTTTGCGTCGTGGGGGGCAAGATTCTTCACACTTGGTGTAGAACTCTACTTATCTGACTTGCGGCGCTGGTCTTCTCTCAGCCGGCGATCTCGGGACTGCTTCGTCTCTTGGTAGGTAGACTGGAACGTCTAGGCTGCGACACTCTCTCTCGATCGGCGTTGGCGTCTCGACGCCCTCTTGAACTCCCGGCTCTCTCCGCACTGCTCGCTCGACGACGTCTGACTGACTGATCGATCCTCGCACTGGCTTCGTCTGGCTCCGACCCGGACGCCTTGCTTCAGGTCCCCCGACTGACTGACTGCTCGATCCTCCTCCTCGTGGTTTTGTAGGCTCGATCGCCATATTCAACTTGCACCTTCTCTGCAGGTGTCCGGGGCGGCCGCCACATCCCCCTGAGTCGTAAAACACGTGGGCGGCACTCCGGCACACGTGGGTCTGGCATTGTCCCTCGGTTCTGGTCTAGAAGTTTTAGTACTTCACCCTGCATGTTCTACTTGGTGGGTCCCCTGGTCGTAAACACGTGTTCGGTGCACTAGCTATCCGCACTTGGGTCCAGCGTCGTCCCTCGACTCTGGTATGGAAGTTTATTGTTCTGTTCTGCATGTGCGAGAACTCTTGGGTGGCCTCTTGGGTTCGACGGACATGTTGTTCTTATGCCTCCCGATATAGGGTCGTTATTATCCCAGCACGCCCGCCAAAAGCTCTCAATGTTTATGGTGGTAGCTAGCCTGGGACAGGCGCCGCCGCTGGTGTGGGCTCCGTATCCCCGGCAGCTGCGAGATGCACCTGCATCCGCCTTCTTCCGCACGTGGTCGTTCTGCCGGGCCGTCCTGGCGCCATTCTCCCATCACGTCCGCCAAACCCTTAATCCTTATTGCGGTCGTCCGCCTGCGAGCTTCGCCAGAGCGTGTGCTCTGACGAATAAAATATAGGGACGCAGAATGCGTCAATACTTTCAGCATATCAAGTTTAGTCGAAATTGGTCTAATGGTATAATATGTAGCAAATGACACCTAAAATTGTTATATAACTGCCATTCTGCAAATAAGTCACTTATCAATTCAAAAAGCAATAATTAACATGACCAACAATAGTTTTACTTTTGTGCCAATTTTGGCAAGAATCGGTCGAGTTGTTCTCGAAATACAGTGTAAAAGCTTTATTTTTACATGTTGCACTATCTTCCAAAATGGCTGACTAATAACACAACCGCGTTCTAAATTCTATGCTTATATCTTGCAATATCTACGCACAAAATTCGGTTTAAATCGGTGATATGGTTCCCAAGAAATTACCTAGTGCCTAAATTTTAAGATTTCCGCCATTTTGAAAATAAGTATTCGTGGCGTGATCGAAAACTATAAAAGTCGGATGTACTTGCTAAATTTTATATTTGGACTGAGTTAGGTGAAATTCGGTCTGCGGGTTTAAAAGTTATTAAGGTAGGTACATACATCCCATACATACATTCAAGTGATTGCATAAGCCTATCTTTCACTCCGAAAGTAGGCTAAAAATTAGTCCAAAGGTTACAATTGAATCATATTTACACTTTTATAAAAATTGGTTTTTGATGTTGACCAAAAGATCGGCAGAAATTGTAAATACATCATCAGATACTTCAGAAACCATCAATTTTTCGTATTCCGATAAATTATCCTATTTATTACGATAATTAATCAGTTTAGGTTAGCCATTTCGAACATAACCATTCAATTATGACTTTTAATATCTAGAATAATCTAATTCCTGTGAGCTCCTTATTTAATAGAAAACCTAAATTTTTTTTCCTTCAGAGTAAGTGAATACTACGTTTTGAATTTCGTGTACTTCATTACTTGTAAGGGGACTCCCTTTTAAAAATGTTAAACGCCTCGAGGTCACATACAGTTGTAAGGAAGCATTGCGACGGCAATGGAAAACAGCACAAACCATATTCGTGTGTGTTTCGTTCTCTCGGAATTTGAAACTGTCTGTAGAGGGTTTTAATACAACAATCTGTTCAGAAAAGATGCACTTTTGTCGCTATAGTTTAAAACACTGTTTTACAGGAGAACAAATATCGTAAACAAAGGGCTACGTGTAGCACTTTTTACTGATTTTGGCACGTTTCAACGGCTACATTTATGTTTCAATAGCCAAATTTATAAATTGGCAACCAAATATCGACTTTAATTTATGCTCTGAAAAAAATATATTTACATTGAAATATTCCATAGTTTTTTTTAAAATTGGAATAGGCACAACTGCTTACAATTAGGCCCGTATGAGAACTAGGGTCGCCCCTTAAAAATTAATACTAGCTTGGTGTCAACATTCCTACACATTGTTCTCTAGTATAGTCTATTAGCGGTTTCTTCAAACCATTTTAATCAAACCTTTAAAAAAACACCCCGCGTATCGTGTTTTTTTGTTTCCCATGTACCACTAACGTTTTACACTTGCGTTAACATAAAAGTGTCTTATTTTTCGTTCAACTAAACTTTTACTTATATATATAAATTGAAACGTTTTATTTACAATTAATATAAATAAAACAGTGAGAAAACAGGTGTGTTGGCAATGCCTAGTAATAAGTATATCTTATACAAGATATTGTGTAACTGAATACAGAATAACGCGGTGCGTTGTCCCTCTGGTGTAATTTCCTAGACTTAGTTAGGCTGTTTTGCTATGAGGCGTAAGGATATGCTAGAAGTAGAACTTCAGCAGGGCTTCAGAAAAGTTGGAAGTAACTGTGAATGGACTATGGAGCCTACTCCAATGGTTACGTTAACTGCTGTTGATTGGGAGTACGCATGTGAGCAGAGCACTCCAAAATTTACGTGCGGTGAGACAATTTCGCGTGGTGTAGAATTTATTTTTATTTTCTCTGTCCGTTCTTGTCTGCGCTTTTATATAGTACTATTTCCTTTTTTTTAGCTCGTGTTTTGNCATCTTTTTAAGCTCGTGTTTTGTTTTGTCTTTTTCCCGGCGATTTTTCTAATGCTAACGTTTTCTGCGCTAACTACCCCGTCGTCGTACTCCCCAGGATCACGTCTCGTCATCATAATCACCAACAACAACAACCAGTAGGACTATGCATTTTTTGGAGAGCCGTCTGCTCAGATCTCCAAACAGAGCGTAGAGATTCAGTCGTGTGGCTGTCAAATAAAAACTGTTCTATTTTATGAGCGGCGTCTGGTTACAAATAACATTTAAGAAATCGTTCACTTTCGAATGCTAGTTTCCGTTTTCCATTTCCTTCTCTAATGCGAGTATTTTTTCAAAGTTAAAAATTACTAATACGAGTGTTTCACAAACACTTCAGTACTTAGCATAGCACAGGGATACGCAGCATACATCGATCTTTACCATTACGACATAAAATGACGGGGTCACTGCTGAAGGTCTCGCAAAAGCTAGTTGACGAGAGGGAAACTGCGCGCCAGTTCAGCGGCTTGCGCGTAAAGGCGACCAGACCTTCGTTGCACTTGCGTAGATCGCCCTTAGCGCTCCCACTCTTCCAGGCTTCGGACACGCAAAGTAATGTCCATCCAGGCAGCGCCCTCAGAGAAAGGCATCCCCGCCACCCTGGATATTCGCGCGTTCCTCCAATACTTGATTTCCAGATTCGCCATGTAAAAACCAAGCATGTCAAGGCACAGGGAACACCTCAACGTCTATCTCGAGTTCCAGCTTATTATTCTCACGTCATTCTTTTCACATCTGTGACCACGATCAAAGGTTGCTTCATTATTCAATAATATCCGCCCCAGTTGGAAAAATTTCAATAAAACCGAAACTGCGCAGACGTCAAATATTGTTTTAAGTTTGTACTCCGCGTCAAGTCAAGCTTTCATTTTTAATGTCTTAGTTATAAAGTTCACTCACGAAGACGTGTAGAAAAAACGTGAATTCGATTTCTCCTTCTTGAGTTCACAAGTATGCATTATTCCTCGTTTTCACATTTTGGGAATAATTGTATTTGTTATTGCCTCTAGCAGCTGTGGGAGTGCTCTTATTGATCTCTGTACCGCCGCCGGTTCTATATCCGCGGGAACGTCAAACAAGCCGCTGGCAATATCTGCTCGTCGCGCGGGACAACCTGATAGTCCGACTCCGAACTAATCACGAGACAGAGCCACAAAGACGGACCCGCCCCAGCATCCGGCGTGTTAAACGTCGATAACATCCGCGCGCGTCGCCCTCGGCACTACAACCGACCCCGCGTGATTCATCGCGACACCGGCTCCACTTGCGCTTATCTCCGTCTAGCGGGACAACTGAACCAGTTGTTGCGATATTGCAATTAATTTCGCGTCGTTGAGTTATAGTTCTGCATTTCGCATGTCGAGTAAGAAAATATAGTAGTCCACTCGTGGTTAATTCCGACTTTTCTGAGGCCCTGCTGAAGTTCTGCTTTCAGGCTATCTCTGCGCGTCGTGTAAAGAAAGCTTGACCAAGTCTAGAAAATTACATTTTGCATGAAAATTTCTTACTAGGCATTGCCAACACACCTATTTTCTCCCTGTTTTTATTCGTATTATTTATAAATAAAGTATTGCAATTTATTGATATAACATATTTAAAAAGTTCAAGTTAACCGAAAATAAACTACTTTTAATTAAAAGAAGTATAAAATGCGTGTGATACATGACATATTTAGGAAACAATCAAACGCTGACGGGGTGATTTGTCAAAGGTTTTATTCAAAAAAACGTGACAATACAGCGAATCTGCTTTAGCTGATATAATTTCTGTTATTGAAGTTTCTCTCCCTCAGTCATTCGTAACTCTCGACTGGGGGCAGGGCGTGTAACATGCCTGCCTCCGATACGCGAGGTTGCTTGTTCGACACCGGCCGGCTGACAAGTCAAGTGGTCGTACATCCCCATTCGCAAAGGGGAATGATGTAGAGTGCGCGTGCAGACAGCGCAATAACCATCTCTCATGATAACTATCAACAGCACGTGTCTTCTAACTAAGGTCAGCACAGTGTTTACTTAAATAAGTGCTTTAAGATATTACTACACTTCTGAACGAGAGATATAACGTAAATACAGTAAAATAAAATGACTTGCAATGTTATTATTTAAAAGCATGGGTCTGGTGTAAAATCGAACGTAAGCGAATCATACATTACCGATTAAACACGTGATATTCACAGTTCTTACGGCAATTCGTGTGCCATTCTTAGAGTGCGTGCACAGACAACAGTAATCAGCCTACATCTTCTTTGGTCTGAGTGCATTTCGAGATGAACACTGTGCAGTTACTTGATGTATTCGCTTTTTGTTAAATTTATGTTTAGCATCGCTGGATAGAAGTAATTGGGTGATTTTTTTTCTTTATATTCGGCGTGTTGCCGAGCAAGCGAATGGAAATCAGTAATGAGTGTGATTGCTCCACTTGTACAGCGTCCTCTCGGTGCATTTTCGGGCCCGAAGCACACTGGGCAACCACCTACTATAGCCCTAGGTTCTTTGGTGCACGTGCATGCAAACTGGAACGCCAAATAAGTTCATGTCCGTAAACCGCTAAGCTGGTGGCTTAGATAGAATATAAACTGCTGAACCAATTTCGGCCAAGCAAAATACTATATCTAAAAACCGAGTACAAACTGAAATTACTGCTAATATTTATACCCCCGTGTATCTTCACGCAATTTTCCTAAAAACCTCAACGTCATCATTAAAATTCGGTTTAACTTTTTGAATGGGAATACAAACACATAGCTTCAGACAAATTAATTGGAGCACTGCGCACGGGATAACTCCGAGCCTGGTCGACGGTTGCATAAAGGAAGTTAGTGTGGGTGGGAGGCGAAGCGGCAGAGCGATAACGTGTAGTTGACACCAGCACAGATGCAGCTACTGTACTGGCTGAAAATGTAGCCCCTTTGTCGAGCCTGAAGCAGAAGTAGGTATGGCGAGCGCGTCCACAGGACTTACTATTCACGTTTCCGTTTACTGTTTGTATCCGAGGTTTGTGTGTGNCTGGCTGAAAATGTAGCCCCTTTGTCGAGCCTGAAGCAGACGTAGGTATGGCGAGCGCGTCCACAGGACTTACTATTCACGTTTCCGTTTACTGTTTGTATCCGAGGTTTGTGTGTGTATAGTTCATCACTTCTTTTTGCAGTCAGTGTTTTTTAATTAGGAGGAGATCAAACAGGGAGGTACTTCGGTACAGTACAACATTATACATAAAATGTCTCAAGTTTTGTCAAAAGTGAAAAGTATGAAACTACACTCACAGGTTCTAGAAATAGTTTACAATGTTCTGCAGTTNTGTAGTTTATTACTTCTGTTTGCAGTCAGTGTTCTGTCATCTGCGGGGTGACAACGCAGTGAGGTGCTACAGTAGAGTACAGCAGTATACTCAAAATGCTTCAAGTTTTGTCAAAAGTGGAAGGTACGAAACTGCACTCACAGGCGCGAGAAACTGTTCATAACGTTCTGCAGTTTACGTAAAACGAAGCGAGATTGAGGGAGCCATCAATTCCAGTTGAGANGCGTGTGTAGTTTATTACTTCTGTTTGCAGTCAGTGTTCTGTCATCTGCGGGGTGACAACGCAGTGAGGTGCTACAGTAGAGTACAGCAGTATACTCAAAATGCTTCAAGTTTTGTCAAAAGTGGAAGGTACGAAACTGCACTCACAGGCTCGAGAAACTGTTCATAACGTTCTGCAGTTTACGTAAAACGAAGCGAGATTGAGGGAGCCATCAATTCCAGTTGAGNGCGAGAAACTGTTCATAACGTTCTGCAGTTTACGTAAAACGAAGCGAGATTGAGGGAGCCATCAATTCCAGTTGAGAAAGCACAGCTGAGAACATCTAAGGGAACGGATGTGTCCCGCACTAAGGAGCAAAGAATTAAGAGGGAAGCTAATCGGAAACAAGCAGTCTTTCTCAACACCCAACAAGAAACGAAAGAAAACCTCCATAAACACGACCTCGATTCCTTCGACGAAGCTGTGTTTCAACGTACCGTGTACAATTTTTACCTAACTGAAAAGCGTGTGCCGGCTGTCGAAACTGTACGACGTAAACTAAAGGACGACATAAATTACCAAGGAAGCGATACAACTTGAAGAAAGACTTTGAAAAAGCTGCGATTTAGGTGGCGGAAAACAAAATCGCAGCGCTTGGTTTTAATAGAAAAACAGATATTCGGCAAAAGCGTATAGAATATCTCAAGAGTATGCGGTGATATAGAAATCATAGACGTACAATTGTGTACGTGGATGTGTCGTACATTTTGTTATCGCATGTGAAAAATAAAATGTGGTGTGACATGTCTTTCAACGGTTTGCTAGCGCCTGTGACGAAGGGTCGGCGGTTAATAATGATTCGCGCAGGAGGCGAAAACGGTTTTGTCCCTGACGCTCTTGCAAAATGGAAGAGGATTATCAAAAAACCATGAATGAAGGAAATTATGAAAAATGAATTTACGAGCAATTAATACCAAATGTTCCACCCGACAGTGTAAAAGTAAACAAAACCCCTACTTCCAGATGAACTAAGATGGAAATGCAGCAGTGGTTACGTAATGAGAATATTTAGTTTACTAGCGACATGCTAAAATTAAATTTGTATGACGTCATAAACCGAAACAAACCTCGACAAGTGCAGTACTCGGTAGACAGACAGATGGGAAGTCGTGGCCACACAGGACTTCGTATGCCACACTATCAACCGGATTTGAAACCGATAGAAAGCGTCTGGGAAAAAGTTAAAAGATAAGTCACTTCAAGAAATGTCACTTGCAGTTTGACAGACGTGAAAAAACTTTGCGAGGACATATTTAACCGAATGGGGCCAATTTTTCAATCACGTGAAGTCACTCGAGAACGACTATTATGACAAGGATAAGGACGTGCATTTTGACACTGAAATTGATGAAGTGATTATAAAAGTAGGTGGTGCGGACAGTGACAGTAGTGGCAGCAGTGATGTTCACACGTCAGACTCATCAGGCTGGAGCAATGAGTGGCATAGAAGAACTGCGGTGGTACTTCATACGTCAGTGGTGAGCAGTCAATGTTTTTACTTTTCTCTGCCTGCTGCGAAAGCTGCGGTTTACTGCTGTTTCTCTCCTCCTCTTTCTACCGCCCCTCCGCGAATGTGCCGCCCTCCACTCACGTGTGACGTAGCTCAAGCTAGGAGTTATTCCGCGTCTAGTGTAGCTATATAATGCTCAAGCATTACTCATTGACCATGAGATCCCAAATGACTTGCAACCAGTTGCATACGGTATGAACTAACAGTAAAGTGTTTTCGGTAAATAATGTCCTGTGCGTCGTTCTGATTAAGAAAACGGTAAGCTGTATTAAGGCTCGATTTCACTCCTTTCTTAAGAAATTCGTCGTTTTCGTGTCACACCTTCAGTTTCAATGGTATTATTGGAAATTTTTTATTATAGAAAATATTGATAAAATATAAATACGTTATCGACTTTTTACAACAAGCAGATAACCCACAATTAAAATTACGTGCAAAAATATTAAACAACTCATAAAATGTGAATTTTCTATAATCGTACATTGCCAGTAATATATTACTATGAATCCGAAATTATGACGTGAAAACGAAGAATTTCTGCAAAAGGGATAAGACCCAGCCTTAAGAAAACGGTAAGTTGTTTCATGTGAATTGTAATGACAACAAAACACCAATATTTTAATTAGACCACTACCTGCGTTAAGCCCACGGCACGCTGTCAATTTTTTACGTCAAATTTAGGCAGTTATGACGTCACCGAAACGACATAAACGCTGCCACATTTTTCTGAGAAAGTTGGATGGCTTCAGTTCCCATCAAACATTCGAAGATTGGACTTGTTCTGAAATGTCTTCGTTGTTTGACGGTCTCGGCCAAACAGAATTGTGCGCGACAAAAATTTACGTAAAGAAATTTTAAAATAACGAACAATTGCTGGAAACGAAGTACGTTATGAAGATAATTAATTTATATAAGAGCTGTCTGGGCATGAATGCTATTTTAAGTGAATATTTCAGATCATATTACGAACTCAGAGGCATTTAATTTCATTTTGCAGGAAACGTCTCTGATAAATAAAAGTTGAACTTAATAAAGAAGCGAAAATAATTACAGCATTCCTTTCATTTCTCCCTGATATGGACTGCGTGGAAAAACAAAATCAATATCTCACTATGAAAAACCATTTTTAAATACCGTAACACCGGGCATGCTGACAAGAGTGTGGAACGAGTTTGATTATCGCGTAGATGTCGTTTGGGCCGCTCGTGGTGGTCACATTAAACATTTATGAATGTATGGTAAACAAGTTTCACGGTTCTACGGTTCATTTTATTGGTCAATCAAGTTTGTAGGTTGTTTGGTTTGGTATTATAGACCTTCAAAGTTGGGGTATTATTTTATACTCAGCCTGTATATTGCATCAACCTGACCTCTGGTAATCACTTCTGTAAATTGGATATGTAAACCAGCAAGATTTATGATAGAAGTTTTGTTTGAGACCAAGAACGCATGTTGAATTTGAATGAATTTCTTTCATTTAGTAAATGACTGTGAATTAATGTGTCGAAAAATTTTAAGAAGGGCTTATCAGTGATATGGGTCTGTAGATAATTATTTTACGCTTGTTACCATTTCATATAAATTGCGTTTAAAGTGGCTCCCTACCAGAGTGAAGAGAATTCAAACTTAGCAATGCATTAAGAAAATTCGTATATTAAGAAAAGGTAAAAAAAAAAAAAAAATATAAGGCTATTCTACACTTGGCAGGTATATAAAATAAATAAATATTATGTTTGCAGTAACTCTAAAGTTAGATATACGTAAGTAACTATCTCACAATGAGAAAACGATTACAATTAAAGAAAATCACGTCTGCATTCATGTCGTTATAGTCACAATTTAAAAACTATTCGGAAACCAAAATATATTCGTAATTATTGATGTTAGAGCACTGCGTTGTCTTCTATGTTCTTAATCCAACTATACTCGGAGGCATAAATTTTGTAAGATTTTTCCTTTCCATTGATTTTGAAGTAATTGCAATATGTCAGTCACCAATAAAGAGGAAAAAGCTCCAGTGAAGATAAAGAGACATGATAGGAAAAAAAAGGAAGTAATAAAGAGTTGCCGTATATAGCTAAAAGAAATGTGGGTCGAGGAAGCAAGAAGAAAGAAAACCTCTTAATTAAAAATGAAAAGAGCTTAAAAAAGTTTTAACGATTTTCTTCACGAGAACATCGAGAGGAAAAAAAAATTGAGGTTGACACAAAAATGTTAAAGGAAATGCTGGAATAAATCAAACGACGCGACAGCGGTAAAACAGATTCTACCTCCAATTATTGAAGTCGATAGAGAACCTGTAAGTAGAATATAAAAATAAACTTTTTTTCGCAAGGGGATGGGGGAGTAGGTGCAGGCGCCGGCTGGCCGACATCATGCTCTGTCATTCCGGTCTGTCAATGGCCATATTGTATCTGGCTGACCTTGGCCATTGACCTTGACCCTGTGCCCGTGACCTTGAATGACATTTAATCCAATAAAAAAAATTAAAATGCAGAAAAATTATAAAATTTTTAAAAAAATTATAAAAATTTTAAAAAGTTAAAAATTGTTAAAATAATATTTAAAAAATTATTTAAAGTAGTACATGTGGGAGATAGGGGGTTCGATGACAGGTGGATCAACTAAGCTCCCGACGTTACCGGCCTTCGCCAGATCGACCAGTGTTCATTTCGTCAACCATTTAGATGTTTATGACCTTGACCTTGATCTTCGACCTTGATGTAGGATAACCTTAAAGCCAAAACATTCTAAAAAAATACCAAAACAATTGAAATAATTAAGAGTCGAGAAAAAATTACATCGATGACACAGAAACACCATGTTGGATGCCAGTGACCTTGACCCCAATAACATTGAAAACAAAAATTCGAGAAAAATTCTATAAATCGAATCAATTTTAAAAGTCGGCTAGCATATTACGTTACTGACTATGAATCCCATGCTGGATGTCGGTGACCTTAACCTTTACCTTTGACCTTGACCTTGGATGGCCTTCAACCACAGAAAATCACACAATTGTTTTAAAAATTCCCGAAAAAATATGTAAACTGCTAAAATAAATTTAAAAATTTAAAAATTTATTTGAAAAATTATTTAAATAAAAAAATTCAAATGTTTTGGCTTAGAGGGGATAAGGGACTGGACCCGACCAGCCACAATGTTATGACATCACCCAACCACCATATTGGATCCAAGTGACCTTGTCCTTTGACATTGACCCTGTATCCGTAACATTGAAAAGCCTTAAACAAAAAATTAAAAATGGTAAATATGTATTTAAAAATATTTTTAAAAAAATTTAAAATTTATAAAAAAACTTACATTTCCTGAGGTTCACTCAGCACCATGTCCAGCAGACAACTGACTCTCGCCAAAGTTTCTCATTTTTTGATTACTTGTGTTCGTTTCGCCACCCAACAATGTTTTTTATTGGTTGATTACTCACACTCCCTCGACCCGCCACCAATGTACCTCATTGTATTAACATTCCCCTCCCCTACATCCTCACTAATGCTCATTCTGTCGAATGCACTCCGCCCACCGTATTCATTTTTTCGTTGGTAATTTGTTTACTTTTTAATAACCTAGGTGACGCTAGTGTATTAATTATCTATTTCTCCACCAGCGGAGCTGTCGATTTAGCCACCATGTTGGTTGTTTATCTTTATTTTGCCCCAATGATATTGAACTCAGCAAATCGAGGAAAATCGCAGTCCATACAATTCTTAACTACTAGCTGGTCACAACAAGAACTCATACCGACTAACCATACTAGCCAACGACTGACCCCACCTAAGACTAACTCCACCCAAGACTGGTTTCTGGTGATATTGACTGAGCACAAGACTAGCTTCTGACGAGACCAGTTCCTGAAAAACTGACTATAACAACCGACAAGACCAACCTGCCACACCACCCACCTATACAAACGATGATGGGCATTCTTGAAAAAAAATTCTCTAATAAGAGTCTTCGTAAAATTATCGCAAAAGATTTCTACCACAGCTGACCATACCAAAGGGTCGTACTAACTTACCAAACCAACTGACCAGACCAACCAACTAGTTGCGAAACATTCCTCAAAAATATTCCCCTCATTTCATTAGTTCGCCATATAGAACTCATCCATTTTGAACGGCCCGAGTAAAACATAATACTTCAGATCGAACCATAGCCCTCCTCCTGCGCATGCTCACATAAATGTTATCTAAAACAGACTCACGCGATCGATTGTTTACACCACTGAATTGATAAGTATTTTAGAGAAGCAGAAGGAACTGAATAATAAATTAAACAAACATTAATTTTTTTTTTTTTTGCTTGGTATATGCATTCTATCTTTGTAATTATTTTGCACATTCGATCTTTACATTGCTCAGATGTTTGCAGATCATGGATAGTAGCCAACAGTCTCATCTGATGTAACCCCGATACTTCAGTTCATCGATTACTGAAGATATCTCAACAATGCGTGAGAGATCGCCGCGTTTTTGCAGCTCAATCAAATACCTGAGTCTATCAACAAGTTCATTCGGGTCTTCGGGAAATATGCAACTAGCGTTCTTGACGACTTTTGCCTTCTTCGCATCATTTTTCGAAGGAGACTCGTTGGTGAAATGTGAGGGAAGGTCGAGGGAATCATCATCCTTCTCATCAGATGCTTCATCAACGCTGTCACCATAGTCATTATCATCAATGCTGTCTTCATGATCGTCTTCACCTCTTTTTTCATCCTCAATATCAAGTTTACTTTTCTTTGTAGGAGTGACATCGACAGCATCAGTATTTAGAGCTGACAACCGTTTATTTCGAAGTTCGTCAACTTCACGCGAACGCCTTGCAAATGTACATTCCACACATACCGACTCTACCAAACCTCGTAGGTCTCTCATTCCGTCATTAGCATTAACTGTCTCGTCATAATCGTCTGCGGAAACAGTACCCATCGATGTAGTGGGATATATTGGCGAGATAACTTGCTGACTCCCAGTAGGCGAAACCTTGTATATCTCGATGTGTTCCTTCATTGTATCCCCTTGCATAAACTGCATGCGGTCATTGTCGTAATGCTTCATCATGCGAGTTCCCTCGTCGTCTGCGAACATGTTATGTAGTGTTTTAACAGGAGGTAACGAACTCATCACATGCTGTTTCTCAGTGGGCGAAAAAACAGTACATTTAACAGCCTTGATGTGTTTATTTAAGTTATCACTTCGAGTGAACTACCTGGAACATTTATAGCAGCTAAGAAAAGCATAAGATGGGTTCTTCAAACAGTTGCTCTTTTCATGTCGCCGTGCAATGCATATTTTACTGAAGGACTTGGCACAGTAACAGCATTGCTTTCCATGTAATTTTTGGGCAGTCGTTGAATGTACGAATGTAGTTGTACAGGACATACTCGATTTCACATCGGCAGTGGCTTGCATCGTCTTCAAGCATACGTGAATTCATACACTTTACTCCTGCATACTGACTTCTTCAGACTGACTCCTGCCGACTGACTCCTGCCAACTGACTGCATTTCGGCATTCTTCAACATTAAAGAAGATTACTGGAAATCAGGGAGTCAGAGATGACTGGTTGGTAATCTGAAAAGAATAATTTGTTTTTGAAAGTACAGTTAATGATCAGAAGAGTCACAGCAGTAAGTTACAGTATAGGAAGAGTTCCCAAAGACTCGAGAAGAACAGAAATCCAAATTTACAAACGCCAGCTTTTAAGAAGTGAAATGTTATTGGTAGTTTCGAGCAAAGAACTCTTGCTTTGTGGAATTTCGAATTATCGCCTTGCTGCTGAATATGCTGAGCTGTGCAAGTGTTCTGGCTATATAACATTCTTAAATGGTCTTTGGGATGTCCATGCTTCATGCTCCCATGCATAGCCCTTTTCCTCCACTATCCCCCCCTTCCCCTTCAATTTTACCAACCCTTCCTCCATACCTCTCCCTCCACTATCTGCTCGTGTAATTGTTAATCTCTCCCACAACTTCTTCCCCCTCGTCAAGGGGCGAAAGTTGGTGGAATGCCGTATCGTAGCGAAGGCAGCATTGCAAAACCGGTTAACTGAAACCTTATAGGTTTCCTAGTAAGTACACATCACACCTTATGGTAAAACCACTGCAGGATCTACGAATCAAGCTCATTTTTCACATTAAATTGGTTTATATATTTTCTTTTCGTCTCCAGTATCTGACAAGAAATATCGAATTAGACATTCTGAAAAGTTATATATGAACTCCTCAGATAGCTAAAGGGCCTTATATCGGCCATATTTATTTTTAATTACATTCAGAGTAATAAATGAATCAGTAAGTGTAACATTAATTAAGGACGAAGTTTTTATACACGATAACATGTTTCCTTAATTTACAAATTAAATTCTGCGTGCTCAGTCCTCATACAAGTTGACTATGGGATGACAGGCAGCAGCAGGCTTAAGAGTATCAAATCACCAAGGAGAGAGAATCAAGGAGTGGACAGATTTCGGCCTGTCTCATGNAAGTAGGTAATAGAGCTTGAATCGTAACGTGGGCTACCAATTACATGCGGGGTGTAATTACTACTCATGGACTTCGACTGTTTTCTAATTTCCTTGTACCAGAACATTGTATATACTCTACTGTTTAGAATTAAGGTAAAAATATTGGCCAGAAAGGTTTACATAATTTCTTTCTATTATAATTTATTAAATGAATAAGTTTAAAGTTTAAAATCCTTAATATTAAACTTAACTAACTCTACTCCCATGCGCATTTCACTGAAATTAACTGTATGTGACGAATTGAAAAACATCGTAGATAAGATGTATATCTTGTCATAATATAACCTTATCGATATATTCGATATTTCCAGTTTTGCTAATATGACGGGCAAGAGCCGGCTTTTATTTAAACGAGGTGAAAACAAATTGCGAAAAAGACAAACGTTTGACGTAAGTAATTATTTTTACTATATCCTACAGTTTGCTTTAAAAAAAATTTTTGTAACTACATATGTCTTAAGTTTATAATTTACATGATTTATATCTTACTGAATGTGTGTGTGTAACGAGTTTGAGCTCATCCCATAACATAGGACAATATTTGAAATACTATATTTTTTTAATCTGATGCGTGTTTTACGATCAAAGTAAAATGTCAGTATTTGTCGACCAGTATTAATCTTAAATCAGTATAGTTTAGAATTGTGCCATTGTTTTTAAATACGAGTTTCATTGAAGTCAGTTCAACAATGTCCTTGTTCAGGTACGTGCAAAGTCATGCCACTGTTGTCATACGTACACACGTATACACAAGGGCCGTCCAAGGCAAGGCAGGCTAAAAAAAAAAAAAACGAAGTTGCGTGATACACTCAATCACTGATATAAATTTACTTTCGGTCAAAGCACGCTTGTGAGTAAACATCATGGAATAATCTGCCTCTAATAATCACCCTTCCCCTTCTCTGTTCTCCCAACCCGTCCCCCTTTCGACCATCACCCGGCAGTAGGTGATGTAGTCCGTTCATGGCTACTTCCAACTTTTCTTCTCGAGTTCTACTTTCAGGCTATTCCTCCGCCTCATGCAAATAAAACTTATTTAAGTCTAGAAAATTACACCAAAGGGACAACGCACCGCATTGGTGCGCACTCGACTTGATGTAATTTATAAAAATATTATATTTGGCATGAGAACAATTTCTCACTAGGCATTACCAACACACCTATTTTCTCTGTTTTTATTTGTATTAATTATAAATGAAATATGTTAATTTAAAGAGAAAATATAAGCAAAAGTTAAATATAACCAACAATAAGATAATCTTATGTTAATTAATGTAAGTATAAAACGTTTGGGATATGTAACATATTTAGCAAATAACCAAACACGTCATACATGGGGTGATTTTTCTAAGATAAATGGTGAAGATACTGCGGGCAGACTGTATCTATACAAATCCAAACAAAACTTAGCTTTTCCTTGCACAAGTGGCCCATTAATTCGGAACCAGGTACGTAAAGTTAGGACCAATCCAATCACAGGAACAGACAAGTAAAGATGTGGGAGCGCTAACAGTATCATTGGGTGAATGACTACACCAATCTATAAATTACACATAGATCTGTTCTATTTTAAACTGTATAACTTTCATAATTGAGCAGCTCATATGCCAAATCAGATATATATATATATATATATATATATATATATATATATAAAGTTTCCAGACTTTGGTATCACTGGGTTCTGTATCACTTTTAATTCAAATTTTACCACATAACGAAGGAGGAAACTCCGTAAATTATCATTAAAAATCGTAAAAGAAAAAGTGATGTAGTTACAAAACCTGTTCTATCCATGACGGATAAAGACGCTAAACCTGTTGTAATGACAGCTCAATGTTGACGTTTGCAAAAGCAAACAAGGAACACGGCCACTCCACATTTCAGGTTCCAAAACCAGGTATTATTAGAAATCTCATGGAGGGAGAAAGTCAAATCATAGATGTTGAAGATGAATACGATTATGAGTTTATGGAGGAAGTTATTGATGAAGGAATCCCTGTGGTACACACAATTGTAGCATCAGTATCTTCCGTGAAATATTTTTAAGCTATAAGAAGTTACCCTAATATTGTGATACTGTGAAAAGAGTGAAATGTTAATGTGTTTTCAGTTGACGATTTTCGCTTTAAATGTACTATTGTAACGTAATGTCTAGCATTAATTTCATATGTTTTGTGTAATAATGTTTGTTAATTTTAGTATGATTTGTTTGAACCTATCCCAATTTCTCTCAGACACTTTTTGACTTAAATATTTTTTTTGCATGCAATATAAAATTGTTTAAAATACTGTTTTAGACCTTTCTACTTTTAATGCTTATTTACATTGGGTCAGCTAGCTTTAAAAGTGTGAGTATAGCCGGTTTTGCTCCTTGAACAAAAATGAAGATGCGAACCCTACAGTTGCAAACTCTGTAAAACCCTTAATCCATTTGCAAAATCAATAATGAGGAAATTAACATTTTTAATTATAAGAACCTAATTCAGTAATCTAAGAACTTGCGGACTTTAAAAGAAAATTATGATATTTTTTCTTAATTTTTATGGACAGAAACTGTTATTTGATAATAACAGTTTTGTTTTGACACTTTTTTACTGATAACCCCAAAAAAAATGTAAACTGTATGTATAGGCTACTCACGTTAAAGTGAGTACTTTTGAAAGCCCTCTCATTTGGAATAATAGTCAATAAATATATTTTATTTGAGTCTTAGACGTTAACTTCCGAGTGCGGTGGAATATACGCTCTGTGTTTATTACTTACATAACAATATATACACTGAAGAGCCAAAAAAACCGCTATAGGCATGTGTATGCAAATAACAGAGGTATAGAACCAATCAGAGTAACGCGATGCGGNAACAGATAAAACACCGCTGAGAGGAAAAAGTAACTATGGCCTCGAAAGTGCTCACTTTACCGTGAACAACCTATAGCTAGTTTTGCATAAGATACCCAAATCTGTATTTTTTTTTAAATTAAATATGCAAAAGTACATCAATTATAAATATATAATACATTTTTATATAGTGGATATGTATTTTTTTGTTTGTAATTTTGGTTTTTTTCTTGAAACGATGGATTTAGGTATTGCTATTATTTGCTACACGATTCAGCTCGGTTCAAAACTTCTGCAGTTATCTGCATATTAAAAATATTAAACATACATAACTTTACAAAAATTAATGCACTATACTTATGTATTTTATAAAATGTAGAACATGATTTTAAAAATAAATATGGTATTTAGAAAATATTTTAAAGCCATCCGCTTACAAATTAGGAAACCATAATAGTAACTGAAATATACTAAAAATAATTCTCCGCTAGCAACACACATAAATCAGTTTATATTTCTGCAGTTTACCCTATAAAGAAGCAATGCGCTATTAACTTGGCTCAACCAGTGCTGACGCGGTGGCAATATTTTGATAAATACGTATTGTCATAAGCGATAAACTATAATTACTTTCATTGTATTACCTTCCTCAATTCATTCATCTTTGGACATCGGAAAATCCAAGTCCACAAATCACATAATCCTATAATACTTTTGAAATATTTTGCACTTGCGGGGTTACGAACTGGCAGTGCTTCGATCGGAATTATGAGACGGTTTCACAATTGGAGGCGTTTGGTGGGCGGCTCCGTAACAATTAAAGTTACTCTGCAATTTATTAGCAAAGGGCTATACTATAATCAGAACAGCTTTTAAATATACAATTTAATCTTTTATTGTTTGCTGTTTCGGGCGATAATTGATTGCAAAGACGTGGAACAGAAATAAATAATCACTTTTTATACAATTATTGTCTGGGCCTCCGAGGCTTTTCACTGCAGGGTATAATTCAAGTAGTTGAATTGAACGCGCATAGAAAGCGCTAACTTCCACGCTTGGCACGCTTCCATGGTACGTTTCTTGCGTACTAGCGCTACCTATGGAGGACGAATCAAAACTCGTATAGTAAACAAACGGTAACAGGACAACGATGTGTACTACAAACTAGTCAGTCAAGACGAGTTCACAGTTCAAATGGATGACATTTAAGTTAGTTTTCGAAGAACTGGTTAATACATCACTTGGTACGTCACTACTGATAGATTTCAGCATGGGTGCATTCATATGCAGTCACTTTTTTTTACACGTTCGTGACAAAACGCTGAAGGAAACAGCTAAAAGTTTTAAACATAAATAATCATACCACACGTGATTAGATACAGTACATAATGATTGTCTAAATACTGCAAAGGTTATTTCAGCTATTTTCTCGAATAATTAAGCACTTTTCAAAGCCCTGTTAATATGCTTCTTTGAGAGGTTTGTGTTAGCTTTCGTAGCCACATTAATCGATATTGCTATAGACTTAAGACTATAAGCCGTGCGTTCATCACTGATACCGCGAAATTAATACGGATGTAACTGGGTAACTGTTATGCCGATTTATATATTTACGAGAATGAAACACAGAAACCAATTCAGATTTTCTCTATTTATGATGCTACGCTATAAATACGATGAAACCACTTTTCACAGTTCAGTGTCAACGTGATTGTAGACACGCCAGTCATTGTCAACTTCGAAATAAAGACACCTAAGGGATGAGGGGGGATAGGTTTAACCTCAAAGGCCTCGATTAACTGGGAATCAACGACGTGCACAGAATGAGTCTAAATTAGAACGACAATCTTAATGAGATGATTCCTTATGCAAACTACGTAGGAAATTGTGTAGCATTTTGGTCCCAGCGAGAATATGACGGGATGTACAAGCTCTTGAAAATCGGTATTTGCAACTGTGTTCTAAAAATATATCGGATAAGGCTTGAGAATAAGCTATGAATTTCTAAACTACGTTTTGCCGACAGAAAATGTCGAAACTCCTACAGTGGTGATAATATCATCTCCCTTTAATAAAATATAGGTTGCCAGATTATTAGCGTATTATGTAAACTTAAATTTATCTCATTCAGGAGACTGGTTATTAATCAGCACGTCTCAGTCAATTAAAAAAAATCGCCTTAGTGAAACGTTTCCGAGTCAACTTTTCTCAAGAAAACAGCAAACTATGTATCCATAATGGCCGCCTGAGTATACAACATTTATGTCACCCAACCCACACATTCGCCTACTGTGCAAAGTGCTAAGTGGTAACCTATTTCAGTGGTGGTTGTAAAAATGAGGCCTGGCA
>NQII01002529.1:28454-45171 GCA_002778355.1 Clitarchus hookeri | reverse complement strand
GAGTGAACTAGAGGAACTTCCCCATCCCTTTGGAGTTTCATTTTAATGAGATATTATATTTTACACCAAATACATTGTTAATAATTCAGTATTAATACCCACATAATCTTAGTACATACAGTAAATGTGTTGTATTTAGGCCTACATAACGTGTATCCAGTGAGTCAAGTGCCTCGCCAGGAGGGGGGGTGACCCCTCCCTATCTTCTTCACCAATTTTGTTGTCAACAATTATAATAAAGTTATTAATGATCCTGTAATAAAAATATATAATTACTATTCAGTATAGTGCATTTATTACACTGTGAGGTAAATTTCTCATAAAAATTTCTCCTAATTGTCCTCCCTCCCTCCACTTCTGTCAGTGTAACAAACCTTTGAAAACCCTTCCTTGAGGAATTTCTGGCTACGCCACTGCAGTAAGTACTGACATTTATATGCAGTATTGATTGTTCCGCTTGGCTGCAGCTAATTTCCGCGTGCGAGGCCTCGAAGCGAGTGAACTCTTTAAGGTCGACTTTTGTTCACGCAGCATTCGTGTAATCGCGTTTACGCACAATGGGTTCAACTGGCGTGCAGTTTTTCCTTTGGCAGCTCGCCTGGGCGTGACTTAAGGGCGTTGGACGCCAAAAAATTTATACTTTTATATTTGTACCAAACATTTTTCAACTTGTACTCACTGTATGCGATGACATTTTCCTCAAATAAAAAATGTTTATACTTTGTATTTTTTTAAATAATTTGATGTCAAATTCAAATTTTTTCTGTTTTGCTGCAGCCATAATAACAAATACATACCAAGCTATAAAAATTAAAAAATTTTAGAAAGTAAACTAATGTCATGGGCTATCGCGTAACATTTATCTCATCACCAAATAACAAGTCATATATATGAAAAAAAAATTGTTAAATATACGGAAATTTTGGCATATTGTAAACTTTTTTTTAATGTATGAACTGTTATTTCGTGATTACATATATGTCGCACGGTAGCCCATGGCATGAGTTTACTTTGTAAACTTTTTCATTTCTACAACTTAGTTAGTATTTGTTATTATGGCTGCAGCAAAACATAAAAAAATCGAATTTGACATCAAATTATTAAAAAAATATAAAGTGTAATTTTTTTTATTCTAGGAAAATATTATCAGATGTGTACAAGATGAACCATTTTTTGGTGCAAAATAAAAAAAATTATCAATTTTTTGGGGTCCAACGCCGTTAAGACTCCCGCGTTTGAGGCTGAGAAGCCCGGGAGCAGTAAAGGCGACATTGCCACGCGCATCATGAGTGTCTTCGCCGTTAAGCGCAAGGCTATGAACTGACTGTAGTGTTATAGTCGCACTGCGTGTACCTATGGGACTTTCAGCGGAAACCCTGTTAATTTATTGGCAGAAAGTCAGTATAAATGTTCAGTGCAGGGCCCTTGGGTAGTTTTGTATGTATCTGATGCGTATATTTTGAGCTACAGCGCTTTGGAAAAGCTGTTTTTAGTTGTTTTGGAGTGCTCTGAAAGAGTGTTTTTATAAAGTGCGTGACATTTTGAAAGCACTCAACAGCCATCGTGTGAAGTTTGTGTTCTTTTCGCACGTTTAATAGTTTCGTGGTAAAACTTGTATATCAAACAGACTATAACGCAGTTCAAGCGTCAGGAAGTCGGGAGCCTTAAGCGGTACCCCTGCCTTTTATACTGTAGTTCGCTAACTACGATAAAAGGTACGATTCGCGTTATAAACCGTTCTAAACTTTATATATATCAACTAGCTGTGCCCGCGGCTCCGCTCGCGTGGACTACAGAATTATTGTTTACGTTGTTTTTTTTTTAATGAAGGACCCCCCCCCCCTCCTTTTTTTTTCTACCCGCCACCGCCATGGCTCTCCACGTCCGCGTACTGTCAACCGACTCGCGAAAAATTACTTGTTCACAAAACTTTTGATACCTCTTAAAGTATAGGCGGGAATTGTATGCTGTATGGGGGAAACAACAGCTTGAATTTTACGTATTTATTTATTGAGAAATTAAATGGTAAAAACGCTTACTAGTACTTCTCTGTTATAGATATATATATATATACTACCACGGAGTTTTTTTGGGTCTTTTTATTCTACAAAATTCTTTACTAGGTGATATTGTTCCATCTTTAACGGTTTTCGACGGCTTATTTTAAGAGAGCGCGCTGGCGGCAAACTTTTTTTCTGACTTCATTCACTATTATCGTCACTGCTTATTCCTTATGTTACTTTACGTAACAAAATATATACTAAAACCTGGCCAGAGAATATAGCTATGAATTAAAAAAAAACACGTAAATCCGATACGTGGTTCTCGAGTGATAAACGTACCAACAGACAGACAGACAGGCAGACGTTGAGTTTTATAATATGTATATAAAATTTAGCCGCTAAACCTGATTCTGAAAACGCCCGTTTAAGCCATTTTCATGCCCAAAATAAATAATCCTCTGAGTAGAAATAAGAGCTTGGAACTTGTCTTTGTCGCAGGAAACGCTTCTTAATAGCTTTTTATGTCCATGCACCACTACAAAATGTACAACCGTTTACTAATCACGTATTTTCTATTAAAAACTTCACCAGCCAGGCGTTCCAAAAACACTAAACTCGTGATTTTGACATGCTATAATGTAAAAACTATGAGATCTGAATTTTTTTATTAAAGGAAATAGTAATTAAAAATAATGTCCACAGGTTAAACGGCATTTCGTACAAACATAAAATAATAAATAATGGGTTTCTAGATCAGCCCCTTACAATTTGCGTTTGTGTTGGTGACGGAAAATCATTTACGTTAAACATTAAAGGTGTTGGCCCCATAAAAATTGTTATTTCATATTTGTAGCACATTATGTTCGACTTGTAGAAATTAGCAGTAACTTCTATTTCCTTGCAAAATAAATTTGTGGACACAGTTTTATAAATAAATGTCAAAATCACAATTTTACTGTTTTAGAAATGTACAAATAATGAAAACTAACTTACGTACAGAAATGAAATAATTCACACTGAAATAAGATGTCAAGAGCTACTTCTAGACGTCTAGAAAATTGTAAAAGGAAATATTTGTACTATTTCTAAAAATTCCTGAAAATAAGATCTTTTTTGCCTTGTTTTGATTTGTAACTAACCCTGATTTTTGTAAAATAATTTTTCCTAAGCATGCTTTAAAATGAATTAAAGATAGGATTTTCAGTAACCATAAATATGTTTTCTGCAAATAATTAAATTTATTTTATGTGTTGGGGAGACCGGGGATAGTTGTAACATTTCATCTTTTGTCACAAATAATTATGAAACCTTTAGATTTTTGGTAAAACAAATTATGGTAACAGAAAACCTTGGGTGATATTTATGATTCATCAGAGATTTAATGTTTCTAAAGTCATCCACATTTTTAATTTGTGGGTTAAACTAAGTTGCGGCAGAATGTTACAACCATCCCCATAGCGGGGTTGATTGTAACAGCACTTGGGGTTGATTGTAACAATACATAAATGAATTAATTTTATTTCTAAAAAAGTTTTACCTTACATAGACATATAAATCATTCTATGTAAACAAAAGTGTAATGCTCTATACACATATTAAAGGAAACATTTTCTTAAAAAACAGTAAATTTCTTTTTAATGCAAATATTTTTTAAGTTTTAAAATGCTTTTTTAAGATTCGTATACATAGGTAACAAAAGTACACATCCTATCTCATATATTAATTTTAATACTACAAAAGATCTATTTCAGTTAGAAAGATTCAGAAATCTGCTATAAAAATATTCAAGAAAATACAAATGTGGCTAAAAATATTACAAACAAATTAAGCCTAAAATAATTTATTGAATAAATCTCCTGATACCTGTTCATACTTAACTTCGTCAGAAATCCCATCTGACATGCAGTTATGGCATATAGGCCTATACCTCTTTGACTTCTTCACACATGAAAAATGTGCCCAGTGCTTGCAGCCCATACATTGTACCCACTCCTCCTCAGGTTTGCTTTTCAAGAAAGGTTCAATGCAGACTAAACACACACAAGTTTCGTCATCTTATTCGTCTTCAGATGAAGTTATTTCAAACTCCCTCTTTTTTTTTTTTTTTCCAAAGCTGATGTCGAAGTAACATTTTTCCTTTTTTTTCTGGGGGTTTGCTCTTGGAAATTTTCCTTTCATTGCATTCATTTTCTATGGCTTTCTTTTCAGGGGTATCTGTTAACACAACACAATTACGCTGGATTTTCTTCCTTGTTGTTTTCCTTGACCCCGATTTAGGAAATAGTAGCACTTACTAAGGTGAAAAATAACGTTTTGACGTTACAACTTCAGAACCAGGGGGCTTAGATTGCGCTACTGTTGTTGACGGCCGACTTTTCGCAGATTCATTTGAATTGGCAACGTGTGTAGTTCCGTATGCATTTTTTTCTCTGTCTGAATTCAATGACATCGGAAATCTGTTAAGATTGCTATCCACCACAGAACTATCAGCTGAAATGTTTGCTGTTGGAGTCGACACAGAAGCTTCATGAACTGGAGTGTTTATTGCTGGAGTAGGCAAAGAAGACGCACTAACTGAAATGCTCGCCGCAGGATTCGGCACAGAAGATTCATCAACTGAAGTGTTGACTATTTGTTGCACTCATGGCAAGTGTAAATGCAACATTTACAATCGCTGTAATGTCACATATCATTAAGCTTCTGACAGTGGTTTGCTCTCCCTCCGTCTCAGCAAAAACACTTTGGGAATGATGACTACAAATCCAGCCATCCATTGCTGTATTTATGTGCTTCTTAAGAGGCCCGTATACACCGCGGTCTAGGGGTTGTAGCCGATGTGTACAGTGTGGTGTAAATGAGAACATCATTACCCCATTGTTCTTTGCGTATTCGAGAATATTTGGTGAGAGGTGAGACCAGTGGTTCACCAGTATGAAAAAGAAGGGCCTCTCTTTATAAGAACGCACAGAATGAACGAAATGCTTCATGAACACGAGAAATTCTACTTCAGTCATCCACCCTGAACGATTTCCTGCACCTACACAGCCTAGTGGTCCATCTCTTATAAAATGGTCGTTATATTGCACTCGCGGGAATACAAACATCGGCGGTATTACATTTCCAGCAACATTTACCGCTGTGCATAGGGTAACAAGCTCCCCCTCTCGGCAGTAGTCATAGCTCCTACTTGCTTGACTCTCTTCTTAGCCACTCTTTTAACTGGTCTTTGTACGGACGTAACCGCAGTTTCATCTGTATTGTAAATGTCAGATGGTCCAAAGTGGTAATATTTGTGAAGTTCCTCAAGTTTATACAAGAAACCTTTGACTTTAACCTTGTTGAATGACGATGCTCTCGAAAGGCTTGTATCTTCGGCGTTCTTATAGCTCGAGGTTGGATGCCGTTTTAAGAACCCGGAATACCAGTCAAGACCAGCTTGTTGCTTATCAACCCAAGTCTGGGGCATCTTGATTTCAAATTTGCTGGCACATAAGAAAGCAAAGCGTCTAACTTCGAGAGGTGTCAAGCCAAAATATACGGCAGATGTCAGCTTAATGTACTCGACTAGAGCTTCCTCTTGTGGTGGAGTAAATATTTGCCTGTTACCAAAATACCCAACCAGTGGCCTCCATTCCTGATCGTTCATTTCTTCTTTATGTTTGCATATTCCGTTGAATGCAAAATAACAGATATGAGATAGTTTATATTTATTTGCCATCCATTAATTCACTGGCGTTGTTTTCCCCACAAATCTGGGAAGAGAGATAAACAGGTGTTATTTTTCCCAGTTAAAACATATCCTTCTATCAATGCTTTTATTAATTCCTACTTGTTTGTTTGCAGTGCAGTTTGATAAGTCCTAGAATGCGAATTCGAAAATTAATAGCCACACAGACATTTCACATATGATGTTATCTAATTGTACGTATAGTTCTTGTTTACCAACCAAAACACTTCACCTGTCGTTGTGGGCAGTAGGCTCTCAGGTGCCCCGGCTGTCCACATAACCAACACTCCGGCCGTTTAAGGGGGGGGGGTGGCGAAGCTCTGTAGTGCGTCCCTCATGGTCGTCTGCAACTTCTTCAATGACTTCTTGATGCCGTCTTCGTCTTCATTCAGCGTCACTGTACGAACAGGACGTCGGGGTGCGGTCTCCTGTCTTGCCGACTCCACCTCCAGTGCTCGGGCCAGGGCGTCCTGTATGTTGTGGACTGCAGCCAGACGTACTACTTGCCGTACCTCTATGTCGGCGATGGCATCGATAAAGAAGCCGACTGCGATGATGTCGCGCGCCTCTTCGGGGCACCCTTCCAGAGATAGTCGGGAAAGCCGCACGATGTCTTCCCATAGCTCCTGCAGTGGCTCCCCTGGTCGCTGGGGGCGGTTTCTCAGTTGGGCATGGTGGGCATGCCACAGATACTGGTAACCGACACCAGTGTGGGACACTACAGTCGATGTCGCTCTGTCAGAGGTTATAGTATGCTGAATGCTGGGGCTCTCAGTACAGCCGCGAGGTAGTAAGCCCTCTGTTTGGTTGACCAGCCATTTAGGGGAGCGACTATTTCAAACTGGTGTTGGTGCTCCCGCCATGAAGTCTGGCCATCGTAAGGGGCGGGTTTAATTGAAACCCCCTTCCCCACTCCTGGCTGCGCGACACCAATGCAGCGGATCTTGCTCTCCTCCGAGGCTGCAGTCTGTATTTATTTCGACTTGCACTGCTTATTCACTTTTCTCGGCTGTCGATGTGGTGGTACTGGAACTCCACTGCTGAAGAAATTCCTGCCACTCCTTCTTCATTGCTCTCATTTCCTTTTTCATTTCGTTCTCGACACTGTCCATTCTTGTGTTTACACCGTCCACTATTTTATTTATGGTGTCCATCCTTTCATTTATACTGTCCACTTTTTCATTTACGCTGTCAGTTTTCTTGTCCACTGTGTCAACTATCGTATCCACAAACTCGCTAATGCCCTCTATTTTCCTGTCTACATTTTCATTTACGGTGTCTATTTTCTTATCTACTAAAACACTTACATCAGTTACCTGGCTATTTGTATTCTCGTTTAACTATTAACAATTTCATTTACACTTTATTTCACACTACTAAGTTGGGTATTTACAGCTTCGTTCCACCTACTAATTTCGTTGTCAATGCTGTTAACACTTGTGCTCACTAGGCTACCTAAACCCTCAATTAATGCTCGCAGTGTTTCCAGTTCTGCAGACATTTTTTCTAGTTAGCGTTCAATGCGATAGTTGTACCACACAGTCTTAATTAATTACATTTTTAATCACTAATTATTAGCCTATTGCCTAACTGTATTAACAATTAAATGCCTCAATCCCACTGCGGGGCGTATCTGAGTTCGTAATAAAAATAAAATAACTAAATGTTATTTTAATTTATTCACACAGCCTTAATCTAGCTCCACTATTGCTGCTTTCATTTCACAGTAAGCTGAATATTTAATTTCTCTTTCAGCTCTAACTAACGTCCTTCTTAATGTCCCTGTGTTCAGTCTATCTGTTGCCATCATTTGTAATGTATTTCACTCGCGCATCCAGTCCACTAATCGCTGCACCGATACTCGCAGTTGCAGTGTTTCCTCCCGCTGGTCACTTCTCTTTACGCTAGTTCCTCTTCTCGCTCGTCGTCCTTCGCTCGATGCTCCAGCCACTCATCAACTCCCGGTCCGGAGGCCCGATGCGCTTTTATAACAGTCGCCCTGACCATCTGGAAGGTTCAACGCACCCCGAGTCACGCTCAGAGAAACGAGGTCAGTAATCCAGAGCATTCTTCAGATAAACGCAGAAATTCTATCCGCCGAAGGTCAGGAGCGGTGAGCCGACAAAGGGTTATCGCGGCAGAATGCCTGTATAACTAAAAACGCTGGTAGAATTATTGCTCGCTTGTAATTCAAAACATTCCATTGACTTGCCGCCCCGCTATCATACCACTACTCTGTCCTCCTCTTCCGCCCGCTCGTGTGGGGCGGGCTAAGGTCAGCGGCGCAGACCAGCGACACGTAACAGCATCTGTAAACTGTGAAACTATTTATTATGATTGTAGCTAAAATAATTAATGTTTTTTTTTAATTGAGCATTTGTCGTGAAGTGATGGCTGATAATTATTTGCATGTTTGGGAAAAACATGGTGTAAGTTCAACGTATTCTTATAATTTAAATTTAAGAACTACGCTTACTTACTTCAGTAATTCAATATGCATTTTATATGGCATTGAAAATGTTTCCTCTTCCACAGTTTTCCTTTATTTGGAGTGAACGAGTAAATTTTAATCAGACTGAAGCAATAAAACTGGAGGTCATCTAATTTGGGCTTGCAGGAATATAAATTAATTCCTGTGGTAAATGCCACAAGCCGAGCGTGGTCGATAACAGCTATTAGGCTGCAAGCCAAACTACAGTTGTCGCCAAGACTACTGGTGGCTGAACTCCCCTGTCCCAGCTTTTCTGCCGCTCTCTTAAGGCATGGCACGAAAAGAACCTGTTCCTTCGCTAAATTTTACATTTAGAGCAACCTACCGCCTGTTCTGCAAACTTAACGCTGCCAAATACAAACAAAAGTAAACGAAAGCTAACTCTTGAAACTGCGTTCGATTATAAGACTCGTCAGTTCCTGTGCGGATATTATTATTCCTGACATCAGTGTATGAATCTGAAACATTTAATTCGAGAGTCAACAAATAACTATATAAAACCAATACCCGACTACAGAAAAATTGTACGCATCGACTAAGCAAATATTGCTTGAAATGGGGGCCGCGGTGGTGTACTGGTTAGACTACTCGCTTCCCACCAAGGCGAACTGGGTTCGGTTCCCGGCGGAGTCGCCCCCGGATTTTCGCAAGTAGGAATCGTGCCGGACGATGCCGCTGGTCGGCAGGCTTCCTTGGGAATCTCCCGCTTCCCCCGATCTTGCATTCCGGCGTTGCTCTATACTCACCTCGCTTCGCCCTCATCGTCTCTCAAGACCTCGATGTTAATAACCGCCCAAATCTCTTCACTCACTCATTACTTGAAATGATTAACTGTCTAGTTATTTTAATTTAACTAACGTTTTAATTCAAATGTAAAAATTACCGACGATTTCAAAAATTTTCAATTCCTCGTATTTATGTCAAACGTGACTTGGCTGGACAATTTTAGACATACCTACCCCAGAGAAATAACACAGTTGAAACTATTGTTTTACATGCTGATGACACTAGCGACGGACAGAAAGAAGCGTACAAAACCGGCAAACGCTTTTAGTCGTCAACTAACACCACGATAGTGTCTGCTACATCACTCGCATAAGGATCATCAGCAGCAAAATTCCTAACTCACCACGGCGTAGAGTAGAACAGTAGAATCTCACTGCGGGAGGCTAGCGACTGTTCAACAAGTCAGGCGTGGTGAAAACACCAATAAGTTCATACTCGGTGCTTCCGTTATTCGCTACAACTCTCGTAAATTATCTCCACATTAAGACAAGGTAGACTGATTTTATTGTCAAGTTCTACAAATAAAACTACAAGTCATCTACACGTGTACGCGACTGTAGCTACTGCTGTAGCGTTTCCTTCATTTATGACGATTTGATTTATTATAAGATCACCTGTTAATCTGCTTTTTTGTAAAGCGTTACTGAAACCGCGTAATTTGGAAGAAAAAATGTATCGCATCGAAAATTGCGTGCAGAGTTAAGAAATAATTCTTGGTATTCTGAATTACATTTTTTTTACTCCTCCCCACTCTGGCTTAATAAACTTCTGTAATAAATAACGTTCAAGAAATTTGCATTGTTCTATACGAATCTCTCTTAAAAATTCTTGGTGCTAAAAATATAGTTTGTTACTGATCGCTCTGTTCGCTTTCTAAACACTTATTCAATATTTCAAGAATTATTGCATTCAATGAACAAAAATTTTCTTGGTAATAATATTTAAAATGAAATGTATTTCGTTTTAAAACGTTTGTAATTTTTTAACTTACTTTTTTTATGCGCCCCAAATATAATGAGATAGATTTTATAAGTTCCAAGCGAAATAAATCCAGTTCGTGCTTCAGTAAACGGAGACTAACATGTTTTGTACGGTAGGTAGCATGTCAAAGATGCACCGACAAATTCTTCCCTCGTCTCCTGCGCCCCCTACAGTTGGATAACTCCGCTCTACGACCACTCCCAACTTCTGGCCACAACAGTAATAAAATATAAATAATCTTACTGATGACGTATTATACACTAAATAGCGTGGGGCCCCACGTCCGGGCGCCAACTTAACTTGAGGTAAATTACTGCAGGCTTATCTAGGCCCCACGTTGGGGAAGCCAACTTAACTTGAGGTAACGTACTGTTACACTGATGCTACTGCTGGGCCCCACAGTTGGTCGCCAAATAACAGTGACGCTGTACTGCCACTGTGGAAGACAGGGTGACTTAGAGTGTCGTAGTTAATGCCTCCAGGCACAGACTATATGTTGCCTGAAGGTTAAGGGGTTTGTAATAATGTAGTCTTTTACTGTTTCATTTTGAAGGACGAATATATTGTCTCCAATTTAACACAAATAAAATACACCAGCACTTGAGAGGTGTGGTACTCTAATTTGGCTATTTGACTATTGGGATTAACTTCTGACGACTTCGTGAGGGAGGGGGGGCTTCTCTGGACGGCGTACTGTATACTTAACTCTTGCTGGTATGATGTCAGCTGTGGTGGGTGAGCTGCGGCGATGGGCGGCCTTGGCAAGGCCGCAGTTGCTGCCGTCTCACTGTGGTGATGTTCTACTGACGTGGCCAGGGGTCCGAACACCTGACCTAACTCTCTGCTCGGCGATATTAGACTGACTGCTCTCTCGAACTAACATCTCTCGACTCCGCAATAATCAACTGTCCGCGACTGACTTCCATGATCCGACTGCCGATGCCTGACTCCCTGCGCGTCCTGGTGTGGCGCTGCCGAGCGCCTCGTTCTAACTCCCTACATCATTGACCCGGCCGGGGTCCGACTCCCGGCCTCTGACTGACTCTCTGCGCGGTACTCTAGAACTGACTCTTCACTCTGGGCGGAAATAGTCAACAATAATCCCACTTCTCTCATAAAGGGGTTTTTATGCTTGCCAGTGTCTCTCCTTAAGTGTCGGCACGTGTCTCTATTATCGGGGGAGGGGGTGAGGTGGTGGAACGCAGAACAATGCCTTTCAAAACACCTGCCCTGGTTCCTGATGGTTGCCGGCGGGGGGGGAGGGGTTAGCACTTGTTCCTAGCTTGCTCTGTCAGCTACTTCTCGGTGCGTTTCCACATTTTCCTGTGGTTTTCTGAATTTAGGCAAACTGGGTTTTTATATATCGTGAAACCTATGCTCTCAACAGATCTCACGCGCTTGCTAGAGGCGTAGGGAGGTGGGTGGGTGAAGGGGGAAGGCCTAAGCCGCGGGACACGTGTCACGGCGATCCGCCACCTGCCTCGTGGCACGTGTCGACTGAGAGACGCTCGCAAAGTGGGTCAGCGAGGCTTCAGTTCCAAAAGACGTCACACGTCACTGATATGCATGAGTCTTCAAACTGTTACATTATTGTTCGTTTATAAAAATTCATCGGTGCCTTGAGAAAAATCCGTCAGTGTGATTTTGTTTTATTCTCAGACATTCCACATTAAACTGACAGCACGTTGTCCCAACTGCGAAGGGTCATTGGAGTTCCAGACCCGCTGAGCAGTAATGCTCGTCAGCTTGCGCAGGACAATTTCCATCGTCTTCCATTTCCTGTCTAATATTCCAGGGGAAATTTAGTATATATGTAGCGGAAATATTAAATAATTATTTACTTTTTTTTTTATTCCATAAACCATTGTTTTGCATTAGTTCTGTGTTTGATCCTGAAAATACATTTAAAATGAAACACCACAAAAATTGGTATTACATTATTACACTTACACTAAATATTTCTCAAGAGTGCTTACATCTTACCATTCATAAGTTTTTTATATTTTAAAATACCGGTGGAGGAAAGTAACTTACAAACTCGCAAGCATTTCATTAATGAACCGATCTATGATAAACAGTGTAGAAAGAAAGTTAAATATTTGCACATTTTCTTTGTCATGAATTTATTCTTATGATTAGAAGCTAGAGATTTCATTATATTTGGATTTATATTATTCATTTTGTATGTCAGAATATTTGTCAGTAGTTGGTCGATAGCTACTTTCTTCTGACTTTCCAGTATTCCGAGAACTTGGTGTGGCACATTTTAGCTCCGCGAACTGGCCGTAGTAATGCTCTACTAGACGTTTGGGCGAAATCTACGGAGTGTGACATGACATCCTTATTATACTCTATACTTTCCAAGGTTACTTCGCTCCAAGTTATCCGACTGACATTATTCTCACACGTGTCAAAAAAAATGTATTGGGCATATTCTGAATTTAATTTGACTTTGACCATTGCCTACGCTGACCACAAAACAGACCAACGAAAAAGCACGGAACAAAAATGAAAAATGATTACAGCAATATAGCGATATATATTATACAATAAATAAAAAAACCACTGGTCCAAACATTAACCAAACTATAGTAAAAACAACAGAAAGGAATAAATAATCAAAGAAAATTAGACGACCAGAAACCAGTCACAGCTGCCCTGAGGTTCTTTGCGTAACACAAATCCAATATGCATACGAAATTAGCACGAACGTAAATGAACAGTCTACCGCAAAGCAGTTTAACGCCAAAACCAATAACCAAGAAATGTAAGAAACAAAAGATTATAATCCAGTATGACAAGAAACGAGACGAAACAAAGAAGACGAGACAAAGACGAAGGACACTTCAGGCAATAAACGACAAAGAAATTGAGACAGCACTAAGAAACAAGTAGCCAGTCACTGCGATGTTTTCCTATTCTCAGGTGATCGTGTTGAAGCGAACTTCGGCAAGGGAGAAGACTTTAAACTTCACAGATGGCAATCAAGTTCGAAAACAACATAAAATAGTAGTAGTTGTAAAGTGTATTAAGTTGCTCAGTTTTTTGCTTTTAACACTAATCAATGTGTCTTCTAACTTTTATAAATCTGTAAAAGCGTTTTACTCGCTTACTTAAAACAAAGATCTACCCATTCATTTACATAGTCGAATTAAGTGCGATACCCCAAGTTTAGTCTGTCCTTGAGGTATAAATAATAAAATATGTCCGGGATTTTATTTGGTAATCATAAAGGAAAATTCTCGAATGTAAAACAAGAAATTTGCTTTACTTTAAATGCAAAATGCTTCACTTAAAATGCACAATGAGAACAGTGAAATAGAAAACGGTGAAATATATCTTATGAAGTCATAAACAAAATGATGTTCTTTAAGTTAAGTATATTGCCCAAATTCTCATATTGTATTTCCTAAGTTATAGAGAAAATTTCCTCATTTCCTGAACCCGTTAATATAACTTGTGATACTTTTAACATTCTCGGTACTCACAATACCAATGAACGGTTTAACATAATACAATAAGTAAATGCGCCCGTGGTCCCAGTCTACTAGACTAGAACTACAACGAACTCTGGGAGTTTAGATCTGAATTCATAGTTATATGATGTTTTGCATATTAAGATTTCTTTATACAGTTACGCACTATATTATTATCAATTTTTTTCGCCACTCTTAAACTGGTCGGTTTGTTACGTACGACATTTGCATCTCACTGCGTAATTCTTTGGCATTTAATGACAATATATAAGAATGCAAGTAATTAACCAATTCTAGATGTCGTTTAAAGGAGTTCGTTACACTCGGCCAATTGTGCATATCCTTTGGCAACAATACCTTCGAAGTAGGCCACGGGCAGTTTTATAGAATTTATGAAGTACAACATCGAGCCAGAATGTAATGCATAAAAGTTGACAGCGAATTACACAGAACACCAGAAAATGCAGGTCCAGCACACTAGGGCATTCCTTTTAAACGTCAACAATCTAGAAGCATTCCCCGCCTCCAGTGCAAAACGGAAGCCAATCAGAAATTACGACAGGACGCAGGTGGAGGGGCGCGAAGAGTGCACAGGACTGCGAGGCGCAGAATCGAGGCAGTCGGCGCGTATCAGGGGGCGTGGGTGGCGACTATAGTTTATTCGCGGTTTTTTCACACTTTTTAAAATCAAACCTCTGAAAAATAACCCCACGAATGACGTGCTTTGTTGTATCCTGAATATTTGATGTAGAGTAACACAACTGTGTTATACTTGTGTTAACGTAAAATACCTTATTTCTGGTTAAATTGAATTTTTACCTATGTTTTATTTATAAATTATAATATTCCATTTAAAATTGATATGAATAAAAACAGGGATAAAATAGGTGGGTTGGTAATTCCTAGTAATAAATAGTTCTTCTGCGAAATTTAATTACACTGAGTGCGCACGAATGCGGTGCGCTGTACCTTTGGTGTAATTTTCTAGACTCAGTTAAGCTTTGTTTGCACGAGGCGGAGGAATATACTAGAAGTAGAACTTTAGCAGGGCTTCATAAAAGTGCGAAATAACCGTAAATGCCCCACAGACCAGGAGCTGGCGGCACTCCTGCTTCTGGGCGACGAGTCCAGAGTACAAGACCGGGTGCAGGGTTCCTTTCTTTGGCATGCTCCCTATAATATAATATAAGTCCTTCTTTATCCTTTTCACGTTAACCCTCTAGTAGGACAAATAGTAATGATGGTCAAGAAGTTTAAAGTTAATTGATAAATATATGAAACCATCCTCGACTTTTATATGGGCCTATTCATAGTATTAATATGCATCAGTTACTACTTACTAGTTTCGCAGGAGTTGAAGTAAAACAGATCGCTTTAAAATGGTTTGTCCTCTGCTTGGTCCCACAATCGGTCACAGCGACACTCACGATTGTGATCGCGACGCCATGTTTCTTCACACTCCGCTGCTCTTAGAGCATTCCTCGCCGACTGTGCCTGTACATATAACCGACTGCTGGCATTCCGGAGGTCACGTGTTCGATACCAGATGACTCCATCATTAATGATTTATCCCATGTGGTTTTTCATTACTGTTTCAGGCAAATATCGTTGCAGTATCTTAATCTGTATCTTCTCAGTGTCTCGCTTACTAAATAAACGCATTCAGCATGTCTAGATTATAGTGAATGCTGCGCAAAAGAAGGCTTATAATTCTAACTATGCACTAAAGCAAAACAGCAGCAGCTACTGAAAACTGAAATCAGTGCTTTTATAAGTGGAAGACAACATTTGTGGTTGGAATTATTACCTAGGCTCGTAAGTAATAACTGCCAATAGTATCAAGTACATACTGCATATATTTCTNATTGTGGTTGGAATTATTACCTAGGCTCGTAAGTAATAACTGCCAATAGTATCAAGTACATACTGCATATATTTCTCGTGGTTTTACAAGTTCGCGCAGGCATTATAGCGAATATATATTATATATATTGAAGGGAAAGGGGCCATCAATGGACCAGCGCCACCACTGGACCACCTCAATATTCCAGGGGTTATGTACAGCGCATGCGCGTGGGACGCAGTAAAGTACAAGTCACCGAGCCACTGCCTGTTAGAGAAGTTCCAGATGTGTGGTAGGACGGACGTGCACAGGATAGAGCCAAGTACGCTCATCACACAGTTGCTGCTTATTTTTCTTCGTATATTAAGGCTTGTGCGCTACAAGTAATTTATTACGGAGTTATAATTGGCAGGGTATGTGAAAGCTTGTTTCCTGTGAAACATGTCGCTGTATTGCATAAGTATGTATTGATTTTTTTTACACTGCACTGCAGCGCGCTCAAGACAAAATGGTGTGAATGCTATGGTTAGACCACCGGTCNGTATTGATTTTTTTTACACTGCACTGCAGCGCGCTCAAGACAAAATGGTGTGAATGCTATGGTTAGACCACCGGTCCATCCATGGCATACTGGTCGATCCATGGCATCACAATTAGGCAGTTCACCTAACGTTAATATTATATGATACTGGTTTCTGCAATAGCATTTATTTACATTAATAAGTTTTAAAACCATAAAAATAATAAAATTANTATTATATGATACTGGTTTCTGCAATAGCATTTATTTACATTAATAAGTTTTAAAACCATAAAAATAATAAAATTAACACATCAGTTAATTTTATTTCCAAGTACTCAGCATCCAGCGCTCAGTCTTAGACAACCTAAATAGACATATATGGCACGTGCATCACGATTCAATAAATACAGCGTAAGCGAATTCTTTGGTCTCATTGAGAAAGTGGTAGAAGAGAACAACATTGATGCTACTCGTATATCCAACGTAGACGGGACAGGGCTCGCCACTGTCCAGAAAAAAACCTAGGAAGATAATTTCTCAGAGAGGAAAATCTCAAGTGGTAGCAATGCCAAGAGGAGAGCGTGGAACGACAACAACTTCGGTATGCTGCTTCGGTGCTTCAGGACTCTGCGTCCCTCCCTTGTTGANAGAGGAGAGCGTGGAACGACAACAACTTCGGTATGCTGCTTCGGTGCTTCAGGACTCTGCGTCCCTCCCTTGTTGATATACAAACGTACAAGGGCATGTGACGATCTCAGATATGGAGCTATGCCTGGTACTGTTTTTGAATTGTATCGTGATAGCAGTCATATACAAAGATTTATTTGTTAAATGGTAGCAGAATTTCATTAAGAGTGTCACACCAAGCACGCAGGAAAAAAGTTCTT
>NQII01002529.1:7538-28288 GCA_002778355.1 Clitarchus hookeri | reverse complement strand
GGGGGGGGGGGGGTCACTCAGTGAAAAGTGACGCTGTTATTCTGTATCGATTATGGAAGAAATGCTACAGTGGGTATGACTAGTATGACCAGTTAACAGCGATGTATTTGAGGAACATAATTTCGTTGCTTCTTTCGTCGCCCCCTTCCCCTGGTGAAAATTCTGTCTCATCACTCAGCATGCGACACATACCGACACAGATAAAAATACGGAGTGCCAGCCAAGTGAAAGGACAAATTAAGTGACCCCCCCCCNCCCCCCCCCATGCGATAAGATGGAGAAATAGGGCTTCTTCACCAAGTCCCAAACCTAATTCATCGTCTCCCTTTGTGTCAGTCAAACAAAAATCTCCACTTCCAAAGGCAGCTGCCGTTGTTTTTCCCGGCAAGAATACAGGAGGGACACAAAGAGCGGATGTGCTCATTTCGCTCCTCTACATAGCAGCACTCGAAGCATCCCAGAGGCCTACCAAAGGCGTTGCTGCTGAACCAAGCCGTGGACACCCCCGCCCTAAAAATTAAGGAGATCTGTACAATTGAAGTATCTGAGTTTAAGAAGGCATAATACAGTGTATGTCGTGCAAAAAGTGGTTTCATTCTGATTGCGTTAGAGTGAAAAAGGGAAAGAAAATGTTCTTCTGCAACACTTGCCAATAACATACATTTTCGAAATATTATTTGTCATCTCCTTATTAGCGCAATGTTATTAATAAGACCAAATTTACACTACAGCTTCAATGTATTACCGATATTAAATATTTAAATTTAAAAAAGTAAAAGTTGAAGAACTATGAAGCTATGTTGTTGCATTTTCTTTTGATTGTGCCAAATTTTTAAGTTGATAATTGAGAGATTTGGGCTGCTTTTAACAACGATGAGGGTGAAATGAGAATGGAGCAGCGCCGGAATGAATGGGCGGGGAAATGGGATGTCCCCGAGAAAACCCGCCGACCAATGGCATCGTCCGGCACGATTCCCACTTGCGAAAAACCTGAGTGAGTCGGTCGGGGGTTGAACCCGGTCCGCCTTGGTGCGANTCGTCCGGCACGATTCCCACTTGCGAAAAACCTGAGTGAGTCGGTCGGGGGTTGAACCCGGTCCGCCTTGGTGCGAAGCGATCAGTCTAACCTCTCAGCCACAGTTGTCCCTAAGTTTTAAGTAGACAATACATGTTTACCGTTTTCATTGTGNGCGATCAGTCTAACCTCTCAGCCACAGTTGTCCCTAAGTTTTAAGTAGACAATACATGTTTACCGTTTTCATTGTGCAGTTTATCAATTAAGAGCATTTTCACTGTAAATACAGTGGCTATTATAAGTAGTCCATTGCTGGGACTTACATGGTCCATTCATAGAACCCTATACCCATAAATGGACCACTTGAAAATTTTTTTATTATCTTTTTCCGTAAAACATGAGGTCATAAGGGTGCTGAAGAGCAGGAATATATTATTTGTGTGTACACTAATTTGTTTCAATAATGGTGCATCATTTATTACGCTATAACACAAAATACTCCCCAGGTCCATTGATGACACCTTTCCCATATATATAGTTCCACATGAAAATTATTCTGATTAGATACTTCAAATGGTAAATTTTCGTGTGACAGAAAATTTTAACTAGTATCTATACGTAGAGGATAAAAGGACGAAAAATGTTATAGCCCTAAACCAAGTAGGTGAAAATTGATCAAAAATATTTTAAATATGATTGTTAGCCAGCGGTAATTGCGCAAATGTAAAAAGTCAAAACCTGAAACTATTGTATTCACTGAAAATCGGTGGTGAACCAGTTGTACCAATTGATTTTAAATGAATTGCTTAAACGTGGCGCCGATTCCCTGTAAATTCCACTGTCAATGATTTGTGAACCAGTAAATAGCAACTTAGTTACTCAACTTATTTTATACTATTTCACTAATTGAAACCGGTGATTTTACATAGAATTAATTTACGTTAAACATAACAATTTTGAGAATTTTTTTCGTCTTTGCTATTTTAAATTCTTTCGCCAATTATGAAAACTAATATTGTCAGAAGATACATNTTTGAGAATTTTTTTCGTCTTTGCTATTTTAAATTCTTTCGCCAATTATGAAAACTAATATTGTCAGAAGATACATATTATGGTTCAAGGGAATATTTACAATTTTTTAAAACAGCCAATACACCCCTACGTCTTTTATTACTTCTATGTTAACGATAACTGACTAGTTAATTTTCCACAAATCTAGTTATTACACTNCACCCCTACGTCTTTTATTACTTCTATGTTAACGATAACTGACTAGTTAATTTTCCACAAATCTAGTTATTACACTTTATATAAGACGTGAAAATATGTTTACAGTGAACTACCGCAGATAGTGAATGAGTGAAGAGATTTGGGCGGCTCTTAACAGCGAGGTCTTGAGAGCCGAACCGAATATAGGAAGGAGTTCTTTAGAATGTTGAAGTAATAGGTTATCAATTAATTTTCAAACAATTATATCTGCCTATAAAATTGTAGTGAAACAGTCTAATTTATCATTACGTAAAGGAAAATTTCGTTACTCCAATGTCATGTGGGGTAAACCACACAGTACTCTGCACAGTCAGGCTTAAGTTATTTTCTCTTCGGCAGCTGCTCCAGTGAGTAAGTAGTTTAATTCCATCCCAGGTAACGCATGATTCGGTCCTTGCTTTCTTACAGGATCGTTGTTGAACTAGAGACCTTCAGGGATGTGTCTTATAAGCTGTAATCCAAATACTCAAGTAACTCAAATGTACAAGTGTTTCAAGTCCAGCTTGACCCGGTATTAATAAGCGAAAATTTTCCTACCCCTAAGTTTTGTTTACTACAGGCGTTTCACGGTAAAGTGAACACTTTTGAATGTCCTGCTTAAGCTCTGATTGTATGCGCATTGTGTATTCTTACACAATATGTAAAATTAACATTGCCACAGGCATGATCACTTAATTCACACGTGTGTCAATTAAAACTGTGAAATTATCATATAAGTAAATTAGCTTATTCTTACACTTATATGCATTTTAAAATTACACAAAGCAAAAAATATGTCAATATTTACAAATGTTTATTTAACACATTTAATTCAAAGTTAAGACATGGAACTNTACACAAAGCAAAAAATATGTCAATATTTACAAATGTTTATTTAACACATTTAATTCAAAGTTAAGACATGGAACTTCTTTCTCTCGATCGTTACCAACTTCATTGAGCACATGCCAGTAATTGTGTCCTTAAAAATATATGCAGGTAAGGGNTCTTTCTCTCGATCGTTACCAACTTCATTGAGCACATGCCAGTAATTGTGTCCTTAAAAATATATGCAGGTAAGGGCAGTGATATTATTAAAAGGTTGATTTCAAAAGTGCTCAATTAACCTTTAACAGCCTATAACCCGTTAACTTCTTATATATGTTGCTAACTTATCGTCTATTCGCGGTTTCTTCGGACTATTAGAATAAAATCTCTGAAAAACACCCTACGTATGACTTAATTGGTGGTTTTCTTAATAATTGCATATATCACAAGAGTTTTATGCTTTTGTTAACATAGAAATACTTTAATTTTGGTCAAATTGAACTTTTACTTATATTTTAAATATAAGTAAGAATATTTAATTTAAACTCAATATAAATAAAGTCAGAGAGACGACAGGTGCGTTGGCAGGGCATAGTAATAAATAGTTCTTATGCAAAATATTATTACAGTGAGACCGCACGAATGCGGTTCGTCGTTGTCCCTATGGTGTAATTTTCTAGACTCAGTTAAGCTTTGTTTGCATGAAGCGGAGGAATATCCTGGAAGTAGAGCTTTAGCAGGGCCTCGGAAAAGTTGGAAGTAACCGAGAATGGACTATGGCTAATGCGGTGTTCAGTTTACACGGCAGTAAATCGACACCAGATAATCTGGAAGCGTGTCGTATGACCCGTAGCATGTGTTGAAATTGGTTTTGTGTATTATACAAGGTTCTTTGTTGGTCACAGTAGACTGTTCGTGGTTGAGGTGGACACATGCCTGGTGCTGTCTCCACGTTTGAGGCCCAAAGGCGCTGGAGCGATTAGGGTGACGGAAACACGTTCATCATGTGCCCCATNTTAGGGTGACGGAAACACGTTCATCATGTGCCCCATCGTCAGTACGCGTAAGCGGGACTGTCGTGCCGCGTGTACCAACGGGACTTCAAACGGTGGCCACATAATTTCATTAATAAGAAGTCTGCAGTAAAGTTCAATGCATACTCATCACGTCCGGCCAATATGTTGAGTTACAGCGTTGTGGAAATGCCGTTTCTAACGATGTCCGGGAGCTTTGAAATAATATCCATGGCATCATTCCGTCAGCGTTTGCTGTATGCGTTCTTTTTGTGGCCCAACATACTGACGGTACATTTAATAGTTTCTTTAAAAAAAAACTTATATCAAGCATGCTGCAACGTGGTTTAATCGCCAGAAAAGGCGACTAAGAATTTTTGAGAGCTCTGCTATGTACATTTTTATACACAGTTTGTATGCTATCGAATTACGTAAAATTAACTTTGCCACAGACACGCTGATTTTATTCAAGTGTCCATCAAGCGTAAAATGAAAATCATTGCCATTAACGCAAATATGTTACTAATAAACAAATCCTTAATCTTTGAGCGCAAAACGAACATAAACTCAATGAAATTAATTTGGCGTCCACGAAAATAAACGTCACTCGTTTGGTTCAACGTTAATACGTGGAATTACTTTTCCTGCATCTCTCCCAATTTTCCTGGAAGCATATTAGTCAATGTATCAGAAAATATATATATATGTAGCTAGGGGCAGGGAATTTTTTTTTCAAAAGTTATTTTAGAGAGAGAGGTCTGTCAACCACGAATCATGTTCAACCAATATTATCTAGCTGTGGTAGTTAAGAAAGCATTACACCACAGAGTAGATGCGCAAGCAGGGACGACATGGCGTGACAGTTCGTTTGACGTGGGCGGGCCCACTCGGCGATTGGCTGCGCGGGGTTCTGGAAACGGGCCTTGTGTCTTATTGGCTATCAAGTGCCTGCGGATGATTGATTTGATTGATTGATTTCAAAATTGTTTATTAACCAATAAAGACCCTTTACAGAATATAATAACAGGAACAGTAGATGACATTCACGCATGCCAGCGCCAAATAGTGCTCTTCTGCAGAAGAGGACAGTATAGAAACAGCATAGGAAAACTGTAAAAGATTAGTATAAGAGCGGGGGAAACTCGCGGATGATTCCCTGTTGTCTGGGCTGCAGGCTGGCGAGAAAGTTTCCGGGCGCTGATTGGCGAATGGCGTTTGGGCATGTTGCCAACCAGTGACGACATTATTTGCCTACGTGTGTGCGGCTGGAGTTCGCAATATCAGCGGCTGTTTACTTGCGTACTCTTTGATTATACACTTCCACTTCCGTTCACGATAAAGTGAGCACTTTCGATGCCCTAAATACTTTTTCCCTTTCAGCCATGTTTTTATCCTTTAACCTCATTTTTAAATAAATATTTCCCTGTAAGTATTAAACACAGTGTGTGTTCAACATTCCATTGCACTTGGCAGATAACATCTAAGGCTACAATAAATCATATCTATTGACTATTATTTCAAAAGTGCTCACTTCACCGTGAATAGCCCATACAATTTCAGTTTGCAGCATGGCTATAATTATGGACCATTCACGGACACTTTACACTTTTCTGAAGCCCTGTTAATGTTCTACTTCCAAATTATTCCTCCGCCTCGTGCTAACAAAGCTTAGCCGAGTCTAAAAATGTGCACCAGGGGAGCAGCGCACCCGCGTAATTACGTTTTGCATGATAACTATTTCTTATCGGGCACTGCCAACGCACATATCTTCTCCCTGTTTTTATTCATATTAATTCTGAATGAAGTATTATAACTTGTAGATAAAATACAAGTAAAACTTCACATAAATGAAACACTTGTGATACAAGACATACTTAGGAAACAACCGAACACCTCATTCATGGAGTGAATTTTCCATAGGTTTGATTCAGAGAGTGTGAAGAAACGGCGGATATACTACAAGGGCGTTGTAAAGGGAGGGGTTGGCCGGCGTGGACGTACCTTTCCTAAGGAAGCGGCGTAGGAAGCCAGTGCCGTGCAGCGAGGACGGGGGGGTAGGGCTGGGCGTGCCCTCGGCCCGGCTGCTGCGTCTGGACCTGCCCGGCTCCTCCCGGCTGCTCCTGCGGGAGCCTCCACCTGCAACACGGCAGCCAGCTATTGGTTGTCTTTCTCTATAATACGTTCTTATGTGTGTTTGATTACTTATTGGCCCACGCCCCATAAGAACGAGTGAGTGAAGAGATTTGGGCGGCTCTTAAAAGCGAGGTCTTGAGAGCCGATGTGAGATGAGCATGGAGAAGCGCCGCAATGAAAGGGCGGGGGGGACGGGAGATCCCCGAGAAAACCCGCCGACCAGCGGCACCGTCCGGCACCGATTCCCACATCCGCGGGTGACCTCGCCAGGAATCGAACCCGGTTCACCTTGGTGGGAGGCGGGCAGACTATCCGCTCAACCACCGTGGCCCCCACCCATAATAATGCTTATCAATTCGTGAATGATGGTATTGAATGTAATATGTTTATTTACTATGTATATATGATTACTCATATTGTATATGTTATATACCTTGACATGTTTTACAGGCATATGGTTTTGTCATGTGTAAAAGGCTCTATAAATCGCAAATTAAATAAATAAAAATAAAACAAGAAGTTATTGATATAACTAATGAGCCTACCTCCCTCTACATGGATGCAAATCATTTTGATGAAATCCTTAAAAGGTCAGGTAGGTGGGTCTTGATGTTTCGTTGATAGCAATAACATTAGAGATGCAACCAGAAACAAATGCAATAGTAGTGAGACAATTACAAATGCACACGTGCCTTGTATGGGACTTGAACACATGACGCCTCGTACCGTAAGCCGGTTTGCAACCAACTGCATTGCGGAGGAAGGATTCGGAGCATCCACTTCGGTAACAATCAGTCTGAAGTTTTGGTAGGCTGGGTTTACCAACTTCAATTTTTTACTGACGTCATTTTGAAAACAGACGTGTAAGTCCCTTAAATCATATAACTTTACATGGCCTACCATAGTACTACTTGTGTGCAAAATTTAGTGGAATTGGGTTGACTAGTTTTTAAGGTATGCCATAAAATCTATAGTTTCTCATTTAGCACCATTGTACAAAAGGCCTAAAAACAGGCTCTATATAGGCTAATATTGCCGCGTAATAGATACTGTCAGCATACAAATTTTGGTTGAAAAGTGTCAAATAATTTTATACATATGGTAAACTTATTTAAGTAATTTATATTGCACGATTTAAAAAAAATGTCTGACTCATTTCAATTATGTCAGTTTACACGGATCACTGTAGTACTGCTAATTGTGTGAACAATTTGGTGGGAGTTAGGTGATTGGTTCCAGAGAAATGGCATTAATGTTGCATTTTATCACCTGGCACTATTTTACAAAACGGTGGCAAAAGATCATCTATATAATCATATTTAATGCTTCTAATGGATACTTTCAAAATACAAAGTTTAATTTAAATTGGCAAATATGTTTAACAGATATGAAAAATATGTGCGCGACATGGCTTACAGAATAAACATATTATTTTGAAATGATTTATACTTGAAACAAAAAAAAAAATGCACCAGGATTGTGAAAGGTTAGTATTGTAGAGGAAATATTAGGAAACGAACGAGGAAGTGAAAAAAACTGGGATAGTAGTGCGAGGCTTTTTCCAAATAGGTGAATAAAAAGCAATAACGTCAAAATAAAAATGATAAATACAAGTAAAATCATTGTTAAACATATTGAACATAACATAGCGTGCGCCAAACACAAATAACCTTTGTACAAGAACATATCACCCTTAAACAAAATAAAAATGCATTGACAAAACTTATTAAACATTTCAGCATAATGCTTACTAGCAAATATCTGGTCTCTCGTAGACTGAAAATAAAGACATATTACCAGAAACATGACATAACACTTATCCGTTAGAAGAAACATAAATAACCAAATCATCAATTACCAAAATAACTTTTTAATGAAAACTATTTTGGCAGAAGACATAATCAAAGGATGCTGTCCATTAATGAAAGACAAAAGACTGCTAATTTAAAATAAACGATATTTACGGCGTATATTCCAACTCTCTTTTAGACCCTAATCAGCCATGCAGAAAGAGAATTGAATGTCTTGAAGTCGTGACTTATTTAAAAGGTGCGAAAGTCCAGAGATTTTGAATAGCATTTATTAGTTATTTTGCGAGAAGGTAGAGCATTTGTAGACCCTCATCCCAATGTCCTCTAGACTTGAATGTATTGCATTTGAATAATTAATAAATTTGAATTAGATTTCCAGACTGCCAAACAAAGTCGAGAGTTGAATTAAGTCAAAAGGGCAAATAAAGAAAGCGGCAGGTAGTGTGACAGGCCTCACTCGTCTGCAGGACGGCGGGAATAATAGCGCCACCCCAGGCGCCGATGTCGGCTTCTTTCTTGACGCCACAACAAATAATGAACGTTTGAGACCCTCTTCAGGATTGCTCACGTTACAACAGGCTTCTACTACCTCTTGGATCGCTACAAATATTTATGATGGCTCGCCATTTCAACACCACAAAACTATTTCCTCGGAGCCCTAACTTCCAATGGCCATTTGCTGCTGTGATACATCCATTTTCACTGACAGCATGACTATCAAGGAAGTTCAAAACCCGGAAGTATATTTATTAAATTAGGTAGTACATAACAGTAAAAATTTTGTTAACACGCCTTTATATGAAGCTTAAATTCCTCCTCGCTATTAACTGACAATGACCTGAACAAGTCTCTTACAAATATTCTTCTATGTAAACCTTATAAGATTAAACCAGAACAACGCAATAAACGTTAGTTATTAACATAATATTAAAATATTACTGAAATTAAACAAAAATACGAAAACTCGCCATATTTATGTGAGAGGTGGATCCTGACCTAGTATCCATACCTACTTCGGGGTAGTACAGAATTCCTTTTATACTATAACATATTATTAAACATTTACATACAATAGGCTACTTTAAAAGAAAAAGAAAATTCCATTGCTATAAAAAACATTTACAGAAAATTGTTTAAATTTAAACTGTAAATAAAGCCAAAAACGCTTAAAACATGGCCTATTGTAGCACTACTTGTGTGCAAAGTTCATTAGGAACAGGTTGATTGGTCCCGGACATATAACATAAAATCTCCATGTACTGACGTGGTGCTTTATTATTCATTACTGGAAAAATAACGGTTACGAATTGGCACATTCTATGTTTGTCATAGATGCTGCTGCATATTTAAGTCGGTTGAAATTGTTTGGGACATGTGGCAGACTAACCTATAATATTTACCTGGCTATTTTTTTTTAAACATTTGACCACCGCCTTAAGTAACAGAAATTAAGATGGACTACAAAAGTATAACTAGTCGCCTGAATTTGGTGATCATCTGTTAATTGTTTCCCGAGATTGAACACAAAAGCTATATTTTTCATAAGATAATATATTCCAAAATGGCTGACAAATGAGTTTATATATTGGCTAATTTTATGCTTGCATAGATACTGACAGCATACACAGTTAAGTTGAAATTGGTTACATTGTTTCGTAGATTTAGCATACTATGCTCAAATGTTTATATAACCATCATTTTTTAAATAAGTGTCTGGCCCACTTACAACATGTAATTTTACATGGACTTCTGTTGTACTACTTGTTTGCTAAATTTGGAAGGAATCGCTTGATTGTTTCCCGAGACATAACAAAACGTCATTTATTCGTGTGGAGCTATCTTACAAAATGGTGAATAAAAGAGGCCCTTGGAAGACGCATTTGATATTGTAATAAATACTGTCAGCATTCAACGTAAAGTCGAAATTGGTTATATGGATTCATTGACTTGTCTCGTCCATTTAAATTGCATGCATGAACATAACCTACAATAATATTATTTAATATAAAATTTAGCAAGATTCGGTTGTTTAGTTACCGAGATATAGCGTAAAATCTTTATTTTTCAGTTTGCATTATCTTCCAAAATGGTGAACAATTACATGGTCGGTTTCTAAATTCAATGCATACAGCGTGAATTTGTCAACGTTCCAAATTTTGCTTAAATCAATTAAATGGTTCCCGAGCTGAAACGGAAAATATTTATTTTCCTAATATGCATTATCTTCCAAAATGGTAGATAAATTACATTATCGCTTTCTAAATTCAATGTGTTCAAGCATTGTCAAAGTATCAAATTTGGCTTTCGTAGCTTTCGTGGTTCTCGATATATAACGTAAAAGCTATCTATTTTTTAAAATGGCCGACCAGTAACAGTATCGGTTTATAAATTTAATGCATACATTATGCACTGTCACTTTACCAAATTTGGTTTAAATCGATTAGATGGTTCGCAATACATAATCTAGTGACCTAAATTTTACAAAAATGTCGCCATTTAGATAATAAGTACCCAACGTGATTGAAAACAACAAACGTCCGATGTCTTCACTAAATGCTATAAGTGAACCTAGTTTGGTTAAAATCTGTTGCAGGTTTTACATTCATTGCGGGGCGTGGGGTAGGGGCATACATTCCAGACAGACATTTGGGTAATTACATAAATCTATCTTTCCTTCGGAAAGCAGGCTAAAAAAACAAAATTTATTTGATATCACATGGGAAATTATTTAAGCAGTTTAAACATATTGGTTCTGTAAATTTTACTATAAATATTATTACCCAACAGTTGCGTCTCACTGAAGTGAGGTTATCAAAGAAGAATGATTTTGCAACTGCTTCTGTCGAAAGAATATAGTTTTCAACAAAAACTTGGGAGTTCACCGTATGTAACAACATTTTTTTATTAGAAATAATGCTGAAAATTGCTTGCAACTGCATGCTGGCAGCGAGTGGAACTGTAAAATATTACTTTGCCAGAAAATTCCTCGAGCGATTTAGGCGTATAACGTCGTGAATATGTGCCATATGCATAATTTTAATTATCTGCTTATTTTGTAATTTCAAAACGTAATTTTATTTCATGTATGTTATTTTCCTTAGTACAGTAGTTATGTTATTAAGTGTGTAATGTAACTGATCAGGTAATTATCTGATTTATTTTGTTTTGCAACATATATATATTTATATTTATTTATTTATTTATATATACATATATAGGTCTTTCCAGTCTAATGTATTTGTAATATATTTAGAAGGCCCTAGTTTCTGAGCAGTTGTTGACTCGTTACCATAGCAACTAAGTAGCGTGATGAGTAATTTTTGCCTCTAGCACTCTCATGTGATTAGCTGATTTTCGCAGGCAATTTTATGAAGCTTTTTAAATGATATTTTATCCATCTTGGTTTTCAATGGCAGGACGCTGACCTGATTCACATTAAAGGCGATAAAGAAATTCCAGATGGAGATATATCTGTGTGTGGATTTTCTAGCATTTCAGGAATGTAAGTGCTAATTTTATAGGCTATACCTGTAAGAAGTACTATTTGTACACATGACACACGTGTACCGCTTCAAAGATCTTACAATTAGTCAATCTTAGATGATGAAAAAAAAAAATTCACAAAGGCACATGGTTAGGGCGACAGTTACGTAAAATAATATAAAACGGCCAATTATTACAAGTGAAATTTAAAAAATAACTACGTAATTGTGGTTAGCATACGTCGTCAATGCAGCGAGAAAAAAAATCTTAAATGTCTGCTAAAATCATTCTCCAAGTAATTATTTTCAACTCTTTATTAATATATCTCAAGCAGTGCGCTTCTAGTTAAACGTTGAAGACAAAGAAAATCCGAAGAAAATGAAACATTAAGATATGTGCTGAGGGAAGAAAGAGATGTATATAAAAAAACGCATTCTTCCAAGATAAAATTTAAATTACCTGAATACTGTTTACAACATACTTGTAATTTCATAATGTGTGCGATATCCATATCCTTGTAACTTCGCCATTTTGCCGCACACCGCTGCTGTGGGGACTCTACCTGTGTTGACCACACTCGACTGCAGAAAGCAGTCAGGTTTAGGAATGTGTTAAACTGGCACTGCTGTTCATAAACGAGTAAATACAGCAATAAACGACATAAATCTTTCAAGATAATTTCAATATCCTGCCACGTAATAAACAAAGTACAAGTGGAGAAAATAATCTGTAATAACCCAGAAAGACGACTAGAGTAAAATACTATACAAAAGTAAGCTCACGCCTAGAATAGTTGAGTGATAGCGCTGCGTGTTGCATCTGAGGTCTTTAGCGCAGATCGAAGTAAAGAGAAGTGGAGATGGAGCAGTGACGGAATGCAGTGGTGGGGGAAACTGAAGTGTCCCGAGGGATCCCATCGGCCAACGGCAACGTTCCCAACGTTTGTAGACGCGAGGTGTCTAACCACCTGACCACATCGGCTTCTCTCTGGACATCCGTCCGCTGTACCTCTGCCAGTTGCCGGTCATGCTGCACATGGGTATTGTAGCTAGAAGGTAGCTATTGTATCTACACGCATCAAGAGGTGTGAGTCATTTACTTGTGCATCCAACCTGGATCTGCTATAATATTTGAACACTTAGAAATATTATTTATTTTAAGAGTTGAGACCTAGAAATCTTTAACCACAGATGATTACCATGTAGGGTCAAACATTTAAGTGTTTCGCGTTCTAATTCAAATAGCGTAATTAAGTCAAGTTGTTATCAACTTTATTAAAATGTTTTATTTTCTAATGTTGTTATAACTTTTAATGATATTATTTACAAACAAATTTTGTAGGCGTCTATTAATGTAATGTAGTCTTTCATATCAAATTCAAGTTCAGAGTCATTACAAATTATGCTATTCACGAGTTAAGTGCAAGTAGGCGCTGACAGAATAATATTGATTTAAATGGTTACTAAGAGAAAGGAGTTAATTTTCTGTCAAATGTTAAAAACATGTCTAATTTTAAGTAAATCATACACTTAGTCGAAAAAATATATATAAACCGTTGAGTAATTCTTCTATCCGACCGTTACATTCTGAGATATATTTCATACTGCATTACTTACGCGTTGGTAACTAAATGAATTTCAGTGGAGTTGGTCTGAAATGCTAGTAATAAATTCCAAAATATTTTTCGGATCCAAAATTTTATCCAAATTGTTAAATAATAGGAAAACTGATAAATTTCATTATGTTTAATTACAAGGTTAAGTAATTAAAATTACAAATAATTTTTTTAACATAATTTTAATCATGCAATACATTTTATAAAATGCAACCAGGCATTATTTTGCCATGTACTAGTATTTGTTAATAGATTCTGCCGAAAAATATTATTGCTAAAACTAAATCTTGTTAAAACTATTAAATAATATATTCCTAAGAAATGTGACACCAATGAGAATGTTGATGTTGCAGTGGCACGGGAAAAGATACGCGAGGTTACATATGTGACATTACCACACAGCTAGAGTCACTTGACTAAATGCACTAGGCGAGAAGAACGGAACGCAACAAGAGTAAATGCTTCCAAACAAAATGTTTAAAAATGGCGGGGGAAAAAATTATTGACGTGGATGGACCTAGGCTCGAACCCAGAACCCCACTGTATTCGCACCAGTTTTGCAGAAGCCACGTTAAATTAATTTATATTATATTATTGTAGTTTGTTTATGATACAAAACGGTGTCGCCGCTTGCGCCTCCCGGAGGCTGAAGCCTCTAACGCCAGAGTGAGTTATCCGGAGGATGCTACGAGCCTCTGGCGTGAGCAACGGCTCGGGTAGCGCTGACCACGACCGCATGGCCACAGCGACATCCGTTCTTTAGTCTTCTACAATAAGTATTTAAGTACAACAATACCGGCTCTTCGTTGTGTAGGTGGCAGGTTCGTGGCTTTGTTTACTCTAGTCGCTAACAGATGGCGATCATAACAAAATAATTCATTCCTACATGTGATATCTTCGTGTCTTTTGTTAATGTCTGTGAAAAGTTCTTAATTTATATTGGCCACTTTTGATATTCGATGAAATTCCTTGTCTTAAGACCGTAATATTCGTAAGAGTCGTCGTTGCAAATATAACTTATATTAAAAATGCACGTGGGTAACAGACAAAAATTTCTGAACTTGTTTGAGATAGCTTTTGTTTATAGAGATTATGTCATTTCTTGTTTATTAAATATTTTTTCTCGAATATACAATTTTGAATTGTAATATCACTTTATTTAGGACTGCAATATAATAACATTTGACATGCTATCGGCCCGACTGTAAAGTATATTAATTTTTACTATTTGTGAATCAGAAAAAAAAAGGGAAAAACAAGTTCAGGAGTAGTTGGTAAGTTTGGTTTCTAAAAATCCATTAATTTAGTACTTTGTTAATACAACTAAGTATGTGCAACACAGAATGGCATTCTAAAAAAGTGTCTTCCAATCTCTACAGTGTAGAAAACTTGGTGAAATTGAAAAGGCATTTTGGACTGCTGCTACGGCAAAACGACGAGACAAAAGTTGTGACGGGAAACTATATGTGGAAGGTATAAGTAATGGAAATCGTGCATACTCCAAAAAAAAAGTGCCACAACTGTATACGTATGTTTCGTATCAACAACATGAATGAAGTTATCTACAGTTGACTACTATTTACTACACTGTGGAAAATCTCTGCGAAAAGCTGAAATCATTGTACTAACAAATTTATGGTTAGGTATCATTTGGAACGTCATTACACAAGTATTCTAAAGGAACAGGTAATGATTTCGAGACTCATGTGAAGTGTTTCGTGAGGTGAAACAGCTTGATGTACCGTCAAACAAAAATGTATCAGGATTGCCGCACACACACACACACACACACACATCCACACACACACAGACAGATATATATATATATATATATGGTCATTTACAATTTCCTTGGTATTTACTTTAATTATCAAGAGTGTAGGGAAGTATGCCCGAGTGGAATATTTTACTGTAAATATTCTTAGAAGTGATATTTACAAAGANCCGAGTGGAATATTTTACTGTAAATATTCTTAGAAGTGATATTTACAAAGAAGAATGATCATTGAATTGAATCTGTCGAAAGAGTATAGTTTTCAACAAAAACTTGCAAATACAAGAAACAAATTTTTTTTAACTAAAAATTTTGGGGGATGACTTGTTACTGCTTGCTGTCAGCAAGTGAAACTGTAACACGTGTCTGTGCCAAAAATGCCTCGAGATATTTAGATGTGAAGAAAATTCCAGTTGGAGATCTGTCTCTGTGTGGATTTTCTAGCATTCCAGCAATGGAAGCGCTAATTGTATAATACAAAGATCTAAATGATTGTACACATGTCACAAATGTACTGCTCCAAAGAGTTTACGATTAGTCAATCCTAGATGATGGAAGTAAAATTTTCAGTGCTGCAAATTATTTGGATGGTAAACGACAGAAATCGAGTTGCTTGTGTGATACGTACCAAAATGTAGGCGGTGTTTTTGGCGAACCCCTTTGTAAGTTCGGTTTCAATTTTATGCAAATAAGGTAAGGATTTTAGTATATTTGGGTAAATAACGCTAAAACTGCTGTGCTACGTAATTACACGAGCTGTAGTTTGAGATAATCCCAGAATATATAATTGTGTTTTCAGAATCATACACACTGAACAAAAAAACATTAGTTCAAATATTCTTTCAGTGAAAGGTAAGCTAAATGTATAACCTATAGTTCTGTGAAGAATGTTTGAAAAAAAAGTGATTTGTTAGGAGCATTTCTGCAAAAAATTTCAATTGATAGGATTTACGTAGGTTTACTGACTGCGAAGGATGGTACGAAGAATGGATCAATATATGTCTTGTGATCCAGAGTTCACTTGAACTTCATGAACCGGTTTTGGCAGAGGTAGGGAACACTGAGCATTTAGTAAGCTGTAAGAAATGTTTCGCAAATTCACCACATAACTGTGCACTCATACAGAGAAGTCACGATATCCACCATGCATACATAATTGGTTTCCTACATTTGTTCAGGAAAGAGTAAAATGAGTAGTGGAGTACCAAACTGTGTGTACTAGCATTTCTGCATTTGCAGTCTGATGTATGTTAAATTTTCCATACTGTGCATGGGTTAAAAACTTCCATTTCACTTTTAAAGTTTACCGAAATTCGTTTTTACAGCGTAGTTTATTAATATGCAAATTATGGAAAGAATTCTTAACATTTCAAAAGTTTTTTTTCCATAAAAAAATTATATTTTAAATAAAATTTGGGGCCAAATATTGAACACCGTCCACTTCACATCTAGAACGAATTTTAAGCACATTCTGCCGGCGCACAGAGGAAGGCAAAATTCTATAGGTAAGTGTAGTACAGAATAGATTTATTTTTTTAACCTTCCAAAAATGTTTTGGACTGAATTCGCCATTAAAGAAAAGACAAATGAAATTAGAACACTAACGAAAGTTTCCTTGTTGGGTACGTATGATAGAGATGCGGTTTGTTAAGGAAAAATGAACCGAAAAGTATGTACGTCATATGTTCGAATCTCGGATAACTTACTGGTGTATATGCCATCCTAAGTTACAGATTGATTTAACTTCACATAATGCTTTTGAATCTGTGATTTAAAATGAGTCTATTATAAATATAAAAAATAATCCTTGAAAATGTAAGGAAAACTAATATATTATTAACCCACCAGTAACGTTGTTTGGAATGGCGTTTAAGTAAGCCTCACTTTGTTGGTGTTATTCGGGTACAGTATTTATATGTGCATTTTTACTCATGTATATGAACACATGGGTGTACGCACATACATAACACACACAACCTACATACATGCAGGGGTACACATGCATAAATGAATGCACACAATTTTACATACATNACATACATAACACACACAACCTACATACATGCAGGGGTACACATGCATAAATGAATGCACACAATTTTACATACATGAACACATAACCTCACATACTTACGTGCATTAATGACTGTGTATATTAAGCCCGCGAGCCTGTCTTCATAAGAGGTAACGCCGCTCTGCTGGAAACAGCATAGTCTACTAGGCGGGTTGGTATTGCAATGGCTGATCCCCTTCATCAATATGAAAGAAACGGGACATCACTTACAAGAAAGACCCGATNCGGGTTGGTATTGCAATGGCTGATCCCCTTCATCAATATGAAAGAAACGGGACATCACTTACAAGAAAGACCCGATCAGACAAGTAAGCAAACCAATTGCCAAATTATCTGACACATACATACGTAGTTTAAGCAAGGGCAACATTTACGTAAAATATATAAAATGCCTAACTACCATAATTAACATTATTGTGTATATGAGGTTTTGGGCACAGGATTCATGTAGTAGGAGGTGGGAGTTGTCCGCCATGTTGGTAGGCGCGACTGTCAGCCATGTTGATCTGCGGCCTGGGATGGCCATGTAATCGACAAAATCGCCTGTTTCACTCTAAAAACCACTTCCGAAATTAATTATTTTCCCCAAAAATCACTTTTTTCGCCAAACAATTTCCAAAAAAAAAAAAAATTGAAAAATGAGGAAAGCGGATTAGAAGCTCCTCGAAGCAAGAGCCGAAAAATCGTCCGTCGAGCAAGAGGATTAGAGGCTCTTGGCGGAATGAGCCACTTAATCCTCAGAGCAGGAGAGGAGGATTCGAGACTCCAAGCCAGGTCAATCGGACCGGGTAGGATCAGCGGACCTGGTCCCCTCACCCCCCTCCCCATCCAAAACCGCTCAACACCCTCACCTACCTCCCCTACCCCCTACTCCTACCTCTACTCTTCACCGGCCTTCAAAATTCTAAAAATCGAAGAACGTATAACATTTACCTCACACACTCGCCCCGCCACCCCCAATCCTCCTCTCTACAAATTAATCATTGATCTTACATAACCAAAAGTATCGCTCCACATATTCCAATCAATGGTATATGCCCATTGGCCACTAAATTACGATTTTAACTCATATTTTGTTGGTATTGGGCACTGTAGACTGTCCTAGTTACTTCTTGTTTTAGCATCTGCTACCAGAGAACTCCCATGTCGTCCATTTCTAAACCATTTTTGTGGACGATACACTCTTCCAAACCTGGAGTATAATTAATTTCTACTATTATTTTAAGGTCAATCTTTTAAATAATAAAGAAAATACAACATATTTAATAGATATTTTTTATTTAAAAAATTGTACATACATACAAACAGTTCTTTGCGATGATTTTCTAAGACAAGACAAGAACTTCATATTATTTTAGAAGTGGATGGCTTACATTTGTCCTTAGCTGTAAATGATCAACCGAAACGAGTGTCCAACCTGAACCCTTCGTTGCCATATCTTCTTCCTCGCGACATATATTTTGTATATTATCGTCTACACTGTTTTCGATGTAATATACATTATAGATTGGTACATTCCGGGACTTGAATACCCTTCTGCAATGTTCTTCCTGGTAGGGTTCTGGTTTCGAGTATTTACATTTTAACCATATGTTATATTTTAGAGACATGCTGTTTTACAGCTCTCCTGTAAGTTGGGTTTTTGCACTAATTTTCATGGCTGACATAAATGTGCGAATTTCTTTCGGCGTATCCAGTTAATAATTTTTGACATGAATGTCTAGACTGCCACGGAAAGCAGATGCCTTCAACATGAATCCATTAGCATTAGGTTTGCCTAGAACATGTACAGGTTTTCGAGCTGGAGGTTTACACTGTTTGGCATGCTGACGACATGCCTCACGACACTCTTTTTCCTAGTAGTTCGTTATATTATAACTCTTAAATTCACGTCCACGCTTATGACAGACAAGAGTTGTCTTCTTCGTGCATTTACCACTACTGTGGTGAGACATACAGTAAAAGTAGCAATGTGGTAGTGAAGATCGTTGACCAGCATGAAGAGTTGGTGAACTTTCATAATGAAGAAGTCATACTAAGCTTGCTTTTGAGAAGATGGGAATAAGTTTTACAGCTACCAAAAACNTGAACTTTCATAATGAAGAAGTCATACTAAGCTTGCTTTTGAGAAGATGGGAATAAGTTTTACAGCTACCAAAAACAATCAAACAAAGCAGCACATCAAACCAGCAATCAGTATGCCGCAGGCCACCAAGGTGTTAACACATGCCAACGAGATTTTCCTTTGCAGTCTTGGCTTCGAGGTCGATCGCCATGAAATATTATGTAAACATCGGCGAGCCCATCATTTTCGAAGACAGCGTCACGAAAGTGGAGCTTCATGCATACCAGCCATTCCTGAACGGACCATACACATTATCATCGGAAGATCGGATAGTNTCACGAAAGTGGAGCTTCATGCATACCAGCCATTCCTGAACGGACCATACACATTATCATCGGAAGATCGGATAGTGGTCCAACACCAACATATATACACTCTTCCTTATCAGTCATTCCTGCGATTCAGGGGGACACTGATAAAAGAAGATTGATCCAACCCGGCTTCGATGAAAATATCGAATAATGGTATTCTCCACCCCATCGATCGTATCGTGTATTTGCTCAACGGTGTCGAGGTAGACCATAAGGGAAATGTCAGCATAACGACCACAATTAATAGAAGATGACTACAGTGTTGCTATACACCTCAGAGGAAAATTCGAGATCTGCATTCCTCTTGCGATGTTGTTGGGATTCGTCGAAGACTACTAACGAATTATCACCAATTCGAAGCAGGAAGTGGTACTGCTCCTAGCCAATACGCACACAGATGCCATCGTGGGTACGGGGGGAAACCTGTAGACAGTGGAACTGAAGCTACAGTCTATCGGATGGATGCTGCCACACGTTCAGTTAGGTACTACCGAACGCATCAATATCTGAAGAATGTGGTAGATGGCAAAAACATCGATGTGACTTTCAGGTCGTGGAGTCTCGAGGCATACCCCAGATTGCCCACAAGCCAGCGCATCAACTGGATGGTTGAGTCCAGCTTTGTCACCGAGAAACCGAAGTACATCATTGTTGGGCTACAGACCAGAAGACAGCACAATGTGAGAGTGAGCCATTTGCAGCTCGACACATACAAAATAGAAAATGAAAAAAATATATGTATTTGAATAGAGAAAGTTATCCGTACGTGGACATGAACTTTGAAAATGATCAGTACCTGCCGGCATATCAAATGTATGCTCAATTCCAAAATGTTTATTATGGGCACACCCAATCCCAGATATTGAGCCCAGATACCTCCAAGAGTTTGGCACTGCTCATGGTGTTCGACTTGAGTAAACTGGATGAGCGTATCAGTTCGAATGTGATCGACTATAGGATCAAATTCACTACACATGGAAATTTACCCCCACACATCTATCCTTTCTGCCTGATACTTCACGACCGACTCACATCGTACAGTTTGATACCTGCCAACGCTGAAGTTTGGAAGTAGGTATTGAATCTGCTCTGCGGCGTGAGGCGCCAGCACTTGATGCTAGCCCTCAGTGATAAGGCGTATGAATATGTCGACACTGTTGTCTCTAGGTCCAATTTACTAATAAATTACACTTTATTTGCGAGTTCACATAATCGAGTTTTATTGTTGCTTGAACAGGTTAACTGGTACATGAACTCACGAGACAAACTCCCCTCCCCTTTTTCTATGTAGGCTATGTATGGTTTGACGCAGCGATTGGC
>NQII01002528.1:323117-343098 GCA_002778355.1 Clitarchus hookeri | reverse complement strand
TCTACACTAATTGTGTTGCTGTATGAAATGGTAGATACCATACAAGGTATTATATCATATTTATAAACATACAAATATTAACCCATTCAGGCCCGTAAGTCCAAACATGTTCACATTATATGAACATTGCATTGTTAGTTCATCTGGACACGGGGAACACTAAACTTATTGTGTATATAGTTTACNAAAATTGCATTGTTAGTACATCTGGACACGGGGAACACTAAACTTATTGTGTATATAGTTTATTTTTGTACCTGGTTTGTGGCGTTACAACTTAGTTGCCACTGGGCCGAAACATAGTCCTAAATGGTTTAAACTTCTTAGAATTAAAGTGTTGTCAACCCACGGAGAATGATATTCGAACACATACTGTTTGCAGGGCACAGTTGGTAGTGTTGTGGCAAATAAAGTTGCCCCCGGGCTTTAATGGGTTAATAAAAGAGAGTTTGCGTTCAGCTTTATTTTTCTCTACAGAAATACATATACGTTTACTTATGTATGCAGTGTACATCCACACTTTTCACGAAACCGACAAGACATTAACAACCAAAAACAACGATTAATCGGTAATTGTGCCGAATAGGGGCCGATGGGAAATTTTGTCCTGATGGAATTTCCGTGTATATTAAATGCTCCTTTATTATTTTCCAAAAGGACTTCTCTATGTAATGCCTAAAAGTTTTGAGACAATTTGTTTTCCCATCAGCCCCTATTCTGCACAATAACAGATTAAATATAACTTCTTAGGCCTTCGCATGTTTTGAATGTGTCTCCTGATAAATAAATATTTCAGCGACTGCAACCAAGCCACAGTACAACAATGGGCTTGTTTAGTCACATATACCAACATTCTACACATGTTTACTTGATGAGGCCTTCTATTATAGTGATTGGCCGCTTGCCTATACCAAGGTTTATTCTGCTCAGGTTGGGTAGCTGAATTCTTTTAGTTTAGCAACTAAAATTTTCGCCACTAGGTAAGAGCTAGTGTCGCATTGTGTACTGGATTTTTGTTTCTACTTTCTAAGTTAAGAAAATTGCAATAATCATAAATCAAATATAAAATAACTATTTAACTGAGTGAAATCTTTCTCTTTTATTATTCACGTAGCTTTAGATTTTACTTAAAAGTGTCATCTTTGAAACACTAGTACTTGCCTAGCGGCGGAATTTTCCCTATGCTAAACTCTCACATAATAAAAGTAGTTTTGTTCCTAACCTGAGTTGAATTATCCTTACCTATACTCATAGCATGTAAATATGGCATCTGCGTAGATACTATAGCATCGATTCCCATAAAACAGCCATTCGTACACGATAAAATGCGATAATGAATTAGATGTTTTACATTCGACATGTTCATTTAAAAGGTCATCCAATAATTCAGACAGTGAAAGAACAACACTGACAGTACTTATGGTAATGTTGCTTTATATACAGTGGCTCAAATTAATATTCGGCCACCGATGATTATAGCAGTTTCATTACAGTTACATTATAAATGAAGATAAACATAAAACTTATTGCACAATCATTCTTGTGTGCTTTAAATGTAATGCAATAGTAGCCAATAACTGAAATGAGCAGTGCAAGTTAATGAAACACAATATTTTGTCCTCACGTGCTTCATAAGTACGCCACTTTAATATTCGGCCACTTGTCGTTCGTACCTCGTGTAATTCCCTGCACGCTCTCTGCGCTGAGAGGTTGTATTGGGCAGCTCTGTTGGCTGCGTCAGTCAGGAAAATGGGATGTAGGGCAGGAATACAACGTTTGAACAGCGGCAGCTGGTCATTTTTCATCATGCAAAGAAGAAATCTCAAAGAGAAATTGCGGAACACTTGAATCTACCGAGGTCCACTGTCGGAGACATCATAAGAAGGTTTTAGAAGTAAGACAGAATAGATTCGGTACCTCAAAAAGGACATCCAAAGAAACTAACGTCTAGTAATCAGGAAAATAAAGAAAGATCGAAAATTAGTGCTTGCAAACATACCACGGAGGTACTCTATGAATGTGGAAAGAACGTCCACCCAGAAACCATACGACGAGTTATCAGAAGAGCAGGATATAATGGCAGGGTATTTAGAAAGAAGCCTTTCATTAATGAGGCAAATAGAAGAAAATACTTACGTTCGCAAAAGACCACGCTGACAAAGATGAAATCTGGTGGAATGATGTTATTTTTGCTGATGAGACGAAATTGAATGTGCTTGGTTCAGATGGCAGGGTAACAGTATGGCGCAAGCCAAACGAGGAGCTAAAACCTGGGAACATACAACCTACTGTGAAACACAGTGGAGGCAGTATTATGATCTGGGGTTGTATATCTACAACAGGTGTTGGAAAGTCTGTACGTTGATAGAACAATGAAAAAGGAAGACTATCTGAACATCCTGAAAGCAAACTTACACAAGAGGACTGATAATCTGGGCATTAGGAACACGTTTAAGTTCTACAAAGATAATGACCCAAAACACAAGTCGTACATTGTCAAGAGCTGACTTTTGTATAACTGCCCCAAAGTCATTAAAATACTTCCTCAATCACTCGACCTGAATCCCATTGAAAATCTGTGGGATGAACTAAAAAGAAGACTGCGTACTGCAACAGTTAGGTCCACAAAAGAATTAGAGGAAAGGTTCAAGGAAGAATGGAGTAAGATTCGCTCCGAATGTACCAGGAAAATAATTGCTAGTATGCCACAACGCCTGCGAGAAGTAATTAAACAGAATGGCCATGCTACCAGGTACTAATTAATGTTTGTTTAATTTGCAAAGAGGAATATGTTTGTGTATGAATGATGATGGCCGAATATTAAAGTGGCGTACGTATGCAGCATGGGATGACAAAATCATATTGTTTGTTAAGTTGCGTTGTTCATTTTCGTTATTGGCTACCGCTATATTTCATTTAAAGCACACAAGAATGATTGTGCAATATGATTTATGTTTATCTTCATTACTAATGTAACATAAGGACATGGAACTGCGATAATCATAGGTGGCCGAATATTAATGTGAGCCACTGTACGTATTAACAAAATACGTAGGGCGAACAACACGATAAGTGTCTCGGATACCATGTTTTACGTGCTTGAAGGTACATACGTGGGCAAATGTTACGTGCCATTTTTATCTGTATTATAGTCGCAAACTGTTTGACAAACATATGGGGGATGGCAATCTGGATCACCGTCAGAGTTATCGGTACTACTTCTAGAATCACTATTTGTAACAAACAAACACCTTTGAAATGCATCGACACAGTCAAGGTCACGGTGCGCCATCTTTGTCATATACCGTGTTCTACTTCCAAACAGCTGTCGCATACCACGGTTTTGTGCGCACTTTTCTTCCTCCACTTTACAACAAACTCTCCCTCGTACGATAGTCACATGTTACTGATTATACCCTTCGGATTCTAGTGCAATCAATATCTCATTTTTGTACAAAATGTCAGTTACCATGTTTTACGGCCGAGCGCCTCAACTACGATGCGATTAATTTGGTGTTTTGTATCATACGGCTTGCATCTGATCGTGCACGTTGCGTGTCCGTCCGGTATTTTTTTTTTTTTTTACGGAGAATGTTTTACCGATACGCGTCGTGCTGTGACGTGCCCGGCCTTACAACGTGAACGGACTTCGGTTTCGTTCAGCACCGTCTGCTCTTTGATTCCGCGAAGGAAAAAGTTATATATTGAAAATTAACTACGAAAAGCTCATTGAACTTGTTAGTGAAGAATAATTTATGTTCAATTATAATGATTCTTCAATGATACACTGGAAAATAAACTGCTTTGAGGGCAATTAGAGAATGATTTTCTTTTCTTGCAGTTCAACGCGTCTGTCTCTTCGCCACGCAATAAAGCAATCGCATATTATTATTTAGTGTTATAATTAAATATAATACAACACTGTCAATTGTTGTGTCCTCTTGGCACATCCAGTCCTGACTGTACGTGCTTGAAACGAACAAAGCCTGGTAGTATGAATCTATGGCGCGGGTGGCCCGAACCTACAGTACACGACACATGCTTGATACGTTCCGTGCATGATGTGCATTGACCTTGAAATATTAACGCAAAAGTCACCACGCAGTAAACAAATTAAAAGAAAAATTTATAGAATTGCCTGCATATGGCCCATATCACGGTTTTAAACTGCGCGTCTTACTACGTATACCTCGTTACTTGCTCCGTCTTACGCCTTACTTTAAGTCGTGTTCTGCTAGGTTGTATTCCAATTTGTTCTAAGTTTTCAATTTTATTTGAACTGTCGCATTTCATGCCATTTGCCTGTCTTCTACAGACTTTTCTACCAAATTTTCGCCCGCGTTTTAATGATTTAGGAACACCAGAACATAGCTAACCATTTATGACCAGATTCGAGAGTTTGTACTCTCGGAAGTTCACGTGCTATTGTATGTTTACACTGCATTGCCATGCTAATTAAATTGTTTTATTGATGCATTGTGAAAAGGTGTTACCTCCGAAATAAACACAATTTACTTACACGTATTTTTGGTGTTTCGTAAGTATTGCCTCGCGTGAACTTAGAATTATTTAATCGATGTGTTTGAATCGTTTTATTTCTAAACACGATTTTGGGTTTCGTACTTCACATTTCAAGCATAGTCGATGGTCGCTTGTTACCACTCGTGATATAATAATTTGTTCATAGCTAAATATGGAATAATTTAAACAACTGCTACTGTTTCGAATTACGTGTAGTTCGAATGTATTGCTCGCAAAACTCCACTTAAAATACACTTAATGGTTACTGTTAAAACATTTAAAAAGTTTACCGTTTTGAATACAAACAGAAAATCTATAATAACAGCAAATGAAAAACAATTATAATTCCACGTAGCCTACTTGTCTTAGCTTTTTTTTTTTTTTTTTTTTTTCTTGTAGTACGTCACTAAGGTTGAAACCACTGCGGCAAGGTCCGTTCTACGATGCACGGTTACGAAAGAAAACTGACTAGGAACACGTAAACGGAATGAGCGGACGACTCGAGGTAAATTTTTAAATATTATACAATACGAAGAAACATACAGTTCTGCAACTTACGAAATCAAAAATACTCAGCTGTTGCAAACTACTGACACAGGTGTTACAATGTGCACACATTATTTTGTATATTTTTACAGTGTTTACCCCGCGTAAATACTATTACCAAACCATGTGCACGTTCTTATTAAAAACAAAAGTGATAATGGCCACAGCAAATCAATGCAATTGTGGCCGTGCATACTACAATGGCCACAAAAACGAATATCAACGAAGCAAATACTCGATTCCTATTGGCTACACGGATTCGTGGCCACGAGAGAGTTTGGAGTTGCCCAGCTTTCTTACGTGTATCCGTACGTAATTCGCGTCCGCAGCCGTGACATTGTAGAACGGGCCTAAGGGATTCCGTATTTGCTAACTCGTAATTGAAGTCGCGTTAGATGCAATGTGCGTAAGGCTTTTTCTACCTTAGATATTTTCCACTTTAGAGGGGCAAAGCTATAGGAGTGACACTGGCACGCACATAAACTGCTCCATTTGAACCCCCATAGTAACAAGTATAAATAATTACACATGATTACAGATAACACATAAGTAAAAGTTGAGGTTATAATTGAGAGTAGCTACTTTTCTGAAGGAAACGCTCTAGACCCACAAAAATAGCATAAATGGATTCTGCAGAACTTACCTTGTTTATATTCAGGAGGTCGTAACGGTAAAATAAGTAGAACGTACTAAATGAAATAATATGATAATATGCATAAATTATAAGCAAAAACTCAGTTTAACCGACGATAGATACTTTTATGTTAACATGTTTATTAAACGCTTGTGATAGATGAAATATTTAGCAAACTACCAAACACGTCATACATGGAGTGATTTTTCAAAGGTTTGATTTAAAAAAGGGTGTGAAGATATCGCGAATAGACTATAACATCCGTCAATTTGTCTGTTGGCAGATTGTGTGGGGACCNTAAAAAAGGGTGTGAAGATATCGCGAATAGACTATAACATCCGTCAATTTGTCTGTTGGCAGATTGTGTGGGGACCTCTGTGATGGTGCGGTTAGCACGCCGACCCTCACCACGGCGATTAGCGCTCAACACTCGGACGAAAAGAGTCGGGGAATGTTCTATCGTGAGAAACATGTGACGTTGCCGGTAGCCAGTGGCTTTTCTCTGCATGAACCAGTTTCCCGTCGCCATCCCGCCCATCTCCTGGTAGGGCAGCTGGTGCAGCCATGGGCCATCATCGCCGCATCCATACTGACCCTGCCGTGAGGGTGGGAACGTCTCGATGTTNGCAGCTGGTGCAGCCATGGGCCATCATCGCCGCATCCATACTGACCCTGCCGTGAGGGTGGGAACGTCTCGATGTTTGTGTTACTTAAAAATCTTCATTGCATGAATATACGCAATACCTGCAATCTGAAAAAAATTAATGAATTTTATTNTTTGTGTTACTTAAAAATCTTCATTGCATGAATATACGCAATACCTGCAATCTGAAAAAAATTAATGAATTTTATTTTCAACTTAGCGGCATTTATCGCAGCCCACAAGCAAGAAAATAACTGAATGATACTCAGTGCCCCAACTCGTAACATTGCTAATTAACTTTTATTCATGTACGTCTTTGGCTACTAAGACTTACTCGTTCGATAAGGATGCGTGAATGATGATTGTTCGATCCCAGCCATTATTCATAAGCAGCTCATCGTTAATTAAGCGGTTCGGAGCCGACGACAATCAGGAGGTCCGCATATTCAAATTGAACAGTTGATTATATCAATGACGCAGCATTAAATACATTATCACAGAAATCTTAAAAACTCTGGCAAATTTTTTTTTCTTTTAATTCAGTAATTTGCATAAAAATGCCCTACGACTATCACAATCACACTGATCGAGGAAAATATTAAGTATTTAAATTGCTTTGTATGGAAATTTTGCAAGTGCATCTGCAGCCATTCACATCGCTGTAAAACGGGCCAGACCTTAAGGATATCCGTAATCTTTTAGTGATTGTATCGCATGTTTTCTAATCTAGGATCATTCAGGTTCGGTTAGTTGCTTTACAAAGATACGCAGACGTAGAGGTGGTTCCAATAAAATGACCACTCTTAAAATCTTAAAATCAACCTATGAAAAAAATTACTGCCCGTAACTGCGTATATTTTAACGTGAAAAATTACTGCAATACTCACAGTTGAGTTGGCAGTGAACTACGAACTTTACTAGTCGTAAAGTTAAACATTTGCGTCATCTGTAATTCAGTTTATTTTTGTTCTATGCAAATAAGAATAATATTAGGTGTGATGGTAACTCAGGTATGTTTCTAACCATTTCACATCATCGCCTGTTTTATTATTATTATTATTACGGCGCCCGGGCTCGTGCGTATCAATAAAATAACATTTCACAACCAACGTGATTTTACGTGTCTTTAACTCTGGAAATAAAGTATTTATTAACGTAATGAATAAAACATATTTATACGTGTTCTCAGTGAAGTGGCGTGAATTTTTTATTGATGTCTTCTGTATCTCCACGTACACTGTTAGAGAAATTGTCCGTTAAATCACGGAAAATAACGGTTACAAATTATCCAGACATCTGCGTTAAATTACGGTCTCTTCTTTTTTTCAATAACGTCCTCTCCGTAAATTTCATCTAAATCTCGGTGAATTCACGGATTGTGTCCACAAACTTGTTTGTTTTAAAATCTGCTCTTTATAAAAAGGGGTAACAAAAAAAAATTTACTTTCGTTATGCAGGTGATTTACTGTGTATAAAAATTAATATAATAAAAATGTTAAACTCTGAAAAAATCTTGGCAGTCTAATACATTATCCACTCACATACGACGCTTTTACAAGAAATTGTGTTTTAAATACGGAATTTATATTGAATGATGAACGTACCTCTGAGTTTCTAGTCATGTAAGAATGTGTTCGATTTTTTATAATTTCAAATTTTTTTATTATAAGTTTACAAACACATGTATGAAAAAGATTTTAATTTTCGTAATGTATTTCACTGTGTATAACCGAGATATTAAAAAAAGTTTAAATATTTAGTCCTGTATTGGGATTTAAACGTGAATCGAAATAGTGACAAAGACTCACCTACCAAACATTTGAACGAAGTATTTTTTTAATATATACTTTACATGAAAGTGACGAACGCGCCTGTCTTGGTTTCAAGTCGTGTTAGAGCGCTTGCTATATTTGCGGTTTATAAAACGAGGTAACGAAAATATTGTTTTATTTTCGTTATGTACGTGTTTGACTGTGTATACAGTAAATTTTGTCCTGTAGCGGAGTCTGAACAAGAATCAACGAATTGGCACTCCACGAGTGGTTCGCCACTCACCTACTACTATTTTACACGATGAAGTATTGAGAAGATGGGATTTTATACGCTTCGGGTATCATCTGCATTGTTCGTGTCTCAAAATCGAAGCCATAAGAATACGAAGAGCTTCCGTTTTTTATATTTAAGGAGCTCATTTCCGTTATTCGACATTGCTAAGTTCCTCTCCGTAAATTAACTCTACATCTCCGAAAAAGCTTCCGCAAAGCTACAGAAATTTCTAACAGTGGTAGTTTCTTGTCCCAGAAATGATTGGAAATGCATATTGCCGACCTGAAAAATGCGCTAATTCGTGCAATTTAAGTCTGTATAAGTTGTGAACCTCGAATAAACTTGAAGGAACATAGGAAGTGTGTTTTGTTATATCTGTGATGTGTGTTGCTATTCTGAAAGCAAAAATAATGTATGTGTGATTAGTATTTACGAGTCCGTACCTCGGTACTTATAACACTGGTTTTGAAACAATAACGCCATTTAAATATTTTATACTGCACGTGAAACATCCTTTGAGTGTTAGGAATACGATAAAACAGTATTCCTAACACTCAAAGGATGTTTCACGTGCAGTATAAAATATTTAAATGGCGTTATTGTTTCAAAACCAGTGTTATAAGTACCGAGGTACTGACTCGTAAACTGAGAATNTGCAGTATAAAATATTTAAATGGCGTTATTGTTTCAAAACCAGTGTTATAAGTACCGAGGTACTGACTCGTAAACAGTGTAACCGGGAATCTGTCTAAACAGTTTAATTTGTATGAGCCGATATATCAAACAGTTGGTACTAGCTAACACGACTAACCTTCAAGGTAGGTCATTTGGGGAAAATTAGATTCTGCACTTAATGTTATTTATGAAATAAGTTATCATCAGCTAGGTATTATGTTTTTCGTATTCTGGTGAAGTTACATTCATATTAATGTAGTAGTTAAAAAAAATAGATATATGGTCGGGTTTAAGATAATATGTCGTGTATGTATTGCATGAAGAAAGTAATGATGGCGGGTGTTCCATGATATCAACAAGACAGAATCGTTACTCCTTGATTGGCCAATGAAGATAGTCTTGAATAGGGGAGCTAAGTCTGACCGTCAAATGAGCCAGTGTAACTGAACTCACGAACAGAATGAAGCGGAACACAGGTTACCGAGGCTAACTACAACTCTCCAACTCAACTGGCGGTAAATTATGCTAACGTAACGGGGTTCGTGTTGAATACGAACTTGAAAGATAATCGCACCCCTGGTTGCTATCGAGCGGAACAGATTCACACCATAGCTAGCGACAACACGTTGTGTTAACGTCAAAATGTAGAGAATGATTACGACGTCAAAACGTATTAATACCACGTTAGTGTGATGTAGTTAACTTCATTGTGGTGTCGCGGGTAGAGTGCTAACTTTATAAATAATGGTATAAAGCTGCCCAATGGAAAATTTCCGAGTTACATTAAACGGCATTTTGCCAACAGAACTGTGGAAACCAAAATTGGACTCACGAGTAGCACGTTATTTGCATAAAGGAGCAGGCCTCGTAGGTAATTTTAATAAAATTCCCCTTGGCCTAGTTTTCGTGGAAATATGAGGTATTCAAGTTATACAATTTTTTNCGTAGGTAATTTTAATAAAATTCCCCTTGGCCTAGTTTTCGTGGAAATATGAGGTATTCAAGTTATACAATTTTTTAAAATATTATATTCTTTAAATGAAACACACTTTTCAGAACAAACCTCAAACCACCACTTCACTATTTGATCATGGGNTAAATATTATATTCTTTAAATGAAACACACTTTTCAGAACAAACCTCAAACCACCACTTCACTATTTGATCATGGGAATTTTGGAAGTTCTGCAGGTAATTTGTGAGGTAATATTGGACACACGGACAAAAAACGAAAATTAATCATTATACTTTGAATTAATGTACAGTGCAAAAATGGTAAAGCGATGTTAATACTTCCCGTATTTAAATGTTCCATTGTAACATTTTCTACGTAGATACTGATCACAAAGTTTCTTCATAAATTATTTAAATCTTAAAAATTTTTCGAGCACAGTTTATCTTGGATACAAAGTATCGTTTTAACTTTTGAAATATCCGTCGTATATTATTTTGAAATGTTGTTTGACGATAAATGGAATCCTACTAGGTAGAACATGCACTAAGTTTCCGGAAGTGTCCGCGTGAGGCGCTGTAGAGTGCTGCCGCGTGTCGAGGTAAGGCCAAACCGCGGGAAGCCGTCGCTGGGTGTAGACGCCGTGCCGAGCTCTGGCAACAGGAACAGAGGCCGTCACCGTCTTACTTCTGGAACATTTCAACGCGAGAGCCTGTACCCGGAGCCGTCAGTTATGGAAAGTACGTTTTAAGTATAAGTAAAACGAGTGCTGTTACACTATAGTCCACTCATGGTAACCGCAGCTTCCTGCAAACAAAGCTTAATCGAGTCTAGAGAATTACACCAATGGGACAACGCGCCGCATTTATGCGCACTTAGTTTTATAATTTATATATTGATAACTATTTCTTACTACGCATTNAATGGGACAACGCGCCGCATTTATGCGCACTTAGTTTTATAATTTATATATTGATAACTATTTCTTACTACGCATTTCCAACCCACGTATTGTCTCTGTCCTTATTCGTATTCATTTTTAATGAAATATTATAATTTATAGATATAATGTAAGTTTCACCAAATATATTATTTTTTTTATGTTAACATAAATATAAAACGCTTGTGATTCTTAACACATTTAGGAAACGACCACACACCTCGTATATGGGGTAATTTTCCAAAGGTTTTATTCGAAAAGTAAGATACCGTGAATATACTTTATGTAGATGCGATTCCAGATTTGTAACGTTACGTGGCAATGAGGTGACATTTGANCGATTCCAGATTTGTAACGTTACGTGGCAATGAGGTGACATTTGACAGCATAGTTGAACTATCTGCTATGTTTTACGGAAGCTCGGGATTATGGGAATTGCGGAAGATCTGTCGTTTTTTCAGTTTCAGTTTGAAATGTTCAGCGGGAGTCGGTTTGCTGCGCGGAGCGGCATGGCACACGAGCCAGCTGGATGTCCTAGTTCTAGGTCACGTACTGATAAGTTTATGGCTGTCCCCGATAAAGCTTCGACCGTGTGTTAATTTTGAATGTTCACGTACAAGTCGGTGCNACTGATAAGTTTATGGCTGTCCCCGATAAAGCTTCGACCGTGTGTTAATTTTGAATGTTCACGTACAAGTCGGTGCGTGCAAACACTTTTCAAAATTCCGTTTGCCCACCCGCCCGAACTATCCTTTATGAAGATCCCTTTTTTCTCTCCCAGCACTCATTGTGCGTCACGTCAGCGCTTCTTTTTTTTGCTCATTTTGTCTCTTACTTATCTGCTATTAATTTCCCCTGGTCTTCCTTTTAAAATTATCCCAGGGTTCTTTATTAAGTCGTACATTTCCCACAATGCTAGAATTCTTAGCCCTAGCTTGTATATTTGTGCAACAAAAAATAGCAAAGAACATGTCTGAAATCAACCCAGGAAGCTTTAATGTGGCCCAAAGCATTCGTAAACCACAGTATTCCTTCACTTAACTGCCTAACCACTGTGAGGTGCTGCAAATTACTCCTGAAACCAAATTAAGACATTTTAAATTTCTCCTTTTTTACTATCGCNTAACCACTGTGAGGTGCTGCAAATTACTCCTGAAACCAAATTAAGACATTTTAAATTTCTCCTTTTTTACTATCGCCCTCCTATAGGTCTCCGCTCTTCTTTCCTCCTACCAACCTTCCTAAGCATAACGCCCACTCAAAATTAACTTATTCCCTTTTCCTTTCCCCTGCCAATAATAATGCACTCACAACTTTACCACCTAACTTGCTATTTTTGTACCAAGGTAATCAGAAATAATTAATATTTTCGATGTTGCATTCATCATAGTGGAATAAGCAGCAACCTTCACACNTTACCAAGGTAATCAGAAATAATTAATATTTTCGATGTTGCATTCATCATAGTGGAATAAGCAGCAACCTTCACACAATACTGATGGGTATGTTATGAAAGCGAAACATGTTTGAAGCAATATTGGATTACCTAAGCGACATCAAATGAAATGTCTGAAGTCTAACATATTTGGTGTTGGGATGGTACGTACGGAACACTAGAACAACACCTTAGGATTTAAGGTACTTTTCTGGAGAAAGTAGTACATTCACCAATTAAAACTGTGTGTTATACGTAAACAGTTACTTTAGCGACCTCATAAAAAAGTTGGAAAAGTAATATTATTGGTTTTTGCAGATGTTGCTTGGAACTGTTTATAACGTGGCATGAATTTAAAATCGCGTTTGTTTNAGTAATATTATTGGTTTTTGCAGATGTTGCTTGGAACTGTTTATAACGTGGCATGAATTTAAAATCGCGTTTGTTTATGGACACAAGCAACGGGCAACACAGTGATACAATTTTTTCCGTATAAAACATACTAAACTACCTGAATACCATTTTAATTGCGCATTTATATAGTCCTGCGAGCCAAGTAAGCCCTTAATTGTGCTAACATATGAATTGTTGATAAATCACGAGTATAATGCATTAAATTATTTTAACGGGTCTAATTAACGTTGTGGTCTTCACACGCTATCTTTCCTTTGCCCATAGCCAGCAATAATAATGTACCCAGAAATCACTCATTTTCCTTAAACAATCACTTAATACTACCCCTTAATTCGTTTATGCGGAAATACATTTTTAAGCCGCACCTAAAAAAATACTACAACCTGGCGAAAAAAAAAATATTGAACGAACCATATATTTTTCGTAATTTATTCCAAAAAGCGCCAGATGTACAGGATCGGGTTTNCGCCCATTTTCCTTAAACAATCACTTAATACTACCCCTTAATTCGTTTATGCGGAAATACATTTTTAAGCCGCACCTAAAAAAATACTACAACCTGGCGAAAAAAAAAAAAATATTGAACGAACCATATATTTTTCGTAATTTATTCCAAAAAGCGCCAGATGTACAGGATCGGGTTTGCGAAAGGAGACAAAAAAAGAATATACTAATTTTTTTCCCCTTTTGATGTTGCTTCTTATTCATAGTTTTTGCATGCTTTATAGACAGCCTAAAGAATCTATTTGTACCTTCCTCCGTGTCCAAAGCGTTTTTAGTTCTTGCTGTTAAGAAAAAATACTTACAAACTGTAAATACCGCGTCATAAATCCAAGCAGAGACTTCACGCTAACACACAAGTTACTTACAGTATCAAAAGATTTTCGACGTCATTTAGTCTTATAACAGATGATAGGTAGGCCCAAACTTTACTAGATTTTACTTTATTCTCATCGTCCCCCACGCCCTCATTTTCAGTGATGCATCTCTCCTTTATAAAACTTCAGCCACACCCGTAAAATGAATTAAATGTAATTTTTAAAAATATTATTTCATTGTGACTTGGAGTCCTTACTTCAATCAGGGATTAAAAAAAAAATACCATATCGCCTACTCTCCCAAGGCAACCAACATGTTTATGCGGGCGAACAAATAATTTGAGGTTGATTTCCTCAAATTCGTACCAATCGTATCGGCATTTACATCAAAGCTAAAGTTTACAAGTAGACTAAGTGTAACCACTGAATTACTGAATTATTAAAAAATAAATAAAAATTTGTGGGCCACCAAATTTTTTTATGGCCCTCTAATTATTTGCGTGCTTGACTTAAATAATGGAAGAGGGTGAAAAAAAAATAGTATCAATATAAACGTGGTACTTTTTCTTAAATAACAAATAGAGATTACATAATGTGCGCATGGTACTATTCCAGGAGAAGACTTGTATCACACATGTTCACCGGAGGCTAGAAGTACCTATACGTATCCTTTAGCCCGATCTACAATGGCAGTCGTAAGTCGTAGATAGCTAGTCGTACAAATTTGATAAAATCAAAGTCCTGAGACTACGAATGCTACGACGAACCAATCAGCATCGACGAGACTGTAGATAAAGAGTGACAGCTAAACACGCATAAAAATGTGTGTTCGTTTACGAAAATATATCGAAATACAAAGGAAAGCCTTGCCATTACTCGTGTCACAAATTGTGTTGCGTGGTGTGATAACAGATTTATGTGCAATTAAATGTGTATGAGTACAATGAATTATATATTTTAACAATAGACATTAAGAACACTATATTGCCAAGCTGTACCGCTAGGAGCGCTTCTGTAGCTTGTTGCAAGCACTTTATTGTATTTATGGTTTACTTTTAGAGCCCTAACGCAATTTATTAAATTCAAATGGTTTTGTTTATTCAATGAAACTCTCGCCAACAAATTGAATGCTATAAATATAAATATCGAGATTAATACATTCTGTAGTTAACTAAAGGGGAATTTTCGTGGTTGAATTGGTAACTAGCTTGTCACAAACGTTTAAAACAAAAGATGCCGTTCACAAGTTGGCGCGAAAATGCACAAAAAATATAATCAGCCGAGCCATACATGCATTGACTCTTGTATTAATAACAACAGTTATTTAATTACGTACGTACAAGTTTTGTGATTACAAATACATTTCCTATGAATTTGGAACTCTTCTATGCACCATATTCTTTGNTATTGAGTACAATGAATTATATATTTTAACAATAGACATTAAGAACACTATATTGCCAAGCTGTACCGCTAGGAGCGCTTCTGTAGCTTGTTGCAAGCACTTTATTGTATTTATGGTTTACTTTTAGAGCCCTAACGCAATTTATTAAATTCAAATGGTTTTGTTTATTCAATGAAACTCTCGCCAACAAATTGAATGCTATAAATATAAATATTGAGATTAATATATTCTGTAGTTAACTAAAGGGGAATTTTCGTGGTTGAATTGGTAACTAGCTTGTCACAAACGTTTAAAACAAAAGTTGCCGTTCACAAGTTGGCGCGAAAATGCACAAAAAATATAATCAGCCGAGCCATACATGCATTGACTCTTGTATTAATAACAACAGTTATTTAATTACGTACGTACAAGTTTTGTGATTACAAATACATTTCCTATGAATTTGGAACTCTTCTATGCACCATATTCTTTGGTGGTTAGCGATTGGTTGGTGCAAAGTGGCACGAACGAGACTCTGTAAATATATTTCCGTACTTCACTGTGAATACTGCCACGACGTCCACGACTGTCACGAATTACATATTTATTGTAGATCAGGCTTTACACTTAAAAATTACCCAAGGCCCCTACGTCCATAGAAATAATGGAACCTTTAAATTAGCTCCATCACCTCATGCACATCTCAATCTGCTTTCTCGCACCTAATTCGCGCTACCTACCAGAGTCCGTAGTCGCTGCCATTCCATCGCTTTTTCAAAAGCTGGGCAGTCTGGACTCTCGACCATGCGTAGCACCCGTCCATCCGGCTGTCACGTGATCAACCAATCGTAGAGCAAATTTTTCTATCCGTCAATCCGTCCAGTATTTCTCGGACATTAAATTTCGACGGATGGACGGGCCACCGCCTTCTGACGACATTCCGTAGACGCGAATACGCACTTTGAAAAAAAAAATGCAAGGCGGTGGATATGTGTTTATTAATCTTTGGTGGTAAATTCAGGAATTTAAATGTAAACAATAATTCACTATAAATTCTTATCACGCAAAAAAAATATTTCCGCAAAATATTTCCCTCTTAAATGTATTTATTTCCAACCAAAATATACCTCCAACTAAAGAAAGATCACGATATTATATTGTCACACACAAATTCTGACGGACGGACGGACGAGTGCGATGAATCGTTGTGAGTCCAGCTTAACAGTTAAGTAAGCACTATTAAAATAAACATTTGAAAAAAAAATACTGTCCGTTAACTGCAGATACGATACTGATATGCAGACTCTCAGTTAAGTGGGCAACGAATGAAGTAAAATAGTTCTGAGTCTTGACGTATTTCGAGTGTAAAACTTAGATACAGGGCAAATAAAGTTGGTATTTCTCTGCATTATAAACGTTAGAGCACACGGATTTGTATAATAGTACCACAATTTAGTTCCTAACAGTTCAAGTTTTTACTTGACTGACGTGTGAGTAAAGTCATTAGGCCCATGACAATGTAAACATAAGCATATGGTGGAAGAATACAACAGGAGAAGTATTTGCAGAGTTTTCAAAACCTCTTGGTTAACCATGAATAGCCCTAGACAATGCGTTCATTAAAAAAAAAACTAATTTGAATGGTCATAAATTTAAATATTACGCTTTCAATAAATTGTAAAACAGGTAATTACTTTTCATGCACTTATTTCCAACATTTCTTTTGATTTTCCAGTAAACGTTTACACACAAAACTGTGTACAGTTATAGAAAGTGTATTTTTCAAAAGTTGATTTCGAAAGTGGTAAATTAACAGCGAACAAACTATGTATAAGTATAAGCCTTGGCACAGTTTTTGACGAATTTTCTCACCAAATAATAAGCATTGAAAAACAAAATAATTCACATAATGTTTAAATATATCTCATTGTTCTTGCGATGTTGCCTTATGTAACCTGGACATGATTATTCCTGCTACATAACAACTGCTGGAACTTCAAAGTTTCTTTGTTGTATTCCGACTTTTATGTATCAATCATTCAAAGCTCTTGTTTTGTAAAAATTAAGTTTCCCTTTTCAAAAAATTTAATNCTTCCGACTTTTATGTATCAATCATTCAAAGCTCTTGTTTTGTAAAAATTAAGTTTCCCTTTTCAAAAAATTTAATCGTTTTGGATAAATGCACCATATTGAGTTTTGAAATGAATGGGGTTCTCAGTAGCTTCCGTATTCATAAATTCATGATAATATAACGTTTATTCTGACTTGCGCACACATTTGCATATTAAACCAATGACAGCATAAAAAAAACATTGTATACAGGCAATTTTTTGTAAATCTTAAAAGAGCTGAATAATGTGGACACGAAATATTTGAAATTCAATTTCCGTATAGCTAGCATTCCAGTGTTACACTGTGAACTGTCATAAATTTTTACTTTCTTCCCCAAATAATTTCTTCATTCATAAGTTACTACTAGCCAGTGAAGATAAACTGACATCACCTTGGCCGAATATCCCGTGTATGATTTAGCTCTAACAGCCCATCATGTAGGGGTCAGTTATACGGGTCTCGTAAACTAGTTTTTGTGCTTACCACGCCAGATCACAAACCAGTTTTTACAGAACCTGAGTATTACAACTCTGTTCTTCCTATAAATTATTTCAGTTTGAAACTTCCAATACATATATTTCATCGTGCTTCTGGATTTTAATTGGCTATTTATATGAAGCGGCGCTCTTATAAAGAAAATGTTAGCACATTCTCAGAGAAACATTCACGTGTTTTCCTAATTATGCGTTTTTTTAATTAAAAAAACTTTGTGTAATGGCTGTATCAGGTTTCTATAAGAAGCAATTTAAAATAATTGATGTGGTTTTAATAAGGGGTCAGTACCTCAATTTCGCAATCTTATAAAATCAAGAAAAATTTTATGAGCATACGTATGTGTGGAATATTTCTCATCGATAAATAAGCATTACCGATTAATGCTGACTGCCTCAACTTGCTTTTCGAAGGATTGACACACAAAGTAACTCGCAAAACTACGCGGCAACCCCGTAACCAAATCAGGAATCCAACACATGACCTTTGATAGAAGGAAAACGGGATAACCGTAGTTATCTCTCCCGAAACCGATACTATAAGCAACGGTTCGAAGGAAACAACACACGACAACCCCAGTAACCACGCCTTGGCTTTTGGAATATAAATGAAACTTTTCTTCAAATTAAGATCGAAATGAGTTAATAATTTATAAATTATAATCTAATTAACTGTGTTCTATTCAGTGCATATATTAGCGATAGTGTGAAGCTGTGGAAAATAAATTTGTAATACAAAGTGTGTGGGTGGTTTAGAGTTTTTAAGAACTATATAATTTTAACAACATAATATGTGGAATTTAATTGTACTGTGTAAATGACTGGAGGTGATTTTGACGTACAACACACAATACCCTCAGCTTGTCTTTTTTTTTTTCAGAGCGTAACATGAACGTGGATAAGGCTCTGGAGGAGCTGGGCTCGTGGGGAAGGTTCCAGATAATCAACTACTGCCTGATATGTCTGATAATCATATTCACTGCCTTGTTCAGCCTATCATACGTCTTTACTGCGGGCTTTGTGCCACACAGGTAAATTACTGCATGTATNTATTCACTGCCTTGTTCAGCCTATCATACGTCTTTACTGCGGGCTTTGTGCCACACAGGTAAATTACTGCATGTATGTAAACGTTTGTACGGTATTTTAATTTACTACTGTACTCTTATTTGCAAATTATCTCACAATCTTAATGTTACAATTTTGGTCACTGAGAATTTACATTGATTTCAGTCTTAATTTCATGCGAATTTGGCTTGGTTTTTTTTTTAAGGCAGTCAGTTTTAACTCATTAATGTGTGGAGGTATACTTGCTAAACTAAACTTGCTTACTTTAAAAGTCCACACCACTACCACCCCCCTCCCCTTATTTTGGATTTTTATCCAGAGTCTCTCGCAACGTTGGCTAACTTGTAAATGTATATCAACAGAGGTCAATGCTATTTCCTTCTGTAATTGTATATTTTTGATGTACCTATACCTATTTTGTGTTTTGGCATGGTCTTTCACAATTGCGAATCCAAACCTAGTAAATCAGTTACGCGATCTACAACCAGTGAAATCAGGGTCTTTTAAAGGTGTTTTGGAGGGTTCCAATCGATCCCTTACTGACTGGACACATTTTTATTTACACGATTTCATAAGGGAATATCAGATAGTCATGAACCTAGTTCGCCACGTTACAATCATCTTCCCTCACCAATATACTCGTACAATTCCTCTCAGTCAGTGTGCTGAACCGGGTTCGTTACGGTATAGAGGTCCTAATTAAAGAAAAGAGTTAATTACAATTTCTTACTTTTATTCACAATAACTACGAAACAAAATTTTCTCGACTCAACACCTCACAATAAATTGATATCACTTGCTGTTTATGATTAATGACTTCAAAAAATGCAATTTACAATTATCTCAAAGAAATTAACTTAAATAATTAACTTAAAAAATCGGTCCCAATAGACAGTGTATCAAAACCTATTCAATTGTTTTACAAATTATATGTCAATATTTACAATAAAGTCCGTATTACATCCGCAGTGTTCTCCAAGCGCCCTCACGCACAGTAGCCTTCACTCGTCGGGTTTCACGCCCCCTCGTCCATTCTCACCACAAACACTTCGTCCACCGTCGCCTCGCAATCTCCTGTCCTCGTCCGTCCTCTGTCCTCTGCACGTCGCTCGATTACCGGACTCTGCTAAAAGGCCTTTACCAAGATTGCTGACAGTCCAGCTTGTGGCTTGTATTTATAGGGTCGTAGGCCATCACCCAGAAACTTCTCTAAATCCAGCGCTGTGCCAAGGGTCATAATTCCCAGAATATTCTTGTGCATCCTCTACACTTGTCGGCTTTTCCAGCAGGTGGGGGGGAGGA
>NQII01002528.1:292355-312454 GCA_002778355.1 Clitarchus hookeri | reverse complement strand
GCGAGAGAGCGCGAGAGAGCGCGAGAGAGCGCGAGAGAGCGCGAGAGAGCGCGAGAGAGCGCGAGAGAGCGCGAGAGAGCGCGAGAGAGCGCGAGAGAGCGAGAGAGAGCGAGAGAGCGAGAGAGAGAGAGAGAGGCTCTCGTAGGGAATCTGGATCGTGCAATTTAACAAACAGAATCACAGAAAACATATGGAAGTATTGCAGATAATGTCAAAATGTTGCAGAAATCACATCGCAGCAGAGACGTTTCAGTGATAAAATATTTAATTAAGGACGTCATCGGCAGAGTAATTAAAACAAAGTTCAAACTAAAGTAGTAGTCTTCTGGAATAAACTGGCTCTAATTTAAAACAAAATGTTTGATTAGTTCTTTGATTAGTGGTCTTAGGAAACACCGACCCCTCCCGTGATTCAATTTTAATCGACTTTAAACGTTTCAACTGAAAAATTTAATATTGCGAAAAATTATTAACAATTTCTATTTCAAAGTAGCTTGGGTTGCAGCAATACACTCATCTGTCAGGTTATCCGTAGCTTAAAATAAAAAGAAACCATTTCCTATTTAACTCCAAGATAGCAACCAACAAAAATGTTAATTTAAAACTTAATGCGTCTTTGCGTTAAAAAATTTAGTTAAAGTAACTTGGGTATTACTTCAATGTTTAGACGTTGTGGCACATGTGGTCTTAGGATGGGGCATTCACTTGAATGCCACTGGACGTCTTGAAAGCTTCCCTAAGTTAGGCTCACGGGCCTACCATGCTATTGAAGTACATATTACACTTCTAAATGACGCGGTGTTTCGAAGTAAATACCTGTACAATAACACGCGGGCGTCGAACGCACAGGCCTGCTTCTGATGGTGGTAGTACAGTATTATTTGCGTATCTGGCTCTGTCTTTTATTTTATAACACTTGTATTTTCATGGATATTTGCATGAAACTATTTTGTAAATTAGTGTTTGAACCCAATTATTAAGATCCTTATTCTGTAGAATGCATTTGTCGTATGAAATAACAGGGCATAAACGAAGCAATCAATATTTCCCAGATAAAGGAGGCCAGTCTTAAACAAATAACAAGTATACAGGCTGGCAACTTTATGCGCACTGTCTGCCAACATAAAATGAGCATTAGTAGTTAACTCTTGTGTTGTAACATTTGCAGTACAGTATAACCCACTTCGGCAAACAAACTAACAAGGTAAGATTGTCTCGTTACGCCGCTGAGTTGCAACTTCATCCTTGTCCGTTCCTTGCGTGAACCTGCCTGAGAGCGGCGAGAAGGTGCAGTGCTGTGTGTCGGCAGGCGTAGAGCTGGTGAGCACCGACAAGAGGGTGCTGGCCGGGGCCATCATCAGCATGTTCTACGCCTTCGGCCAGACCATCCTCGGCGGCATAGCCATGTTTGTGAGGAACTGGAGGCACATCCTCATGATCGTCTACAGCCCGGCCTTCCTCTTCGTCTCCTACTACTGGTGAGTGCCACCTTACTTTACGTCCGCCCTGATATATGCACACATATGTATATGCATATACATGTATGTATATACACACGCTCTTTCTCGGCTACGAAGGCCGCATTTTTTGACAATTCGGTAACACGCAGAACATACTATTCTCTGAATATCAAAGGGTTTGCCATGACCATTTTGTGTTGAATTGACCAAGTACAACATTGCCGCTATCATAGAACAGTCAAAAAGTGACCTTCTTAAATGAGACTGAGTGAAGAATGACGGCCTCGATGTCGGAGGTCGCCAGGACGCCTCCAAGACATCCTCGTCTTATTCAGTTACCTTTGCAATGCGCAGAAAAGTTGTTCCGTTACTTGCCCAGAGGCGTATTTGTGTACACCATACGTCATTCTACTAACGGTCAATCTTTCGCATCAACCGCACGTGGTCTGGAGTACAAATGTTTCGTGCGCTGACGTCACGTTGAAGCGAATGACTGGCGGGAACGTGTCACACGTTGGGTTAAAAAGGTAAAAGATGTTGAACTGTGGGGGCCGCGGTTTTTGTAGTGGTTGGATTACTCTCCTTTCACCGGGTTCGATTCCAGGCTGGATCGCTCCTGGATTTTCGATACCGCTGTTCGGCAGGTTTTCTCGGGGATCTCCAGTTTACCCCACCCATTAATTCCGGCGCTGCTCCATACTCACCTCACTTCACCCTCATCAACTCTCAAGATCTCGATGTTAAGAGCCACCCAAATCTCTCCACTTCACTTCACTCTTGAACTGTGTAATTTATTAGTTTAGATGTGTGTCTAGATGATGTATTTATGTGGTTTTCAGTATGATTAAGCTAAGTATACAACGTACGTTAAAATATTTAAGTAGGTAAAGTATAGTTCAGGTGTGAGACATGTTTACATGCTGTGCGGCATCCACCTTTATTTTCAACCAATGGCGAAATACTCACGGTGGTTGTTCTGTTGCCCTGTGCACTCGAGCATGTATTTAATAACTGAATAACATCGCACAAGTTTTTTAGCAGCTGCATTTTTGCAAGCAACTGATCACGGCCTCTGTTACGGGTTCGAATCCCACGTCAGTGATGAACACGTGTGCCGTTCTTAGATACAAATATACGTTCGTTTAAAACTTATATGACCTCTTCCCATTCTCAATCCTGCTACAGTTAGACTTTTGGCATAAAGGTTGGAGCGTTGAGCATAATTAGTTAGTTAAGACATTATTTTGCATTTGGCGTTGTTACCAATACCTGGCAAACCGAGGGTAATTTGTTACTTTGTATTAGCGTAAATATTAGTTTAGAATTATTCTATCTTACCTAAATGGACTAAGGTTCAGTATTTCCTCCCATCTGAAAGTTGGTTTATTAAATTTTGTTTCATACAGGTCAGAAACGAACAAACATCTTTCGTCGAAGTTGTCGGATTTGGAGCTACATACGTTTTCAAAAGACCCCTGAATGCCGATTCTTTCAGGGAAAATCCATTTACATTCAGCCTACTTTCTTAGGTTGCGATGCAAGGTCGGGTGAATTGCTAGGTGTAGCTTCCGATTCGCGGATCGAAGTTGCATTGGGACCAGTCTTTGCTGTAAACCACAGATAGGAAGGATGAACCGCTAGGCCTACATCATAGGATGGTGAAACCCGTTCACACTGTTTCAGATTACTTTTTTAAACGGTTGGTGCGAATAAACAGTTTACAGCACTTCTCACATCGATATGGCATACGTATGGAACTCCTTGCACAGGAGTTCTTTCCATTCCTTCGTGCTTCATTAGCATTTGCGAAAGTCTTGTTGTAGTAGCTGCGTGGAAGAAATCGACGATCTTCCCGCGACATTCATAGCTGGAGTTTTCTGCTTCGATGATTCTCCAGTGCGTGTAGCGCCAGTTAGTATTCCAGTAAATATCCGATGCAACGTCGGCAGATAACGCTTAGCAGGCAGTGACGTTAGACCAGTACAGGTTTCGAAAGACCTTTTAAGGTTTGCCACTTCGTCGACCAAATTGCAATTAGTATTTTTCACATGCGAAAGTAGCGTACTCCACATTGTGAATACAGTTGACCCCATGTTGCAAGCAGTTTGCTGTTTTCAGAAAATTTCTTCTCACACTAACGTTACAATGTTCTGGAATACGTTCCATCTTGGGTCGAGACGATGCTCTCATCTTCGCAGTCCGTACATCATCCGATCCACACAGCACCAACGTAGCTCTGCGTACAAGCCGTGGAAATGTAGCTCCTCATTCAAGTCGGAATATAAAAATTAAACGGTAAAAAAAAAAAAAGCATGTTATGTAATATAAAGTGAGAGGCTTGAAATACCATAGCAGACAAGATTTCGAAAAGAATGCGAATAATAAATATAAATCAACAGCAATAAGCAACATTAAAAATACCGATAAAAAGGTCACACGTTTAAACAAAGAAAGTGTTGGGGGAGNAGTGCACCCTCGACATTAAATTACACAAGATTATTATTATTAAGTTCGGCATTTAAAAAAATTAGTAGAATATAAATATCAAATATTAGCACTCTAGGCGAGTTAAAAACGCATCGGGAAATAAACCGGTGGGGAAAAAACCGTAACTATTTAATAAATATACGAAGCCGAGACCGTAACATCGACCAATCCTAATCCTGATTCGTACCCAGTTTGGGAAGAAAATCACAGCTTGTAAAAATAAAAACTTACTGGAATTTTATATTTAAAAAATTACTTGCACTGCTAAATAAAGAGACAAAATTGTCATGCCTATCACAATTCATATCACGAGTTCCTGAAGTGTTTCAAGCAGCCCAAGCATTGCTTTCACATTCCACTCGTATACATACCAGCCCGTTATCAGTAAGCTCATCGAATAGCTACAGTACTTAACATGCCATAATTTTTATATTGTTTGCACCTGTAATTCGTGCAGTACCCTAATATAATGCGACGAACTATATATGGATAAAGACAAACTGGTTTAAAAAAGGCAGCAGCAGCAGCATGGAAGAGAAAACAAGTCCCCTTCCCTTTAATATCGAATGCATATTTTTGAGTCTACGTGACTGATGGGGTCTTCCGCACTTTGTTTCCTATCGTCAGTAATATTTCCAAGCGAATAAAGCTACAACAAGGTAAGTTTCGTGCTCGGAATTTAATGGGATAAAGTTCATACCTTCAATTTGTCGGAAACACATTTTTCATCCCTCGACCATTCATCGGGCTATAGACACTTACATCTCTATCAGTAAAATAATAATAATAATAATAATAATAATAGATGCAGGTAGCCAAACTGAGCTCACATTTTCAGTCCATGATATTACATAGCGAAAAAAAAAAAACGGTACTAACCAATTGCGTTATGTTTGCCACCTTCAAATGCAAATCATGTCTACCACACTGGTACATGGACGGAGGTCAGACACATACCACCAGTGCCTGGTATGTACGCAAGAGACAGTAATATGTAAAATGGGCTGTGAAACAAATCGTGACGGCCACGGGGCTCCATTACACGGCCTTTATACCGAAATAATTCCTGCTGACGTACGCACACCACGAAGTTGGTTGTGTGTACAAGAGACTTCCTGCAGCAGGACGAAGATATCCGCGACTGTCTACCGCGCAGGGAGTGCTTCGAGGGTCTGTTCCGGACACTCCTCATTCCCGCGCCTGGTGCAAGGCGCCACGTCGTTGGGTCGGTCCACAGATGGCCAAATAAATTCCCCACCTAAAAAAAAAAAAAACGACACCTCAGCTTCGTCTGCGACCAAGCTGAAGGTGGAGGCCTCGCCTCCATTTTCAAGGTGTCGTGTTTTTTTTTAGGTGGAGAATTTATTTGCCCATCTGTCGACCGACCCTAGGAATGCCATTTTTATTAAAATAGTTTCTAGGCAACCTTATTCAATTGCATTTTTTTTATTTGTTTTAAAAATTGAATTTTGATTTGCAGCGATACTCTAAACCGATATAATTATTAAAAAATCCTAGGTGGTAAGCTAAAAAATTTTAATTTTTTATAATTTTTTATTGAAATATTTTTTTTATATACCCAACTGCTGGAGATGACGGGGAAAGAACATCCAACATGGCATAAGCCCTGGCTGTGACGCCTACCAATATGGCAGAAGGCACTGACCAACATGGCAGCCGGCCGCGCCTACCAAGATGGCGGATAACTAATACTTCCTACACCTGAAATCCTGCACAAAAACACACATGTACACTACTATCAAGAAAACTGTTTACTAGCGGCCGTTACAAAGACACTCAGCAGTAGTTTTTTCGGAAGCATGTGCCACTAGGTGATCGTCGAAACGAAAACTACGTAATCGCATCATACACTCTGTACAAACACCAAATTATTGTGCATTTAGGAGTATATAATTTTATTAACTCGTATGATATCGTTTCAAATCTTTTAATATCCTCGTTTTCATTCCTAACTACTTAAAAAAAAAAAAAAAAAAAAACTTATAACCAATTTACTTGCTTTCTAGCTTAAAAGGAGTGTTGTTCTTCGTTGATTTTTAGCCGAAAATCTTGATAATGGACAAAAGTCTTCTCCTAGATTCATTACACTGTTATAACATACCATGAATTGAAACCCGCTTGATGTTTTAGCAACTATTTTAATAAGTTTCACATTTATACAGTTTCTCTCACACGCGCTTGTTTGGTTTGTTTATAAATTATTACATGCGATATTTTTTTTTTAAACAGAAATTATGAGAGATCCATTTTCTTCTTCACAAAGCATAATCCTTTACATCGATGTCATTAGTGCAATGAACTCTGAAAACAGAAAGTACATATTACTATCACTTTGATACACTGATGATAGTGAATTTCAAAAAATACTTTGAGAAATACTTTAAAAAATACTTTACGATGCACTGGGAAATATATTTTCGTTCAAGGGGCAGCAGCGTGTTTGAAGGTTTGCACCATTTGTGTGCGGTGTATAATTTGCAGTTTGTACAAATGCATATCAATTTTTGCCATTCTGTACTCAAATATTGGTGGGGGTGCTGACAAAATTGTGATGGGTTGTCGTGGTTTCAGGAGCGGGGAGAAGTGAGTAGAGGTTTGTGGTGCATATAAGGATATAAAAGGGGGCCAAAACTCGAGATGCTCATCCAGGGATGGACCCATCGCTCATGTGGGTTCTCCTAAGCTCACCCTGCGCGACAACGTGACGTCGTCGGTAATGTTGCGAAGTCCTGCCTATGCCTCCCTACGAGGGTTTAGGTCCCCTCATACGTTTCCAATTAACACGCGAGACTGTTAAGTGGACATCTCGCACGCCAAAAACACCACGATGTCATGATCAGGAGTGCGGTGCACCAGTGGGTAGAAGGCCCAAAGTTAGGTTACGCGGTTGTTAAGCGACCGATAGTGAAATAAAAACAAGAGACTAGTTGCACTGATTTTTACGCAGTATTTATTCCCTCGTGAGAGGAACTTACACTGGTCCAGCCAGCATCAAGGTGTTCTGGCGACCGACACGGAACAGAGGCGCACGTGGCCGATGAAAATAATTAAATTTAATGAAATTTAATGAGAGCGGCACCGCCCCTGTTCTAGAATAAAATAAATAACCGTTGATACGCTAAAGACCGGTACAAGACACTGAACTGCCCGGGGACGCACGTCAACTCTCTCAGCGCGTGCAGAACCAACTGGTCGAGCAAGGCGCGCCCACTAGGGACCCCTGCTTGAGAGCGCGCCAGGTGCATTAAGAATATACACTGACGCATTTACTGAGGAAACAAATGCACACAAAAACAATTACATGACGCTACAATGCAAGAACACTTTTATATATTAATTTGCGTGAGCAAATTAGCATAAATAGAAATTGAATTGGCAATAAATATAATACGCAATGCGTTTAAAGTATTAAACGGGGCTCTCTCACAGTCTGTTGTGTGAAAATTAAGTTTGTTTACATTCTAACCCTCGTAAGTTAGTTAATGCAGAAATCACTTACACCCTTATTTATGTAAATTCTAGGATGACAGNCCATGCTCGAATACGTGATTTATTTTCAAAGCACGTTTTTACTGTAGCACATAAACACGGGGTTTGTTCACGTGGTATTGAAGCCCATAATTCACCTAACTTTTCGCACTCACACACTACACGCACAACACACGCATGGGGGGACAAACAGGGAATGTAGGGGGTGCACAAGGGTTTTTGTGTCCACTGTGTCCCCCTCGCTGCATTCATTTCCCCGGCGGTATTCTTACTGGGGACTTCTCTTGGCAGTATTGGTCGGCCCGAATTATCACGCTCTCAAAATATCTCTCTTCAGGGCACGTAAGCAGGGCGGTCACCTGACTCCGGCAGTACCCAGGTGGTAGCAAAGGGGTGGTGCACTCCGGTGCACGTCGTCGGCGTATGAGTCGAGAAAGGGGGGAGGGGCTGCCCCCAGTAGAGGGCATGTCTAAGCTACGCTGGTGTAGCAGGACGAACGGGCTAAGGGAGGAGGAATGCTGCTGCACGCGTCAATTTGAGTGCCAGTTACGAATAAGTGTTAACTACCGGAACAGTGTTCGTGTTTTTTTTATCATGGCGCCACCTTGCGTTATCCTGGCCGGCATTCCAGAACGTTACTTCGCGAGTCAACTCTGCTCTCTGACTGGCAAAAAAAAAAAAAAAAAACGCGGAGTAAATGTGTTTAATTGCTTTTAGTTGTGTACCAAAATTGCGGAGAAGTTACTCTGAACATCATTTCAAAGTCAAAATTGTAAAGATGGGATCTGTTGTTCCGCTTTTGAAAGTGTGGAGATGGGTACATTATAGCTCGACATTAATTCATTGGAATAGTATTAAAACTTAGATTTTTATACTTTGTGTGTAAATTTGACACTTTTGTTACTGTCAACAGCTGAGATAACTGACAAGTGTTCCTTAATTTACCATAGACTTAAATATGAGGTAGACCGAATTTTCGTCTTTTGGACATGTAACTAACACTGTACCTCGCACCAATACAGCTGTTAAGTCTCATGGTTAACAGTAATGAACGTGCTTGTCTTATTTTTATTTTAAATACAAGCCCTTTTATACGAATAAAATACTTCTACTAGTTTAAATTTAATATAATTACATTAAAAATTGACTAATGCTTCTATTGATTGTCCTGAAGACAGTGGCTGACTGTATAAAGTTAGTTTAAATTGCTTAAGTTGCTGAAAATAAAAGAACTTTCTTTACCTGTGCTCTAAGTCAATTATGAAATCCGATTGTTATTTTACTTAATTATAACAATACCCTCCTATACTGAATCTGGACCAGAGGTTTTTAAGGCCATGTAAGCAATATTATTGATTATCGCAGATGTTGACCCCATTTCCCGGTATAGTACCAAAATTGAGATCCATCAGGACAAAAATCTAAACTTGCAATTCGGTTAGATAAATTAGCATGTCTGTACCTTATTCACAATATTAATACAATCCCCCAATTCAGTAGTTTGTCTAATCAACTTACGTAGAAGAAAGTTTTTTTTTTCATAAATATTTTTAAATAAGGCATTAGTTACACAATATTTTTCTTTTTGGCAGTTTTCAGTTTTAAAAATTGTTAAAAATTAAATATGGTTGTAGTGTTCTGAGTCTGAATTTAGTACTGCAGCTGAAAAAACAAATGGAATTAAAATTATTTGGTTTTGAGAACATTGTAAATTTTATAATATAATTTTGGTTTAATTAGTGGACCCCATCTTCTGATGCTGTTGTCAGTATGTACTTTCTAATATGACTATCATTTCGTTGTATTAGGTTATCATGCACATGCAGTCATAAGTCACATTTTTTGAGAAAACAAACTTCATATAATATAGAAGAGCAAGGGAATGAGTCAAATATATTGGCGTGCCCATGCAACATTTCAAGAAAATGGCATTATAAATGGTATGAACAACAACCATCGTCGATGAAATCAGCAAAATCAAGCGTCCATCAGGTAGGTTGGAGTCGGGGATTTATGCCACGACGTCCAGAGTTATTTCTAAGTGAGCACAACACCAGTTTAGATTGTCCCGGCATTCCACACGTTCATGAAGGTTTATGTCATACCAAAGCATATATTTCTGAGGAAAATTTAATAACTGCAATGAAAAGCTTTACTGAGAAAAATTCGAAGTCCACGAGGAAGGTAAAGAAGTTGACCACTTGAAGGTTCCGAAAGAAGAAACACAAACATTACGCGCATGCTGTCATGCTCGTTACACACAGCAAGCAACAAAGGTTATATAAAAGGAAAGTTTCGTGGGCAACCTGGAGTGTCTCCAACCTGGAGTGTCTCCAACCTGGAGTGTCTCCAACCTGGAGTGTCTCCAACCTGGAGTGTCTCCAACCTGGAGTGTCTCCAACCTGGAGTGTCTCCAACCTGGAGTGTCTCCAACCTGGAGTGTCTCCAACCTGGAGTGTCTCCAACCTGGAGTGTCTCCAACCTGGAGTGTCTCCAACCTGGAGTGTCTCCAACCTGGAGTGTCTCCAACCTGGAGTGTCTCCAACCTGGAGTGTCTCCAACCTGGAGTGTCTCCAACCTGGAGTGTCTCCAACCTGGAGTGTCTCCAACCTGGAGCGTCTCCAACCTGGAGCGTCTCCAACCTGGAGCGTCTCCAACCTGGAGCGTCTCCAACCTGGAGCGTCTCCAACCTGGAGCGTCTCCAACCTGGGCGCTATAAATGCTATACTAATGGGAGGACAAGAGCTCTCACGAGGGCTTGTACCTCCCCCGCGCTGAGGGAGCAGCGTCCCGGTGATGCAAAATGGCGGCTGCTCCCGTTCTCCGACTCACCGACGTCTGAAACTAGCCGCCTGCGGAGAACTTCAGAATGGTTTAGCCGCCGCGCCTTTTCGTCCAGCAGGACGTAGCTGCCTTCATGTTAACGTGATTTTACTTGTTCGCTCGAGTCTCTGAGTGACGGGGCGTTTAAACGGTGAGTCGTGGAGAACGATCAGTGTGTTTATGGGCCGTTTTAAAATGCTTTGGTATTTTCTGTGGCATGGTTGTGTTTGTCTTGGGTAAGCAGTGTTGCTTGTTTTTTTTTTTTTTTTTTAAATTGTGGTTTTGGCTGCCAGTGTAAATTCTGTTTTGGACTAACTAAAACGTCGTGTTACTGTTTTTTCAGTGGTTAGTTTCGAAATGTTTTCATTCTGTAGAAGCTTTGTCAGGTCGTGTGTGACTGCCTCCGCCGAAAGTAATGTTTTAATGGTAACTTTTAAATTGTGCATTTTAGAAAATGGAGGTTTTGATGGGCATGGTTCTTTCTGCCCTCCTTTTCGGTAGATCATTATGTAAAATGGGGTAATATTCTAGCTAACTGCTTAACGATTTGTTCTAATAGTTATTGAAGTAACTAAGTTTGAACATTGCAATTTTATAAATCTAGTTCTTTTGAAAGTTTTAATTCAGCTTTATTTTCTTTTCAAGCAGTTGTTATTGTTGGAGATTAATTTTAAAGGATTATCTCAACTTAGTGTTTTTTTGGCTGTGATGCCAATTTTTAATTGATTGTTGAATGGTAGTATTTCGAAGTTATTGTATGTTTATTAATTCAATATAGTGTGTTCAACCTGATATTTGTGTGAAATTATTAGTGCCCCGGCACACTCTTTTGCTAAAGTTAACTTTTTCCAAAGAAGTGGGATAGCAATGCCACTTCACAGCAGCTTATTTCTACATTCGTGATAAAAAGTTGGGGTGGGNCTTTAGCCTTGTGATTAATTCTGGCAAAACTATTAGGAAATATTAAAAATATGTGGATGTTAACTGTAACCAAGCAAAAACTGCAGCTCAATTGGAAATCTATCTTTCTTTCATATTTTCCTCGCAAAAAAATGAGAACTTATTTTACCGATTAATATATAGGTTATAGCTGTTTTAGACCCCAGCTAAGTTTTAATGTTAATTTCGCATTATGATGCATTGCATATAGTTACCCAAAAGGAACTTTCCACGAAATCATCGCATTAATTTTCTGTAAAGTGTAACAATTTGAAGTGTGTTCCGATTGCTGCATTTCCGGATATTAGTGCTATTTGAAAATACCTCCATACGTTACTGTCAAATGCAGTATATTATAACACACAAATATCACCTAACCTTTGTGTATAAATATCCTCTTAAAAAGAGGCTAGCTTTGTTATACATTACGTGGTAATGTTACCAAGTATTGGATAGTAAAATATAAATAAATATTTTGCGACAGTGTACATAATTTATGCTAGCTTAAGGCACTTACACTATACACACACATCTGGATTCCTGGGGTAAAATACTCTCTAATCATTAAAATTGACCCCTCTCCCTTTTTTTTTTCAACTGATAGTATTATCATTTAATGTTAAAGTAGGCATCTCATTTCTATGCGTTGTCCTGCTGAAGCTCACCACAGAAGTTACTTTGTTATGAATAATAATTTACCATAAATTTCATTCTCAACTAGACGACCACATAAAATGTAAAGAATAATGTCATAAACATTTTAAAGATTTGAAACACGTTTATAAAATCTAATATAACAGTTTCTTGTTACGTGTCATCGATGCCAAGTAACTATAGTGTCGTGGCATGTCTGATAATTATCTCTTCTGATAACTTTTCAAATGATCTTGAACACGGTAGGGGAAAAGGCGCCTTTTAAAATTCCCACTTACCGTTTGGTAGTTCGCAGGGCTAACAGTCCTAATCTATGATAATTAGCCAGGTGTTGCAAGGGGAACAGAGTTACCGAAGCACATCGACTTACCCTCGTAGTTGACGACGCCATCTCCGTCGGTGTCCGCCTCGCGGATCATATCCTCCACCTCCTCGTCCGTCAACTTCTCCCCCAGCTTCGTCATCACCTCCTTCAGCTCTTCGACGCCGATGAAGCCGTCGCCGTCCTTGTCGAACACTCGGAAGGCCTCGCGCAGTTCCTCCATTATGTCAGTATCTTCCATGTTCTTGCTCATCATGATCAGGAACTCGTCGAAGGTGATCAAGCCATCAGCTGAAAACATGGACAAGTTAATAGTGAAAAATTAACAAAGCATAATGTCTGGGGGGAGGATAAGAGGATGCCAATGCCATACTTGGAGGGGGGGAGGGCACGCCTCCAAACTAGACCTAGCAAAACTAAATATTCAAGTAAGTAGTGGAACTCATTCTCATGACGTTACCTACGTAAGTTGAGAGAAATGGTGTATAAAATGGGTAGGATTAATGAAGAACCTTGCCAGTATAAACGAACGAGTGAGTATGTGTTTTATACACACTAAAAAAGCACAGAACAATGCTGCAATTGATAAAAGGTTTTTGGGTTTTTAGACTGAGGAAACTAGGGGTAAAAATGTACACAGGTTTTAAAAAATTAATTTTCGGAGGTAAGTGGCAGTGGTTATGACTGAGCTTCTGTAAATAAACTGCTCAAAAAAAGTTATGCACCAGAGATGTATTGTACCAAAAATGCCACATCATTACCCCCTTTATGCAAGCATGTTGAAAATGCACGTTTTACAAAACAATACAAATATTGCAAAATTGTTTATTGTGTGTCGTAACAATAATCAAAATACACTAGCTGTCTGTCTGGGAAACACCATTGTTCTCTTCTCTTTTATAGTCACACTCCACATGGATCAATACCGTGCATGACCTCCTCGAGAACTTAAAAGATCATTAACGTGCAGAGGCATATTGAGAATGAGGTTATCAAATATTTCTTATGGCAAGTTGTCCCATTCTGTCTGTGCGGCCAATATCAGCTCCTGTACATTTGTGGGTTGTTGATGGCATGCTTGAATGGCAGTTTTCACAAGGTCCCACGCATGTTCTATGCAGTTCGTCTGGACTTATTGCTGGCCAATTCATTCTGTGAATACCAGCTTGCCGACGGTATTGATCAACGACTCTTGCACGGTGTGCGCGGGCATTATCATCCGTCAGGAGAAACATTTCACCAAATGCCTGTAAGTAGGGGTGCACAACAGTCTGAAGGACATCTGTGATTTACTGCCGAGCTGCAATTGTGCCATCAATACGAACTATAGGCGTTAGACGTCCACGCACGACTCCTGCCTAGACCAGGATTCCTCCACCTCGGTATGCATGGACTTCTTGCACAACACGACGCCTTGCCTGTGTACCTCGTCTTCTCCACATCCTCAACCTTCTGGAATCTGGCCTAAAACAAATCCTTGTCTCATCAGTGAACAGAACACGGGGGCATTCTTCAGCTGTCCACTCTTGATGATCCCGTGCCCTTTGCATGCAATTCTGCCGATGTTGTCTGTTGCGATAAGGGCGTCTCATGGGTCTCCTAGCACGTAGGTCTCCCTCTCGAAGACCATTGCGCACGGTCTGGTTAGAGTTTTACATCTGAGGCTGCTCGGAGACGATCTTGTATCTCCCTTGCTTTTGAGGTATTGTTCCGGGATGCATTGATTCTCGCATACTGGTCCTGAACAGGTCTTTTGACCCTCGGGCTACCATATCGTGGTCGATAATTAACATCGCCAGTCTCCATGTAGCACACACACACACGCGCACACACACACACACACACACACACGCACACACACGCACATACACATACATACACACACACACACGCGCGCGCACATTCAGCAATCGTAAATTGTAAAACACCACCTTGTACGAGAGAAACGATCCTAGCACATTGCAACTTTGTTATTGTGCGCTGTGGCACGATTCGATTACTTCTGCGGGCAAGCCCTCACTAACAGTCTCCACATCGCTGAATGAAAACAAGCTGACATTCGTATGTCACAGAGATAGCGCACCAAAAGAGAACTACAGTCAAGTGGGTCACATACATTCCGAAAGAAAAAAAAAATGCTAGAAAAATTTGTGGACATTCTAGAAATGCATTCCGATTAATACTTGGGAACATTTATAACCTTTCGTTTGATGCAAAATATTTTTTAAGCATTTCAGTAGGTTGCTAATCTTTTATCTGACTGCCGCTGCCGATGAGTTTTTCAGAATAAGTAATAAAACATTTCTTAACGTTATAAAATTTGCACACACATTAAACATTATTATTCATAAAATTGTTAAAAGGTATGAAATGTTCGAAAGCAATACAATGAAAACGAGGACCTTATATTCAGAAAACACTGCAGTTGTCGAAACCTTATACTGCATTCTTAGGAGTGACTAACGATTGCTGCGAGATAGTGCCGAATTCTGTGAAACACATTTAATCTAACTATTTGTCAGCCACGAAGGTAGCAATTGAAACAGACTGCTTGCAGAAATGGATCTTAGAAAAATCTGTATGCAGTTTATTTCATGTAATAAATTATTAAAGAAACTGTTATATTTAAAATGTATCTTTAAAATTGTAATTCACAGTGTAAGGAGCTCAAGTGTGAATGTGCATGATATAAAAACTCTTACGCAGTCGAATTACACACACCTACCGTGTTGGTAAAATGATGCTGTCACCGTGTCAAGACTGTGTTTTGTGGGTTCATTGATTCGGGTAAAACCATCGCCGCTAGGGACAACTGCCATAGTGTAAAACTATCTGTTTCTTGCCTGGCCTACGAGGTCACCTGACCTCAATCCTATCGAATACGTGTAGGATACTGTCGAGAGGGATGTGCACGCCTAGAATCCTGCTATGACCGATCTCTGTGCACCGTGGCAGGCTGTGCAGCGGCCATGCCACTCACCCCATGTTTTTAAATTTCCATGTAGATTTTTTGTTTACCTGGATGTGTTCTGACAAGACAACCTTTTCTGTCAATTTAAACGCGCTGATTCGTAATTAGTCTTAAATAGTTTACAGCTCAGCATAGCAAAGTTTCATGCAAATGTAGGGTGGCAATCCCCGTTGACTTAATGAAAGGGGTTTCATATTACCACTCGCGTTTTCGTAGGAGAAAATTATCTGCTGTACAAATCAGTGTTCGCCGATTTTCTGATATTTTCAACTAAATGCATTTCAAAACTCGATATTTGGGTCACTTAGCTCCCTTAAAAATCAACTAAGAGAAAAGCAGTGGTACATAAGTTTTCGTAATATATTTTCGTAAGGAATAACCTGACGATGTTTGTCAGTTGACGCCGACACAGGCTTCCCCAGGGACCCTTTTCGACCCGCGCACACCACCTAGCGGAGCCGGTAGGAACTATCTACCTAGGTACCAGCCACACAACCGGAGCCCACACGTCCAACTTTGTCCATCCAAGTCAGTGCAAAAACTTTTAAAGCCACAAAACCGCATTAACAAAGTAGATCAATCTTTCATAATTACTATCGTAATTGATAACCAGACGGGAAATGGATGTGACAAAACCCCTGCACGGGTAACCTAATACCAAGGGTGCAAAGTGCCGACCACGTGGTCGCCGAGAACTAAGTAATTCCGTAACTTTATGGAAAGCTAACTAGTGCATCGGGCTATGCTTAATAAAGGAACACAGCAGTAATTAGTGACGTCTTTAACAAGTGGGATACGTGTCTTGGCTGCAGCAATGGAACACTTGAACTCTAACTGAACCACACCAAAATTCTCATGGCACACCAACGTAATTCTTATAATAATTAAGACGTTTAATTAATGCATAACAATTATCCTTGTTTGGAAGTATTCTAAGTGTGTACTCTCTTCTTCAAGTAGCAGCAGACTCTCATTTATAAAATTTTAAAATGCTATAAATATTATTGCCACGTAATTTTGTCACGTTTTTGTATGTCAATGTAATCCACAGTGCAAATCGTGCAGTTTGCAATGTATTTTTCAAGGGTTAAATGTTCAATTTCACCCATTTGATGTTTGTCAAGGGATATTCTGTTTTGGCGGGTGGCGGTCAACTCCCGTTACCTCCGCCACGCTACCCCGTCTGCAGTCTGAGAGTAGCGGGCATCAGGGTAGGTTGTGCCACGCGGCTCGGGGGTGAAGCAACTTTTGTACTCAAACCACGTAGCTGCAATAGACTTGTAATCATACTGGAACCATTTTGTGCACCCCCGAGCACGCCTCCCTTCCGGAGCAGATTCATGGCCCCTTCGGCATAACGTACACCTTAATTATTTTGTCGCGTACATTGACGCTTTTGTGATCAGCTTCGGGCAGTGCGGGGCGTCGCATCGTGCCACACGCCCGCTTGTTGTACCGTCTCATCTGGACTTTCTTAAAATACAACCGGTATTTTTCTGGAAACCGATGTGTTTGTGTACATGATTCCCTTTTCACGGGGATCTTAAGGGTGACGGTCCCTTGTAACCGTAAAATTACCTTCCACGTTTTCTACATCAAGTGGGTCTGGGTGAATTAGTGTGAAATATGAAGTGTTTGCGTCAGTGCATTTGAACGGCGTGCTGGGGAGCGACAATACCCCAGTTCTGGAGTGTGTGTGTTACGTCGCATATTCAGTCGCCGACGTCAACCATCACGCGCGACCTTGTTAAGACACGGGGCTCAGGGTCCATCAGCACGGGCTTTTCGAACACGGCCCACCTCAAGTCTCGTGCTAACCCAAGTCTCGTGGTAACCCGAGCGGATTCCCTTAACTGGTTAGCTGACACCCTCCGGACATTAATCTCTTCGCCGGGTCCTTGTGACCAACCCGAGAACGTGTCGGTGTTGTTCACAAAACATGTTTATATTCTTGAGCTCTTGATTTGACCAGCGCCAGTCAGTCCATCCGCCAAAAACGTAATTTCCTTTCATCTCCGAAGTCTTAATTCAAAAATTTCTTTATTAAGCGTCCTTTCGGTGGTTTTAATTCAACCCCTTGTCATTTGTGTGTACACTTATTATATTACTAGCTGTGTTGTAGGAAATAATGTCAATCTGATGTTAAAATATCGTTCAAGATCAGAATGAAAAGGGAACAGAAGTCTGAGTGTCACTGTTGATCACGTTATTTTTGTGATAACATATAACTGTCTAGAGCGCTGCAAAGTGACATTTTTGACACTTTACTCCTATTCACACTGCTAGACTTCAGATAGAAAATGGGGAAAATGTAAAGCCTTTTTTTTTGGAATGAAAATGAGGCGCTACAAGAAAAATAAATTGTTGTTTCTAATATAATACGAAAAGTTCCACAAAGTATTTGATCTAATCGCCCAGCGCTTCACGTTTACTTAAATAAGTATATTTTATTTAAGACCTTACTAAAACCGTGATGTACTCTGTTATCCACGATTTTTCTTTTGTGATGCGTGTACTTTGGTAGGTAACGGAAGTAGTGAAACTTAGCGTGTAGGTAAGCTGACAGTTTTTCTGAATTGATATTTACTTGTTAAATATCTTTGAATCTCTTAATATGGCTTTAGTTTTAATCTTTCCATAGCTAATTGTGATAATGGACGGTCAAAACACACATGCATGTGTGCGCACGCCATCTCACAATTGCGAAAAACGTGCACACGCAATATCTGTAGAGGAATTAGCAGACGCAGAGCCAGGGATATATATATATATATAATATATATATATATAATATATATATATAATATATATATAATATATATATATAACATAAATACAAGTTAAATTTTAATTTCAGTATGAAAGTGGTCTTCAAACTTATATTTTTTAATGTGTCGACCAAAAAAGTGTTTGGATGGGCGTCTATCACGAAGCTAGTTTCCGTAGTATGTCATTGGGCGCGACTGATACTGTGGAAAAAAAAAATGAGCGGAGATAAAGCACCTCGTCAGTACTGGTGTATATGACCTTGAGGTGTTGGCAGGTATAGCTAAACCACGCCTCTAGTCTCAAGCAACGAATTCCAACACGGCAGCTATTCCCATGGAATCACAATAAATACACGAATACGTAAAAATAAAGGTAAAATTCCAGTTGATAGTCCTAAAACAAAAACAATTTTACCATTTTCAACTACATCCTTATAGTGTAACGCTGTCTATTAAAATATACTGAATCTTTACACGTTTAATATTGATTGGTGGTACACAAACAATTGCAGAGTTTGTAATTTATGAACCACGAAAAACTGAAACTGGATAACACGTTTCATTTATTGACTCGCGCGTGTTTGTATGCATATTAATGTATAGTCCATTTGCGGTTACTTTGTTTCCAAAACTAGGTCTGGCCACACACGGAAATAGGAAGACGGGTTGTACGGGTGCTCAAAAGTACGTAAGAATGAAACACAAAATCAACGTAGAAAGAACTTCACTAGAGATATAACTGCACAAATAAGCGCCCAGAAACATACAACGAATAAGGCGGAAATGAGCGTAATAAAATGTTCACAAGACTTAAATGAACGCAACCTGCGTAACGGAACAATCCATTAAGATAACATACAAAGGCATTCGGTGAATTGTGAATACATAACAATAACCCTTGAGCGGGAGCCCCCGCTCTGCCTTATTCCAGTTTCTTCCTCGGAAGAAGAAAAAAATGCCTTGTCACTAGGGCTTACGCACCGTAATTGGCGCTGATATTTTTAACTTAACGTAACAATAAAATGTTTACTTCAGTGCTACCTAACAATTTAAATATATCGATAGAAAAAGTTTACTTTACAACTAGCATAACAAAAAAAACAGGCTATAACAATATTTTAACTGAGAACTATTTCTTACTAGCCGTTGCCAATACATTGCTGCTCTAACTGTTTTTAATTGGTATGTAATACGAAATAAATATTAAAACTTATTAAGTTAAAGTTTTGTTTATTCAATAATACAATACTTTGAAGTTAATCACAATGTTATATATTTGTGTTATACAAGTTATTTAAAACAAAATGTGACATGGTACCCCTAGGGCGATTTTTCAAAGGTTCGTTTCGAAACATCCGAAGAAACCGTGAATGGACTGTGTGTATTTATGCAACATTAAAATGAGGACGGGGACCTTGAATCACCGCGCAACACAATCCTATGCCACACGAGTCTACGTACCAGACAAAATATGGGCGAACCAATAAAAATGCAACAAACTTCACCAAATACCGAACTATCCAGTTCACGAATACCGACGGACAGAAAACACGGGCGTGGTTCCGAGGTGGCACAGAACCAGGAAGAACCAAAAAGGAATAAAGAAAAAGGGAAATCAAACCCAAAATGAACAAAAGGATGTGCCACCACGATGCCAGGCACCGTAAAACAATCTGCGTGCGAAATACTGAAATTTACTGTTACTAAAATTAAGTAAAACCCGGCCCAAATGATCGAGCAACGCTAGTCAGTTACGAAGTATCAAGTCTTTAAACACCCCTTGGCTCATGCCGCGCAACGTGACGACAAACAGAGCATCACATCAGTATAGGTGTAGCGTGTCCAGGTCAGTCACAGGAGAAGCAGCCTAAAACTTGTCGAGGAAACCATGGACACATTCGCATGTTTTGACATGGCGAAGAGAAATGTGCAGAAGTGTGTTGGTAAGTTGGATCTTGGAAATGGTTATTTCGACAGGACAAGACCACAAAACACACATCAGAGGTTTTCCGTCTTTGGTTACTATGCCCAAACACACCCACACACCCACACACACCCACACACACCCACACACACCCACACACACCCACACACACCCACACACACCACACACACACCACACACACACCACACACACACACACCACACACACACCACACACACAC
>NQII01002528.1:280200-292275 GCA_002778355.1 Clitarchus hookeri | reverse complement strand
TGACGCAAAGAAGCGCGGGAGCGATAAGGGCGACACTGCCACGCGTATCAAATGAGCCTTCACCGATAAGCACAAGGCTATGTATGAACTGGCGTGCAGTGTGTGTTCTAGTCGCACTGCGTGTACCTATGGGACTTTCAGCAACGACACTATTATTTTACTGGTCGAATGTCTGTAGAAAGGTTCAGTCAGTGCAGGGTCCTTAAGTAGTTCTGTATGTATCTGATGCATACATTTTGAGATGCAGCGCTTTGAAAAGGCAGATTTTGCCGATTTGGAGTTCTCTGGAATAGCGTTTTGAATTGTGCCGAACATTTTGGAAGTACTTAACAGCCCTCGTCTGAAGTGTGTGTTCATTTCGTAGATCAGCACATTGGATGCACGTGTAATAGGTTCGTGGAAAAACGTGTATTTCAAACACTGCAACGCAGTTAAAGCGCCAGGTAAATGGAAGCCAGAACTTAATTGAGCACTTGTGGAGCGAACTAGAAACAAGAATGAGAACATATGAAATAATCAGCAAAACTAAATTAAAATAGGAATATTTAGACTGAAATAAGTCTTGTGCATTCATCGCCATAGACACTGTGGGCGGTCATACATGAGAGGGGGCTGCATACTCGTTATTAATGATCGACAACTATGTTCCTTATTTTCTGGAAACTGTATATTGTTTTGTTGCTGTAAGGTCACTTTTGTCCAGCCTAAAATGCACACGTTGAGCCTATATATTTATTTCTACTTGCAGTTTTTTCTCTTAATGACACGCATTTAAACGCCGAAGAATAATTATTGATCTATCGCAAACTCAAATGTCTTATTGTTTTCCTAACATTAGTAATTTGTAAAATTTCTCTTCTAGCTAAAATGTATGAGCATTTGTGTCCATGACCGGCGTTTCTGTAAGTTCGCTCATACATCTCGAAACAACCTGTAGCCATACTAGCGCCATTCTGCGAACAGAATCACTAGTGCATATTTTGAAGTGGGGTCAACGAGCGCTAGGTGTATGTATAGACTGTCTACGGTTAAGTGAGCACTTTTGAAATCAACTTCTGAAAAATGTCGCTGCCCCCACCTACATTATTATAACGAGCACCTTGACCGGCATGAGTTCAGTAAAGTTGGTAACGACGGACATGAAGTACTTCCCTTTCTCAACGTCGAATTAAAAGTGTTAGGTGAACACGTGTGAATATTGAGATTTATTTATTTTCCTTTCCGTTATTTTTTCTAATTATGTAAGTGAAACAAATAGTAAATTTGTAAAATATTTACTTTTCTAATAATTTCACAGTTTCACTTGACCGGCGCATGAACAAAGTGGAGAGGCCCGTGGCAATGTTAATTTTACACAACGCCCAAGAATACACATTGTGTATACAAGTAGACCATGCGCAGGGTTTTCAAAAGTGCTCAGTATACCGCGAACAGCCTTAAGTGAACGTGAGGAGGACGAGGAGCCGTGTGTGGAGCGGCGACCAGCCACGGCGTAGTTCGGGGTCCACTCACAGTCCAGGTCCACCTGGTTGACGATCTCTCGCAGCTCCGCCTCCGTGGGGTTTTGCCCCAGCGACCTCATGATGGTGCCCAGCTCCTCTGTCGAGATGCTGCCGTCGCCATCCACGTCGAACATGTCGAACGCCTCCTTGATCTCTGCGATCTGATCCTCCGTCAGTTGCTTCCTCTGCGCACGCAACAATCAAGGCCTTCGCTGTATGCAAGTGTGTTTGTCTTAAAAACTAATTAAACATAGGGCATGACATGCAATTATATATTTCAGCTTGTATGCTGTTTATTTCATATATTTTATTATTGTTTTGAATTATTCTACAGAGAAAATAAAGATTTTTTTTCCACTGGAGTTCTGAAAGTGTAGAAATTAAACGATAGCTAAGGGGTTAGGGACTAGTAATGTCTTGAACTGTATGGGACCTAATTTCGAATATACTCTCCTATATTTAGCGGATTGACTACAAAATTAATTTTGTACAATTTTGCCCCAAACATTTAGCTGATTTTTGGCTTTTGGCTATAGTTACTGTTAGACAATAATCAATCATAGAAACAGACTAATTTATTAAGTGATAAATTTCTTTTTAATCTTCATAAAACACGTATTTTGTCCTGGACGTTATAAAAGCACCCGTGAACTTTAGAAGTCACCACGAATGTCTTCTGAATGTGCCTTGAACTGAGTTTCTGACCTCCATACAAACTATATGGGCTCTAAAAAGAATTTGTGCACTTTAGCGATCGTGTCATTTGAATATTACTGGATTCTGAGTTGTAATAATTTTTACTGTGACTTACCGCTGTTATAAGTATGGGATTTACTCTGAATATTGCCCAACAATAACAAACTGGTCTACCCCTGGCCAAAGTAGCGGAAAGTGTGTTGTTTTAACAGTTTGAATCTTGAATTGTGGTAATGACTGGATAATTCCGTTCATCCCCTCAGTAACCTGTAATTTAAACGTCTCAAGTTTGTTATGAAGTTTTCATAATTTCGCCGACGCAGAAATTGTGTAAAATTGACTAATGACCTTTTAAAATTTATATTTCATTGAATAGTTTTACATGATAAGTAACGATTGATAAAATTAAAGACATAACAATTCATAATCCAGTAGGCGTTATTTTTTATGGCGTATGCGTTAAAGTTTAAAGTGGCGTTGCTACGGCGAATGGCACGCAAGGACGCGAAGTGAGGGTTATACGCGACAAGGCTGGGTGTTATTGCGGGCCACCGATTTCCTGTTACCATTCAGCCTATAAAAATATGAAATCCGCGCTCTCCGCTTGAAACATTGCAAAAATATTAAAGTCTGCTTATGAAGAAACTTGCTACTGTTGGTATGTAAAGCTATTCCCGGTTTCAAAAAAGCCGTAATATTTCCTATGATTCATGTATATCTAGATCTTGCTGGCTCTCGGGCAGTGGAGTTTTCAAGAGAGCCTACTGAAAAGTTGGGTTAAAATAATGTTTCAGTATTTTTGTCCCATATTTGTTACGCTAGACCTGGAAGCATCTGCTTTGACTTTCAGGGGATAAATTGCTTGTCAAGGGTTTTTCGGGACGATTACCGATCCTAGAATAGAGAAAATGATTTAATAGTTATGAAAAGGATATGTGAATCGCCAAATACAGTCCCAGCCTCACACTGCCCAAAAAAAAAACTGTTCTGCCTCCTCGTGACATCGTTGTGTAACAAACTAGCGCTGGTATCTTCAATTATTGGCCAGGGCCATCGGCCTTTCATATTGCGGTTGAACCATAGCATCTGTCGCGGCTTCGTTCTGGTGGGTGGCAGGTGGATTCCTTAGTCCCAATGCTGTTGCGGCTCAAGGCCCACAATTTCAGTTTGAAGAAATTCGTGAGACTGGAATGGCAATGCCATGGTGCAGAGGGCGTGAGACTGCTAGAAATGTGGGGTTGACAAGTAGTGAAACATACTTCTTGAGAATAAGGCGGAGTCTCTAAAAGTCCCACAATTGACTTTGTGGTTCTTAACTTTTATCCCATCACCCTTTCGATACCAGGCCCGGCGGGGATTTTTATAGTGGGATTTATGTGAATAGCCTGCTAGACACGGCTCTGCTGAAGGTATTTCCTACCCCGTATTCTTTCTGCCACTGCTCGATCCTCTTGTCACTTAACCGCACTCTTCATGCTGCCAGGAACTACACGCGTTTTCGGCTCTCAAGACCTCGTTAAGATCCGCCAAAATCTCTCAACTCGATTCAACTACACGTGTCTTTTTTTTTTTTCAGCGCAGCCAGCTCCAATAAGCTTGTAAACTCCATGTTAACCCTGCTGCAGGTGGGCGCAAAGAGCAGGTTTTCATTTTCAAATAGGTTTGGATGATGATGGTGGGAAAGCGTCTGAATATGCGGAACTTTTCAGAGGTAAAAATACCTGAAGGGCATTACTCTTCACTCTTCCGTGCTGCTGTAAAGAAGGTTGGCAGCGGCGCTGTCAGTCCAGAAACTGATACCGCCATGTGATGATAAAACTGGTCTGTGCGCCAACGTTCTCTTCACGCCCGCTCAGATGGGCTGGACTATGGATAGCTGTTGGTTAACTCCTCATTCTGAAGTACAGATATCTTCCTCCATGGAAGCGGCTGAGCTGTGAGTCGGCATTGCAGCTCCAACGCTGGTTCCGGAGACACTGCAAAGGTTGTAGATAGTGCCCCGACTAGTCTTCAGGTGTTCCGAGCGACTGAGAAATCCATGGACGAGGATAGTATGTGTGTCCAAGAGTGGAGAGCATTTCCGTAGCGAGTCTTTGTTCTTTCGTCAGCTGCTGGATTAGCTGGAGGATCCTGCGTTGTTCGGATCTTTTTCAGATTCCTCGCCTATGGGAGCCGAAGCATTGATGGACCTTTCGGCAATGAGCGCTGCATTATTACGCAAATTATATATCATGTGGCACAATACATTAGAGGCCAATTTTTTTTGAAGATATAAACAAGTAGAAAAGACTAAACTCTGCGTTATTAATGCTTCAAACAAAAGATCAGAAAGTAAAAAACTTGGCACAAACGCAGAAAATGCGTGAAAGCGTAGATAATGACCATCAGTGAGTATTTTGAATATAAAGAATATTATGTAGGGAAATAAGCGAAATTGCGTCCGATTTTGTTTTTGGGAGACTATACTGGCCCGAAACGAAGTAAATTTACTATAACTTCACTTTGCGTTTGGACCCATCGTGCGGCGAGTCGAGAAACTTGAATGCTATATCCTGTTTCTTAGATAGTCAGTATATGGTTCTATAAATACAAAGTGTAATCATCCTCCATCTGTGGCCATATTTGCGTTCACTTAAATATGCAAGCAGTGTTGCTAAACCATTAATGCTTCTCCTAATTGTATAATGGGTTCACAATAAAAAAAATAGGCACTGACCATGTGACATAAAAGTAGAACATTACACACGACCAGAACCTTCTCCAAAATTTATTCATAATTGAATACTTGTGCGCCTGTTAGTTTTAGTCAATTAAATATTGCGACGAGTCTGATGAAGTTAGCAGTTTGGATAAATGTTTTAACGTTTAAGCTGCCTTGATAGAGCCTACAAAAAATAGAGTATGCCAACACATTTAGTGCGACATTGTTTTGAAAATGGACAGTCATTGGAAGGAGTTGGCAAGTTTGCTTGTCTTAAAATATTGCTTCTGTGTTCTCAAAGATGTGGATAACCTTAAGACTTTCTGCTAGTACGCTGTCGCATATTTTATCCTCTAAATTTATATCTTGCGACATTTCCTCGTTTCTGCAGTATAACAATGTTACTCAAATTTTATACCGAAATAAACATCCTCGTCGAAAATGTTCTTCGCTGTTTTGATGGGCTGTCACCCCATGCATCTGTGTTACAAAGGAAATATAACCATTCTCTTCGTGCACTTTACCACAGGACCGGCCGGCGGCTATACCGCTCTGGTGACCTGATCATCTGCAGATCACCGTGGTTCAACAGGGTGTGGCAGGATCAGTACTTTGATGGGTGACCGTCCTAGGAAAGTCCCGTTGTCGAAGGCGCACATCAAACGCTAGGTAGGCATGGAGATGAAGGCGTGTCAACCGGGCACTTCATCCAACCTGTCCCACGGTGGGACACCGGGCATAGACGTCCTATGTCACAGGACCTCTAATGCACTTGGCCTGTCGGTTCAGTTCTTGAGCACACGACCTATGTTTTATGGCTACTGTAGGTTTTAGATTGCTACTTAAGCCGGATAAAGAATAAATTGTAATTTGATAGTCTTCCCCTAGACCTCTGCCTACCATACGCTTGAACAAAGATCACGGACGATTATAGCCAGTCTTATAATACCTCAGGTATATACTGATGTGGTAAATTTACTAATAATTTCTTAGAGTGCATAGTATAAAGACGATACCGCACCAGAAGATAGAAAAGTTCAGCGAAATATCCCAAGTGTAAATTATGATGTAGATAAGGATGATGACACGTGGTGTCGTAAAGTAGTTAGATTAGAAGAGTGTTATGTTATTTTGAGTTATATATATTTGGTCTGCAAGGTATAACTGGCAAAGCTGGAAGTGGACTTTTGGAGTTGAGTTCTTCTTTCGTAAACGTCATAATTCTGGGAACCCGACGTTTACCAGTTTATCTGAATTCGCTCCGCTGGGACATTATTTGTTGGAAGACAGTGCCAGCATGTGGTGTTATTAATCAGACTGCTGTAATTAGGCACAGTATTTATTCATCACCTGTTTTGTTATGACGCAAGGAGATGGAATTTGAGCTTGGTGGTGATATATGGATTTATAGAAAATTAATTGGTACCACTGGCAATCTGCATATTCTTGGTCATGTAGATGACGTCACGGGCAAACGGACGTGAATGCAGAACCACCCTGTACAAGGGAACTAGCTCCAAGAGCGCGGAGCATTATCTTACAGCTTCATTCCTTATATATCATTGTTTATATTCCGCGGTGAAAATGTTCCTAATTACGTAACTGGTTTACTGGAAATTAACACCAACAAATAGTTACAATTTTGTGGAAATTTAGGCGAAGGTAAATAAAGCACTTCGGTGTATATTTTGCTCAAGATGAGTGCGCTAGGATACAACTGTGTAGAATATTTTCAAATTTTAGCTCCAAGGTTTTGTTAAAATACATTTCAAAGAGTTATTTGCCTTTATCTTTCATCGTTACATATTTTACCAGAGAAAAAATTATGATTTTGCTTGCATAGTTTTAAAAGCTAGATTTTAAACAGATACATTTAGTAACTTAATAACGTAGGCCTATCTCGTGGAGTGGAGCGGTCTGGGCTCTTAACATCACTGTCTTGAGAACCGAAGTAACGTATCGTAACTAACAATTCAGCAATTATTTCGAATTTTCTTATTTCCAAAAGCACGCATTATAGGAAAACTTGTTTCGTGTTACATACAGTACTCATTTAAACTAAATATTCTCACAGCTAAACACGGGACACTCGGTAAAAGTTTTGGAAATTGCAGTTTACTATCGAGCTGTGTGGCAATTTTCTTCTCCTTGCAGTAGTTCAACCTTAGATAATAATTCAGTAGGTAACTATGCAGTTACGCGTTTTGTTTTCAGTGTGTTTTATTTAGCCCATTTCAAAATTAACACGCCTGTAAAGAAGAAATCCTGAATACAAGGCATGGGGAAGTAACGAAAGAATGCTTTGTCACTTATCGAACACTTATTTCGCCATTAACCACGTATAGAAATGTTGGATCGTCTGTTCAATTCCAAGCTTTTCTCGCACACTTTCTTTGTGTTGCACACAGCTAACTTTTGGCATCAAATAGTTTATTTTTTTTTTGTTAATTCATACGAACGTATAAATGCAGTGTGATAAGTTGTTTTAAATCGTCAGTAGACCAGCTAACAGCAGCATTAGTCTTGAATATGTAAGCCACTTGGACAACCTCCCATATTTGCGAATACTCAAGACCAGAAGCTGCCGCAGTTTGAACGAAAACATTTTTTCACCTTAACTTATTGTGGCTTTTCTCTGGAAAAAATGTGCCCCACACAAATTAGTGGTTTATCCGTTACAAAACTAAGAAAACCGATTTTATTTGTAATACTATTACACAAATCGGCTCAATAGGCCTATCTAGCGTTTTATAAGAAGTTTTGATTTTCTAATTAAAAATTGACTTACCGGCATTGCTATTACTTAGATATTAACCACAAAATTTAACGAATAAACAAATTGTCACTGTTTGAAAATTTAATTGCACAAAACAAAGGAATTTTTACACAGTCACGGAATGTCAATAATGGAATATGCCATTGTGAATACATTTCGTCTGATTTCACGAAAATTCCCAAAGAGGATCGCGTTGGAACCATAGACAAAAGAGGTAGGCCGATTTTCAGTCTTATGCCGATGTACCCGACATTGACCTAACCCACGCCAATACAGCTGTCAAGTCATATTGTCAACAATGATGGAACGTTCATATATATATATTTATTTAATAAGCACTTTTATACTAATAAACTACTATTATCGATTTCAATTTAATCTAATTGTATTAAAATTTGGTTAGAGGAAATATACAAACGTGTCAAAGCACTTGCTTACATAAAGTGTGTTCTTACCTCAAATTCTATCGGTGTTTAAGATTGTCGTATTGGCAGAAAAAGCAGCCCAATGTTGGAACCGTAGAGTGAATATCTGGTATAGGCGATCTCGCTAACCTCTCACGCCATTCTCCGTGCCCCAACATTGAAACTGATTTTCTGCCAACACGACTACCACAAACGATGTGGATAAAATTTGAGGTTAGAACACCGTTTCGTAGAAAAGTGCTTTGAGGTGTTCGTACACTACCTCTAACGAATTTGTAATGCATTTTGATTACATTCAATTTCGTAAAAGTATTTTATTCATAAAAATGATTGATTTGAAAAGATATAAACGAACACGTTCATCACTGTTGACCATGTGACTTTGACAATTGTATTGTTTTGGGGTAGGTCAATGTTGGGTACTTGTGAAGAAGACTAAGAATCGGTCTACCTTATATTTAGTGTATGATTGGAACACGGAGAGTCTATGCGCATTTAGAGTGCGCACTATATCCCATTTTCTTTCTAAACGTTTAGAGAATTATTAGAGAGAAGTAGTGAAAACTAAACGCCATTGCATAGGCTAAAGTGTAAAGGAATATGGATAGTGAGTGCACATTCCATATGCGCAGTAACCGATCTGTGTGTCCCAATATTGACCGTTTTCCTTGTTAAGACTGTCAAACCCGTATGGCTTCGACTAAGGTTAGCAAATAGTTTACTTGAATAAATGCTCTGATATGCTAGCGCATTACTTTTGACTAAATTGTAACGAAAATACGATGTAATAAAGTTTCGCAATGTTTTTTACTAACAGATGTAAAACCAAATGTGAAAAGGGATATCATTGTTTGAGCACGTATTTTGACGGTTTTTATGGCAATTCCTGAACCAATGTTTGGGGACATGCTCAGAACACGAAAATCAGTCCACCTCATCTTGACTGTGGATGAAATCAAATGGTCGAAACAAATGGGGAAGGTAGTTACGTAACATGTATGAATGAGATAATCTATTATAATAAACTAGTTCAAACAAAGCGCTGTGGGGAAAGTGTTTTACTTCTGGGGTTTCTAGATTCTTGATTTTTTTTTTACACTACTGCACTTAACAAATGAACAGAGTAATTTTTCCTCCCTGTATAGGACAATGCAGCACATTGCAGACGCAAGACTGCACCGACAAAATTAGTTGGGCAACTTCGATAAAGTCTTGAGGCTTCAGAGCACTGTTCACTTCCTCAAAGTCGAAGTATTGTGGATCTAAAGGTACAACGCTGCTGCAGGCTTGTTTTATACAACTTTGAGGTAGCCTTTTACGTATCTACTTGCTAGCTGGAATGTTCGTATTCTTACCATGGTGGAACAGTCAAGGTCTGAGTTGGCCTAAAGTAAATGAGAGCTATTTTGCACAGCCACACTAAACATATTTGAACTTTCTAAGACCTTTTTCAGTATCTGGCCAGTCACACGACACTATAGCTGCATCAATTATTTTTTATGGCTCACGACCAAGAGCTTAAATTAATCGATTTTAACATTCTAAATTTTGTATATTTATTTATCTCCAGAAAATACGTGAAAAGCTGGAATCGAAAATCGCATCTCCTACCTTATATCCTTGCGAACCACATGAACAAATAAAACATCAAAATCAGTCGTGTAACATTTATGCGCATGCATATTTCTTGTACGCCTGAACCAACTACAGTAGACCAGTGTATTTGCTTAAATGATAGAATGTAGTCTTATGGAATGGAGTAAGGGTTGGTACACCAATGTCCGCATTAACTGAAAGTCGTCTTGAAGCCAAACTGTTTAGCATGCATCATCATTTGAAAATGCGTTTCCTTCATGGAGGGTGGGGGAAGGTATATTATAATTTACTTCAGGACGACTATATGTTGGTTACTCTACTTACCAGGGAAAGTCAAGCCTTTCAGGAAATGTACTCTGTGAAATTATGAGTCATTCTGGGTAGATTTTATGTCTCGTGTATTCCCAGAAAGTTTGTCTTGAACTATTACAAGATTAGTAGATTCTTTGATGGTGGTCTAGTTGAACTTGTAGTGGAACATCCTTCGAAATCTCAGCAATAACAACCGGATTTCCTTGCAGGCGTTGCCTTTACAATCCTGGGGTAACTTAGTGACAACTATCAAAAATAATATATTCTTCCAGAGTACCTGCTAACTCCAAAAACATGATGTAAATGTCAAAAAAAAAAGTATCAATATTACGTACTCCGTTACACGCCATGACGTCGGAGTGCAATGTCTGTGATGTGACACCACTCAGTGCTTTGTCGTTCGTTTAGAGCGGAGCGATGAAGCAGTTTACCAGTCCAGGTCCAGGCTGTGACAACACACAGACAATGCGCTGTTTCGCGTTTATAGCAGAGCGACGGGATAGTAAACATGGACTCTATTAAGACACAAGCACTTGGATTAGTTGCAAGCAATGGTAATTCAAGAGCTGTTGCAGGTCTTTATGCAGAGCGATATTCTGGGGTCTTGTGCTCAAATTCTTCAGCTTCCTTAGTCCATTTGAGTCTAGTAGTGTGATTAACTCGCATACGGGATCACGTGTGCGAGTTTTACGGTATGTCATACCATCGTATGTTTGTTGCGACTGATCACCGCTTGCGTGAAACCGGTTTGTTACAGGTAAGTTTGTCGAAATGGGCGCTCATTGTTATGGGCTATTACCATCCTTTCTTACCGCACATTATCGATTTAGCACTGTTAGTTTTCAGGTCCACAGACCAAACGCTGGCAGTCAACGCGCTGAGCACACATCCCAGTTTGAGGAGGGGGTTTCGGAACAATCCATCAACAAGCACACGACAATTGGATGTTGACCACTTGGCTGTTTGGTGGAAGGGGGTTGGCGTGAACAACAGCTGCATCCATTTAATCTGCAAAGGGTGCAAGCACTCCAACCGAACTACTGTCCTCGCCGGGTTGAGTTTTGTCGATGGTACCTACGGAAATGGCTATGGGACCTCGGTTAGGACAGTTGGTGTTGTTCACCGACGTCGCACAGTATTCGATTCGACCAACCTAGCTAGACAAAAGGTGTAAAAACTTACGATGAAACTAATTTAAAATAATGCCTACAACAGCTTAACTAATGTTCCAAAAAACGATTCCTACCCTTGGAATAGCGATAACATACAACAGAAACGCACCCGAACACTTTTGCCAAAGCAGGTAGAAAACTGTTCGCAGTTCGACTGTGATCGTCATTATGTTTGCGCGTGTTGTTTGATGAAGTGTTGGATATTTCAAGTTTATGCAGTGATGGAATCGTCTTCTACAGGTATTTAATATTTTATCTATGCATTAATAATAAATAACTTATTATGGCAACAACCCAAAAGGAATGAAATATTTTTTACCCCATAGCCAAGAAGTAGGGTATTGTTTTTGGAGTGTATCTGTGCAACTATCGCGTCATAACCACATTTCCGCTTTCCAGCGTCGATGTATGAAAATCAAAACGCGAGTTTCTTCAAGTTGTAGCTTAAGAAATAAGTGTACATAGGTACTACTTTTTGCGCTCAGCTGAGGGATCTTAATCGATCACCAAAGTTAAGCAACGTTCTCAGCGTCACACATTTGGATGGGTGACCGTTTAGTGGCATAACATCTGAGCGTTTCCGGGCTCCGGAGGGCACGTCAAATATTCGGTCCCGGTTGTTATAGATTGATAGCAGTCCTTAAGCCATTTCAGAGGTCCTTGAGTGTCCTGATAAACTCTGATACCAGAGGAAACAAAAATATTTCAGTCACGTTCCCAGCCGTTGCAGAATTATGTTTTGTTGTTATTCCACAGGAACAGTATATTTTCCGGTATAAAAAGTATCATATGTCTTATTCCAGGATCTAAAGTACCTACATACCAAATTTCATCAAAATCCGTCCAGCTGTTATGGAGCTGAGTGGTAACAAATATACACGCACACACCCACCCA
>NQII01002528.1:269531-280069 GCA_002778355.1 Clitarchus hookeri | reverse complement strand
ACCCACCCACACACATAAACAAATACATACCATACACACACGCAGTACACATACACACACCATATACATACACACTCACGCCATATATATACACACTCACGCCATATATATACACACACACACCATATACATACACAGACTTTCGCATTTATAATACAGGTTTATCGTTAAAAATAAACCTACAAAACAATATGTTTTAGTGCAACATTATTACGATGAGTACTTTTATCTTCCGAAGGTACAAAGTAAATAGTTACAAAATATGTGCCGTTGAACCGAACAAAGCCATCTTCCGTAACGTGCTGTACCTGACACGGAGTAGTTGTAGTTGCTGTCTCTTCAGGGCAGTATGTTGTTGGCATTGTTTTTCTTTAAACCTTCAAAAATATGTAATTCAGCGAGTAGATAAGATACACTATACCTAAAACAGATGTTTTATTACATGGTATTTTATAAAGACTACGCCAGAGTACAAATATGAAATCTTCAGTATCGTGGCTTCACAAGTTTTCAGTACGTATGGAACTCTATTTGACCTTTTATCGAAGATAATTCTCTTTTGAAGCCACAAAATTCATGAAATCTGTAACAAAGAACATTTATTAATTAGAAAAAATAACGACGTCCGTATTTGAAACGTTATCGCCAGAGTTAAATATCTTTGGCTAAGACCTGCGAACAAGTTCAGGGCATTAAGAATTAGCGCCTTCAACGCAGTGACAAATAGGTAGTTTTTATTTGTAAAATCCTGTCAGTGAAGTGGTAATATGTATCCACGTGTGTTTTTTCCCCTGAAGGTTCTGTGAACGACGTTTGTCGATTTCTGCAATAAGTGTGTCGCGTAGAAGTTGAATTTTACATCAACCGCAAAAAATCCTTTTCTCCCTTTCTCTCTACATCGACGTCGATCTTTCATAGTACAATTTTAATTTCCCGCATTTTTATAACCAAGTTGTTTACATGCCAAAATCAATCTGCAGTGGTTCGCAATATATTTCCACAGTTTGGAGTGTCTGGGCGAAGACAGCGCTACCTACAGAGGCATTTGACAACGAGAAGTATAATTATTTTTAAATACGTTGACCAATCACGTTCAGAAAGAAAACTGTTTGCATATGTTAATTTGTCGTCTCAGTTCAGCAGCACAGTAAATTTTTCCCCAGCAGCAGTCAGGAGCATACTCTAGTATTTAAGGATTTTTACGAGCCCACGGATGAGTTGACGGTTAAACACTACGTCTCCCACTGCTATATCCCCGACTCGAACCCATGCCCCTGCTGCAGGAACTATTCTGATGGGCATTGCCATGTGAGTAACGTTATATATAAACCGCCGCGGGACAGGTTTTCTCGGGGCGCTCTGGTATCCTGTCCCGTCCTCGTTCCGCTGCTGCCTCACCTCCGTATCACCTCACACCTGACAGGTGTGTTATCGGGTAGGGCAGTGGGGTCCAGCTAGCGTCGGAATCCAATCAGCCTTGCCGACCCTGCGTGTAGGTGGCAACAACGTGCAGATGTTAGTTTCTTTTTTCGTGTTAAGGATACTTGCAACGCTTCAGAAGTAAAAACGTGGAAATGATATCCACAACGGTGGCGTGGACAGAAATATCTCGAGGCATGGAGAGTGGGTCTCAAGGAGGAGGTTACACTAACTTAAGTGAAGGGAGGGAGGTTACACATTACACCGGTACCAGTGGTGCGGACACACGTAATAATTATGACAAATTCTAGGAGAAAATTACTTCACAGTATAATAACATGAATTATAATGTACAGCAATTGCATATTTTTGTCTCAAATAAAATAATATTAATGATACTAATTATTGACAACCTAATTGGCAAAAGGAAGGGGGTTTGCGAGCCCTCCCACGGCCCGCTTCTTTCCCGCTACAGGATACACCCCTAGTTAACATTTTGTGAATGGTGGGATCACTTTTGGTAGAGTATTATTCAAATTATTACTTGTTAAATTGTTATTTTTTTGGTTTATTGAAGATATTTATTACACTTATTTTCAACTTAAAAAAATTTTTTAATTTGTGCGACATTTTCCATCAGCTGTATGCTTATGATGATATAATTAAATTGCGATAGTATATCGCACACAAGTGGAAGCACGAAGTTATATACTCCATTCAAGGCGGCAACTTGAATTACTCCAATTGACCGTGCATTTGGTGAAGTGTTGGTGGCCGGCCATCAACACACGTCAAAAGCATTCAATTGACAGAATCACGTCCTCACGCTTTCTCATTAAAAATGCAATATTTATTTTATACCTAGGCTGTTCACGGTATAATTGAGCACTTTCGAAATAAACCTTTGAAAAATGGCACTGCCCCTACACGCATATATTTTAACGGACACACTGACTGGCATGCTCTCAGTAAAGTTGGCAACGATTGAAGGACAGAAGTTCCAAGTCTTAAAGTTTAATTAAGTGTTTGGTAAACATTTGAGAATACGGAAATTATTTATTTTGCTTTCTGTTTTTACTGCAAATATGTGTAAGAATTAGAAAATTTGTAAAATAGTATGTTTTTATAATAATTTCACAGTTTAACTTGACTGACGGCTGAATGAAATGTCAACTGCAATGTTAATTTTACATGTGTTAGAATAATACACAATGTGCATACAAGCAGATCTTCAGTAAGGGTTCTAAAGTGCTCAGTTAACCGTGAACAGACTATAGTTGCTTATTTGTAATGTAGCTAATTCTTTACACTTAGAATTAAATAATCGTAACTCTTTTCTATGTAATTTCTAAAGGTTTACGTTAATTGTATTTTTTCTAAAAGTGGCGACACTTCAACATAACCCGCCGGGTCCACCAACTGGCACAACTTCGGTTAGTCCACTTGGTGAGTTACTACCCCGAAACAAAACCACGAATAGAAATATTTTAAAGCTGCAAAAGCCTGGTTTATTAAAAACATAAACAAACTTACGCAATAACAAATTTGAAGTACTGCGTTTGACCTTGAAGATTACAAAATACGTCTGAACCATTTTCTGCTGCGATCAGACTGTGGACCGAGTAGCTAGCCAAAGGCTTTTAATTTTGTCACCGGCCCGGAGCAACCGCAATTACAACGTGCGTTAGAATTACAGCTGCGACAAGCAGTACTTGCCACGTGTCGCTGTGCTTTCGTTATACGTTGGCTCACTTGCAGTTCGCAATCGAGCACAAGTGAATTTACCCTTGTAGCTGACGACGCCGTCTCCGTCCGAGTCCGCCTCTCGGATCATCTCCTCCGCCTCCTCGTCCGTCAGCTTCTCCCCGAGACTCGCCATCAGCTGCTTGAGCTCCGAGGCGCTGACGACTCCGTCCCTGTTCACGTCGAGGACTTTGAAGACCTCCCGCAGCTTCTGGCTGGCGCGCACCTTCACCACGTTCGTCGCCACCATGTAGAGGAACTCCTCGAAAGAAATTTCACCATCGCCTGCGAACATGCATACCTGTAAGTGATCTTGGAAGGTGCGGCGAAGTTGTAATCGTGCGTAGTGCGTAGCTGAAAGTTAATTTCGCGAACATCATAGAGTGGTTTGTCGTCGCCTGTATTATTCTGTGGAAAATTCTGGTAAAACAAAACTAATATTAACACTGAGGCATGTATTGGCAGCAGGATTGCTCACAAACAGAACTACCTTGATGCAATCGTTACGTAAAACCAGTTAAGCCGAAGTAGTATAAAGCTTACTATCATCGTCGATGCTGGTCCAGAATCTTCACTACATGTCGGGTTGCGCAGAGGAAGGAAATTACTAGAACATTCTTGCTTATCCTGACACGACGTAGATTCCTCCGGCACGGGGGAGGAGGGTCTGTAACGCCAGCCAGGTTAGCTGTCATTCATGTCCAAGGCCGCCGGGCGACGTAGCTGTGAGCGGGTCTGCCAGGAGGGAGGGAAGGGTCGAAGTGGGTCACCCTCGCACAGCGTCGGGACCGCGCATAACCAGGCAACACTGCGCCCCAACGCGGGAGTCCGCGCCTAACACTATAAATGTTTTTTTCACGGCCAGAGCGCAGCAAGAGTTCAGTCTGAAAAAAAGTTTGAAATAAAATTGGCTTACAGGTGTCTGGTATCTATGTAGGCCCACTTCATCAGTCAACATAAACTTAATCTTTTGTCGTTTTCGTGAAACAGGCCTTGTGGATGACACTCTGGACTGCCAGCACGCCCAAATTATATGTTAGAATGAGCTTTTGCAGCGTTTACCATTATCGTTAATGATGCAGAGGCGTACGATGTAGTTGTAACTTGGGTTATAGAGATTTAAAAAAAATATGGCTTCTGATCGAGTAGTTTCTGTAAACAAGGTGAGTCGCCGCTGAAGAGCTAAATTAACAGTGTGATATAAATTAGTTTACAATGTAGCCAGGCCTCGGCACGTTTAAGATCCGAAAATAATTGGATATTTTTTAAGTAACCAGCTAAGTTTTGTTTATATAGGTGAACGGTATGGCGTGGCCGCGGCAGCGCAGCGCTTTGAGCCCTCTCCTCTCCTCTCCTCTCCTCTCCTCTCCGGGGCCGCTCCCGGATTTTCGCACGTAGGAATCGTGCCGGACGATGTCGCTGGTCGGCAGGTTTTCTCGGGGATCTCCAGTTTCCTCCGCCCTGGCATTCCAGCGCTGCTCCAATTGAGTCATCATCGGCTGTCAAGTCGCCGATGTTAAGGCCGTCCAAACTTCTCTACGCCACTCCACTAACGGCATGGACGTCTATGAAAGCCAGGATTTTTGCTTTCGGATGACTGTAACTACCAGACTTCCGTTAACTGGAAAAGTATTTCCAATTTTCATGACTGTGCACTCAGTTCAGAAGACAAATATGCCCATGAATACCTGGTTATTGAGTACCTGCGGTGCTGCAACAGTGATTTTGGCGGACCTGCGTGCACTTACTGTCGAGGTCGATCTCGTTGATCATCTTTTGAAGCTCCCTGTTGGTCAGGTTCTGCCCAAGCGACATCATGACGAAGCCCAGATTGCTCGTGGAGAGGTCGCCGTGTCTGGCGAAGACGTCGAAGGCTTCTTTGAGCGCGACTCTCTGCTCCTCTGTCAATACCCCTTCCTGCGCACAACACGGCGTGCAGCTGTTATATTCCGTTCACGGTTACTTCCAATTGTTCTGAAGCCCTGCTAAAGTTCTACTTTCAAGATATTCCTCCGCTACATGCAAACAAAGCTTGACAGTCTAGGGAAGTACACCAACTGGACAACGCACCGCATTCTTGCGCAGTCAGTATAATAATATTTGGCTTGAGAACTTATTTTTTACTAAGCATTATCAACCCACATATTTCCTCATTGTTTCTTATTCATATCAATTATTGATTAAATGCCATAATTAATAAATAATTTATAGCTCCAATTTAACCAAAAATAATGTTAACATAAGTATAACACACTTGTGATACACACCATCTCGGAAAGAACCAAACTCAGAATTAATGGTATGATTTTTAAAAGGTTTTATTTAAAAAGTGTGAAGAAATTGCGAATAGACTAAACGCGAAATGGAACTTGCAGCAAGTTGCGTTGCACACAGATTGCGATACCAGGTTGGCATCTCTCTTATTAATATGTAATTTAATTCAAAATGAAACGAGAGTACTGGGTACAGAATAGAAGGCACGTCGTCGTACTGCATGAGACAGTGACAAGAGTTTTTGTGTTAAAGGAAAAAAAAATAACTATTCAAATCGGCACGTGAAATGCCCGAGTATTAAATAAACATGATTAACAGTGTAACAGTATTTGAATACTAAAGTTTTTGTATCTCTTAAAATTACATGTGCAATATTTGAAGTTAGTGTTATAATTACCTAGCATTCGTCGAATTCATTTGCTCGAAGACCATTTCGTAAGACTTCGTAAATTGTCCACATATGGGCAACTGAGTCCGTAAGGTTCGCAGCTTGTAATTTTAATTACTGGGAACTGTATTCTGTTTCGTGAAATTTGTTTCTATAGTACAATTAATACAGTTAAATTTTGATTTATTTTTAGTTGTTTAGCTAATAGATATGTGAATCTCTGTATCTCACAAATGATGTACGTAGATTACCGGGCACAATCGAAAATAAGTGTACAGTAATCATTTAAAACTGTTTTGGAATAAAATACAAAGTATAAGTAAAATACTTAGCTTTATGAATCCTCCTATGAACTTGCGAGATTTGCCAAATATTACGGCCACTTAATAGTGCAATTGTGTTTAATTTCCACCCGCAATATGAAACGCACATTGCCTTTTTGTGGTTCTGGCTCCAGAATAACGCCACTTTCTTATGTAGCACAAATCTGTTTCTGTGTACCTCAAAAAAAGCAATGTAAAACTCTTTTCCATGTTACAAAAAGTTGCGATGGAGTAAATAATTTATGCATTGTGCATTTTGAACTTCACAAGTGGCTTATAAAAATAAATAATACAGAGTTTAAATACACGTGAACTTAATGTAATCCAATACAATATAACAAAGGATCATTAGAAGTTTGAAGGTTTAGTGATTTTATGGCGTATTTTCTGAAAGAGAGTACCCAGAGGAATGATCGAAACCTTTAAAACTTTCTCTTTTGTTCCTATTTCTCAGAGATATTCACATATGAAACGTCTACTGTTCGACGCCACATGCCCGTCGACATGTGCTCCGCTGCAGCGAGTCCCAGCACACTTTCTCCTCGTCAAGTCAACACTTCGGTATTCCGCCGATAGAATCCTACAGTTATTTTCTTATATTAAAACAAAGCTAGACGAAAAGTCAACTGTTTACAATTTGTCGATTGCAATTATAAATTAACCATACTAGGAAAAACGTTTCGTGAATTAACTCCTTTCTTTACTAGCTTGTAGATATATCATATTGCACAGTTAACAGCCATTCACACTTACATGTCTCGCATTCTGTTTAAACGAAGGTAATCTCAGAATGCACTAAAATCATCCGTATGCGTCCGTCATCATCCGTATGCGTCCGTCATCATCCGTATGCGTCCGTATCCTAGCTAAGCTATTTACAAGATAACTTCGTCCATTGCGTCGTAGAATTAGCACTCCTTCAAATTTTTTTAAAAAGCAACATAGTTTGTGGGTACGAAGCGTGACAGCAATTAGCATAAGAATGCCTTTATTAATGTTTCCATTGCACATAAGGAAAAAGAAAGTGTCAGAGGAACCCATACAATACTCGTCTATTCCGTTACGTTATCATTGAGCAACCCGTGTCTCAAAGCAAAATTTATCAACAAATCTGCAAATAAATATTTAAGCATTTAACAGCCAGTAAACAAACATGCGAAAAAAACACTTGTAATGTAATGTACAGAATGTTGTATGTAATGGCAATAGTTTACGTATGAAATATTCTGTTCTGCGCCTTTCCTATTGTAGATAATATCACATTAACTCAAGTATGTAATTCACGAGTATACGTCTGCACAAGTAACATTTAAATAAGAGAAAAAACTATTTCATGCATAATACTAAATAATAGATGGAAAAATATTGTATATTAAAACAATTAATGAAATGAAAATAATCTGAAGACAAAATTAGTTAGAAAGAAAATTTAATGCTAATTGTGAGATACTTAAGAAATACTACGGTACTACAACCTTCCTTACAAAACACATTTTATAATTAGGGGAAAATAAAAATAAAATAGATATATTTTATTACTGTTGGAAAAATTGTTGCTAAGTTGCTACTTAAAATAAAGAAAGGTTCATAAAAACCGTCCACATATTTTAAGAAGGTGGATTTCCTTGGCTGGCAGTCGGCAGACCATTATTATTTTTCTACTTCTCAAACTACTGAGTTGAACCGGAATTATCATTGACCCAAAACGAAATCATAACAGAATAAATTTATGTAGAGCGCATGCAGAAAATGATAATCATTACGACCTTTACTTGACAGGATCGAAGTCGACGGCGACAAGCTGCCCCAACCAAGAGGTAGCGACACAGCAGCAAGATTCATAAACCTCTCGCCCTGCTTTTCAGCTCTCGATGACGGCAAAAATCAGCAAATCAGGCGACAGTTCATGTCTTCACATAATATAAAATGCCCGTTGCGATCTCCTCCCAGAAAATATCGTAGATCTTACCTTAGGGTACAATTAAAAGTTGATGCAAAATATTAAGCATCAAGGAGGACAAAAGTTTTTTTTTTAAAGCAAAATAAAATCTATGAGATTTACTTGAAAACAATTTAAATAACCACAAAATTCATTAAAACTTTGGAAGGCTGTCCAAACAACAAAATTACAATATTTGTGTTTCCATTATAACTAACCGGCATAGCTATTTAAAACTTTAATTCGTTAAACTTAAAAAAAAAAATCCAGAATATACGAAAATTATTCACAATATAATGTTTATGGAAGTCCCCTCCTGCTCGGGATAAATGTTAACAATTGTGTTAAAATTGAGAGAGCATCAACATATCTTGTTTACAATCACATGGTCAAAGTAAACAAATGAACACCAAAATACAAACGATTACAGTTTGACAAACATTACATTTGGTACTTATCATTTGTTACAAAGTCCTTTTGAAAAAAAAACCTAATTAATGTACAACAAAAAGTATTTGCACTGAACGTGTATTTAAAATTACCTTGTTTATGTTATAGACGTTCGTCGCATAGAAAACACGATTTATAATTTCAGACAGTGGCGCTATCCATTAGCGCCAAGTGAAAACCATAGTCGACGATAAAGTTCTGCCGGAGTTGAAAATCGAATTCCCAACCGACGCGACGCAAGGCAGTCTTCCGGTATATTCCATCGTGGCGGCTGTTGCTTCGGCTCATTCCACTGCGATTTCGTCTCAGATTCGTGGTAAATATCACTCATAACGCGTTACACTGCATTCGCGACATTGTATGTTGCACTGGATTATATTAATTTTAATGTTTTCAGTGATATATGCACGGTTTATATTAGCTAATATGCATTAGGTTATACTGTTTGTATAACTGTCGGATCACTTAAATGGGTTGTTCCTTTAAAAAAAAAATATATGCTTAACGTTCAAATTTATTAAGTCCTTTCAGATAACTTTATATTTTGGTACGTGTTTAACGTAAGTAATCACCGGTTGTTATTGCCCTTGCTGACACTATCTTTGAGATGACAACAATCACTTTTTATGGTGATGTGCGTAAATAGTGGTTACAATTTTACTTTACGGGGGGAAAAATGGAAGTAGTAGTACACTAGGAATTACGATCGGAATTCTTGTCCTTGTTTAACAATCAACGTGTGTTTATTGGCATTAATTCGTAGATAGTGGACTACCTATAACCCTAGTGTAATGAGTGCTGGGAAAGCATCTGGGGTGACTTTCATTTCACTGCATAAATAATGGAAATAAAGAAGACACAGCACTAAATTAATTAAAATATACCTGCACACAATAAATACACAAAACGATAAACGCCATATTATAATAAATAAATGTGTTTGCAATTTAAAGCAGCACTTGCAAAAACGTAAAACATAATATACAGATAAATAAATTGCGATGAGACGATATGTAGAAGAAACAAAAGGATTATCCAAGAAGAATAAATAAAGTCTCAATTACTTGTTTAATTCTTGAGATAATATTAAACAATCATCAGTTCCTGGGACTAACTCTGAACAGGCATGTGAACAAGTGTTCTTTCAGACCTCCTTTTCTGTTGTAATACCGCCTTATTGGGTCGTTGGAAAAGAAGCTTTGAGTGCGCAACAGGACAAGAAATGTGATACAAACACAGTAGATGATCGCGGCTGGATCCATCCGTAATGGCATTCTCTTTTCATCAGCGGAGATGATAGCATAAAACCCATATTAATTTCAAGGTTAGTAAGTTCAAGTTTCTGGTTACTAGCTTTACTCTTCCTTTTAATTCTATCGTGGAAAGTGTGAGAAACTTAATTTCGCCGTAGAGGGAATATGCTGGGTACGATACGAAAATAAATAATAACAAACATACTGCAACAAGCAATACTTGTGTACCATTGCAGCATACAATAATTATTACTATATTAAGCATAAACACGAGGCAATAAAATACAAATAGACACAACCATTAGACGCAATAACCTTAGAATGAAAGAGACTGCGACGCTAGCGCTCGTCGCGCGAGATATTTCCTTCGCCCCCTACTCTGACGCGGTAGTATGCTCTATGCACGGCTCGGATCCCCTCCTTAATCTCCTTCCTTGCTTTCCCCTCCCCCTTCGTGCTTCATAATTTTTTTAGTGGGGCTTGATAGTTTAAGCACTCACAGCACTTTTGGCTTGGCCTTCGGAGCTGTCGGGTGCGATCTTGCCTCTCTCCAGGTTTAGTTCGTGGGCACAGAGTTTCGGTTGCTTTGGGTACCTGCCACCCAGTCATGACGAGCCTCAGTTCAGCGATCTATGAACAAACCTTTTTTAACAAACGTAGTTGTTATTACGATAAGTAGCAGTTGCTGTTCCAACACACTTCGGCCCTGGAAGGGACTACGAACTCGGCGACGGGGGATGACCCCCCCC
>NQII01002528.1:255562-269501 GCA_002778355.1 Clitarchus hookeri | reverse complement strand
GTCCATCTGACCTCCACACCACTTAGTATCCCACCAGGCTCCGTCCTGGTTGCACATGACGGTAAGGCATTAAAAACAATTCCAGCATCGGATATATTTCCACACACAACAGCGGACAATACCCCCCCTCCACTCGGAATAACAAGAAATGGAAACTGGAGGCACAGGTCTCTTGGAAGTGGGTTCGCCGGGAATGGCACCAAGTTCGTTCGCGCCTGAGCAAGCGCCAGGTGGAATTGAACGCAGGAATGGAAAGGGAAACGAGACAACTGGTTGCGTCCAGGCAAACGGCCGAGAAACGCCGCAACTCGCTTCCAGAGGAAGTGCAGTCCGGCGTGCCGGTTTCAACCCGGTTCGACGCCCTGCAGGATGTCCGAGACTCCCAGAATGCTCCCGTAGAACAACATACAGACTGGTAGTTCGGGAAATGAACCGATATAGCGTCGTAGTCACCAAGCTTCGTGCGATCCACGCAACATGTTTTACAATCTCCATGGCCCGCGACGGCCTTCACATTGTCTCTGCGGACATGCAGAAGTACAACGCAGACAAAGACCTCAAGTCCATTGGCCCTCTTATTTTGCACACCTGCGCACGCGGTCGGCCGTGATTGAACAAATTATCATTCTTCACGTCGTCAACACAGCCAATTCACTTAATCTTACCAAATTTGCAATAACCTCGGTCAGTAGCCCTGGCTGACTAGCTTGACGTGGTTTACCATGCAACATGTCTCCCAAGTTCGTTCTCAAGCATAAATCTTTACAGCGAAAGTTCCAAACTTAAAATTACATGAGAAATATAGGGCTTAACTCAAGGGCACATTCAAAATGCCCTCCCTACTTTTGACTTCATGCTAAGCTACCAATTTAAGGAAAACATCAACACATCTGGTATTAACAAAAACTGCCAAAACAAAAATATACGCTGCTTTAAAAATATAAAAAAAATTTCTATTTGAAAACAAAAATTATTATGCTGCCAAAAATATACAGATTACCAACATCATGTAGTGATTCATAAACATAGGCAACTTCCAACACAACAGTACCCCAGATTAATAAACATGTCACAGCGATTACAATAGGTCAGTGTGTGCCTTACATTCTTTATAAATTGGTGAATCGGGCGTAGTTGACACTACTTTTTTTAAAAATGTTTATATTTACTGATATCATCAAACTAGCCATTTAAAAAATATAACTTACCACAAACTCGGACATTGTTTCAGATAGCAAACTGTAGAAATAATTTCTGATATTTGATACTAACAAAATATTTTTCCTCTTATCGTAAACAACGGCCAAAGAGCATTCAAATAAAATACAGAAAAATAATTAAAAAACTTCAGTCAGTGATGGTTGTGCAACACCTGATTTAAAAGGAGTTTCTTCAGGCGCTATTATTTCAAACTTTTCATTTGCAAAATGCGCCATTAACATGGCCGCACAATCTCGAAATGGTAGTTCTCATCATGAATGTTATAGCTTACGTGAGAAATCCGAAGTAACTTATTTTATAAGAGTTGATTAAAATCAATGAAACGAAAAGAAAAGTTGGTAGTATGTGGGTTCAATGTAAGTTTGTCTTGCGGAACCTCGAAGGACGGGACGGAAAATTTTGTAAAGTTAACTAACACAGCAGGTTCGCCTGTAAGACACGTTTATTCATGTATATACAGAATGTTCTTAAATATGTGGGAAGCAATCGGGTAGTGGATATTACACCTCAAAACAACACAAGATGTCCCTATGAACATATGTCTTAAAGATGATAGTTGCAGACCTTTCAACATTGTACAACACGTATTGGCAATAATCTCTCTTCTACAATATGTGCCTGTAATGTGATAAGCTAGAAAGGTGTGTGTTTCATTACCGGTTCCATTGCACTGTTGACAGCCGACTCACGTCGAATGCCATGAGCTTAGAACCCTGGCCCTCAATCCACTGGACTATTACCTCGACGATCATGGAGCCGCGACCTGCATCATCTGTAACTGGTTGTCGCCAGTGCCGATTCTGAGATCGAGTTTTCACCTATGATCAAAATGCTCGTCGGCATGAGAGAACGGCCTGTACGAAGAGTCCTTTTCGTGCGATGAAGTATTAAGACATTGCCATGCAGTTTGTGCAAGGCGATTCATTGAAAGAACATACCTAGATATGCAAATATTAGTCTAACTGGGAGTCAGCAAGTGTTGGCGGCAATACCTCTTCCTGCATCGATGGGCACCTATTCGCACCTATTCGACAGGTGATTACGATGAGGCAGTTAATGCTAAAGACGGAATGAGTGCAAATAGAATCGGTTTGTGAGGAATATACACTTGCAAGACTTTCGCGTGAAGTCTACGAAGTTCAATATAAACTGTCGTCGGCTTTAAATACTGATGAGCATACAGCTCCTGCTACAAAGAAAATCAAATTTAATATAGAATACAAAACAAGAGGTGAAGATGACCATGAAGAGAGCATTGATGAAAATGAACACTAAGAGAGCGATAGTGCTGAAGACGATGATGGCGATTTTCTCGATGCACTGACACACCCCTCCAACACATTTGCTGCAACAAGCGACATGAAGAAGGCAGAAGACGCCGGGAATACTGGCTGCTTATTTCCCGAAGACCCGAATGAACTTGTTGATACTCAGATATTTGATTGACCTTAAACGTGGGTATTTCTCGTGCATTGTTAAAATATCTTCAGTCATTAGTAAACTGAAGGATCGGGAATATATCGCATGATGTGATGAATTGCTTTCTTCTGAAATGTAATTACGAAATAATTAATTATTATTGTATATTTATTGGTTTTCCTTTATATTTGTTTCTCTTATCCTTTTTCCCTCACAACTTTTGGGATTGAGCGAAGGATTGGCGTGGGTTGCTGTGAATTGTGGAGGAGGATTGCGAAGGATTAGTGTATGAATTTGTATGGATTGGTGTGCTGATTGCGTTGTTGATTGTGGTGCTGATTGATGGAAAGATTGTGAGATTTGTCGAAAGATTGATAAAAAAATTAATGAAAAACTATTTTTGGATTTTTTGGGATTTTGTAAAAAAATTAAAATTTATATTTGGGTTCAAGGTTATCATGTGTCATGGACATGAGGTCAAGATCACAGATGTTATGTCAAGATAGTCACCCAGATCTAACAAATTGGTCGGAGTCATCAGTGCCACCTAGGTGTTGAAAATGTAAACAAATGACAAACTAAAAAACAAGATGGCTGCACACGACTGATTAAATTAGTATGATTAAAGGAGGGATAAATGCCTGTCCACTAATTAACCAATGGTGGGTCAGTCGTTTGCTGGGCGTGGTGCTGTGGAGGCCTCCAGAAATATAATTTTTTTAATACATTTTAATTATTTTAATTACATGTTTTATATTTTTTTTTTACAGTGTTTTGGGTTTAAGGTAATGTAAGGTTACGGTCATAGGGTCAAGGTCACCCAGGTTCAATATGGCTGTCGGATGACGTCACAACATGGCGGCCGACACCTGGCGACTAGTTCCCTTTCAGGCTTGTGCCAGATTCGTCTAAATCATCCTACTTGTGGGCATTGGTACAGTGGAGAGAGACTGGTGAGCGGGATTATTGGACTGGATGTTGGAATGTAAGACTTTTGTAATATTGGCAATAGACAGATTGAACATGTTTAAATAATGAACTTGAATTGACTATAACCAATATAGAGAAATTGAGGAGGACTTCAATTATAATTGATATAGAAAAATAAAAGTGGAGATAGTTTAATGTTGCAAATAATAGCTGCGTGGATAAATTTAAATCAGATTTAGTTCCTTATTTTTTATTAAGACCTCCATCCCACACGAATTCAAATACGCCCCTCCAACGCCTTGTAAAAATGCGTGTATATTCCAGGACGTCTTGGGGTGTTAAAAACAAAGGAAGGCGATACGCGTGGTGAATGTATAAAATAACTCGTGTTGGTTTTGAAGTAAAAATTCTTAGCCCCGAACTGAACTTAATTCACTCTGTAAAATATGTGCTGTGGAAACAAATCTAATTTTTTTTACTGGTCACAGTAACAAAATTAAATCACTGCCGTGCATGCTTGAATGCAATTAATTAATGTCTCCTTCTGGACGAGTTTGAACATTAGACATATATTTGCGTGGTCAATGAGCAACTGCTAACAGAAAAATAAGTGTACGTACATATGTGAATAATGTTACAGTATTCCTGTTAGGAACTGTGCTCATTAATTTTAATAAAGGAGACACATGTGAACTGAATTGACAACATTGCTCCCTTTGTCATCTTGTTTTTTTTTTTTGCGTGTATCATTCTGTGATGCATTGTTCAATTTTTCTGGGCGAATTATTTTTTCTGGAAGTTAATCGGTGTTTTTCACTTAACAATCTCTACAGGATGTAGGACACTTTCTATCGAAGGAACGCGGTGACTGAGCGGTTAGCCTGCTCGCCTCCCACCAAGGCGTACCTGGTTCAATTCCCGGCCGGGTCACTCCCGGATTTTCGCATGTGGGAATCGTGCCGGACAATGCCACTGGTCGGCGGGTTTTCTCGGAGATCTCCCCTTTCCCCCCCTCTTTTTCATTCCGGTGCTGCTCCGTATTCACCTCAATCACCCTCTCGAATCACTCACTTCCCATCGAGAAGGTGCCCTCTACCACCCTCGTCCTCCTGGCTGTCGCTGCAACATAATGTGGGTTATGTGGTCCAAACACAAGTTAAAATTAATTTTCAGAAATGCCTAACGTCGGTTTTTCGTTACTTTTTTTTATCTCGCCTTTTTCTCTGGGTTCGCGTGACGGCTACTTTAAGATTGATGACAAAATGCTACCTACCAGTCAAACTGGATATTCTTAACTTGAAATCAAAAAAGTATTTTTTTCCCACCTTTTTCTAAGCAATTTTTTTCATTGCACGTCAGCTTCTTGTACCAAAAAGAATTATCACCGACTTTCAAAAGTACAAAAATGAATGTTGCTGAGAACGCAGTTAAACTTTTAATGGTTTGTAGATATTGTTTTAAGTAATGTATGTTTTAAGGAGGTACATATGACGTAATCGGAGTAAGCTGGTCTAACACTGGAACCGACTACGTACGACTATCGTCGACTTGAGCTCTCACATTGGAGCATACTTGTCGGAGTCGTTAGTTCTTCACAGGAGGCGGTCGTGTTGAATTTTGATTCAGTCTGTATTAAATTTGTGGGTGTTTTTCGAATTTGAATATTTGGAAAAAATGAATGGGTTGTTTTGCCTGTTTGAAAGTAGTAGTTTGTTGATGAGGCGAAGAAGGAGACTTTCAAGAACGTTCATGAAGAGAGAAGAGCATGGCGAGTTTCGCCATTTAAGGGATGATTTGAAGAATCATCCCGAGAAATTCCTCTACTACTTCCGTATGAGATTGGACACGTTTAATTATATTCTGGAAACATTCAAATCTGAGTTGATGAAACACAGCAATTTTCGCCGTGTGATATCGCCTGAAGAGCGTTTGGCTGTTACGCTGAGGTGAGTAGTCATTAAAGAAACATTTATTGAAACTAAACATAAACAATAAACATTAAAAATGTGTGTATAAACATGTAAAAATGGTGTGGTTTATTGGGCTGTGAAAAAATAAGTACAAGTTGGACACCGACAAATTTAGTGACGCTCTTCATTGTTCAGGGTGTTACCAAGTGCAGGACCGAAATCTTTAAAAAACGCAAGAAGCCCCTGCTGGTGGTGTAGGAGTTGCAGAAGTGTTGTGTAGGACCGCGTACGTCGGACCTAGTGAGGATGAACATTCACTTCGCAATTCATCACCCGATGACTGGAAGGATGGCATCGGTGAATATTGTGGAGTGGCCTCATTACTCATCAGAGCTCGCATTATATTCGCTCGCACTGCCAACTGATGAGCAGGGGGTATTTGTTTAAGGAAATGGCGCAGACTCTTCAAGAAGTGCATTTCGCTATCCTCTATATTCCCTTTGAAAAGTTTTAGCTTTTCTTCCTCGATTTGGAGGAGTTTTTCGTCGAAATTAGGTGCTTCCCTCTGCCGCTTGGCTACCTTCTTTACTGGTGACTTGAAAACACGCCGAGAGATTGAGGATGTTTGGGTTTGTGGTGACCGTATCCAACTTTGTGATGAGATTCCACTATCATCTTCTGTGCGACAATCTCGTACAAGGTCGGACTCTGGCTCATCAGCTCCATACACTTAAGATGGAACGCTACCTTTCAAGTTTCTTGAAGTCATTGTATCTTTCAGGAAAAACATGATTTTGTAATACTGCCATTTAGGGATGTATTCTTCTCCTGGGTCACCAGACCTATGCGTAGTAGTTATTTTGTATTCTCTTGTGAAGATGTCTCGTAGACCTCTCCATTTCTTCTTAACTTCTTCAACTGAAAAATAACATTTTTTTTGTTTCAGGCCACGGGATCATCTTTAAAAACTATTGGATATTCTTTCCGAATAGCTAACAATACAGTTGATGTCGTTGTGCATGAAACGTGCAGGGTCATTTGGGGGAAAACTGGCGGACATACACATGAAATTCCCATCAAATGAAGAGACCACGAGCATTAGAGAAGGGTTTTGGCGGCGATGGAATTTCCCAAATTGTATTGGTTCCACCGATGGGAAACATTCGTATTAAAGCCCCTTCACACTCGGGCAGCTTACATTATAATTATAAACACTTTTTTCTACTGTTCTGCAAGCTGTTGTTGGTCCAGACTAAAGATTTATAGCAGTAGAAGTTGGGGCGTACGGTAAAGAAAGTAATGGCGGAATATTTTCGAATTATAATTTGTCAAGAATGTTACAAAATGGTTCCCTCAATGTTGCTTCTGAGTGGCAGTTACCTGGCACTGAACTGTTTTTACCTCATGAAATGATAGGAAACGAGGCCTACCCTTTAAAAAACATTCCTAATGCGCCTCTACCCTAAAAAAAATGCAGGACGTGAACAAGATATTTACAATGAACGTTTATCGTTGGCTAGACAGGTCTTTGAGTGTGCATTTGGAATAATGACCAGCAAGTGGAGACTGTTAACTAAAGCCATCGAAATTGAGCTCGAACAAGCCGATTCTATCATTAAATGCATATGTCTGCTTCATAACCTTGTTATTGATAGAGAGGGCGTTACTTTGAACTGTGGACCCACACCCAACGGCCCCCAATAGAACCTAGCCATTAATCGAGCAAGTACTTTGGGTGAAAACCGTGCTGCTAGAACAGCATATTGTATTTGAGAACAATTCAAGAATTTTTTTGTAAACAATCATTTATAATTTTGTCTAAGTTTATCAGAAAAATAGGTACTGGTGTTCTTAACTTTAAATTAATTGTTTGTTAGTATAATCATAAGTAGGTACCTACATTCATATTTACGTAATCCAAGAATGGTTGACGTAAATTTAATTAAAATAAATAAAAATATTTATACGCATATTAATATGCACCTTTCATCTTTGATTCTTCAGCAACTTCGTTCCAAATACGCCGTTGAACATCTCTAGAATGGCAATGTTCTATTTTCTGTTTCCACAAAAATTCTCTTTCTTGAATAATAAGAATTAATTTTTCCGTGACCATGATTTTACTAAAAAAAAAACCTTCACCACTTCATTAAAATACTGAAAAAGTAGTGCGACGATCGCACAAATATCCCAGCCTTCTGGGATCGAGTCGCAGGTCTGATCTAAACGCACGTAGTCGCACGACCAAGTCAGTTCCAGGTGAGAGCGCTGCTTACCATCCCACAGTCGGGAAGGTTCGTGCGCAGTCGGTTCCAGTGTGTGAGCGCTGCTTACATTCCCACAGTCGGGAAGGTTCGTGCGCAGTCGGTTCCAGTATGTGAGCGCTGCTTACCTTCCCACAGTCGGGAAGGTTCGTGCGCAGTCGGTTCCAGTGTGTGAGCGCTGCTTACATTCCCACAGTCGGGAAGGTTCGTGCGCAGTCAGTTCCAGTGTGTGAGCGCTGCTTACATTCCCACAGTCGGGAAGGTTCGTGCGTAGTCGGTTTCAGTGTGTGAGCGCTGCTTACCTTCCCACAGTCGGGAACGTTCGTGCGCAGTCGGTTCCAGTGTGAGAGCGCTGCTTACATTCCCACAGTCGGGAAGGTTCGTGCGTAGTCGGTTCCAGTGTGAGAGCGTTGCTTACATTTCCACAGTCAGGAAGGTTCGTGCGCAGTCGGTTCCAGTGTGAGAGTGCTGCTTACCTTCCCACAGTCGGGAAGATTCGTGCATAGTCTGTTCCAGTGTGCGAGCGCTGCTTACATTCCAACAGTCAGGAAGGTTCGTGCGCAGTCGGTTCCAGTGTGAGAGTGCTGCTTACCTTCCCACAGTCGGGAAGATTCGTGCATAGTCTGTTCCAGTGTGCGAGCGCTGCTTACATTCCAACAGTCGGGAAGGTTCGTGCGCAGTCGGTTCCAGTGTGAGAGCGCTGCTTACATTTCCACAGTCGGGAAGGTTCGTGCATAGTCGGTTCCAGTGTGAGAGCGCTGCTTACATTCCCACAGTCGGGAAGGTTCGTGCGCAGTCGGTTCCAGGGTGAGACCAGCCTAAAGCCAAAATAGTCAACTATTTACATTTTTGACCCCCATTCACCGCACTGAATATCTGTAAATAAATAGAGGAAGTGCGTTGTGAGAACCGTTCCATGCGATTTAAATACATATAGTTGTTAACAGTTGGTTGAGTGTGTGTCGATTTTTCGCGTGTGAAAGTTTTCGTCGTAAAAATAGATGGATTGGATAAACGTTGTTGGATAGTACTAAAAAAAAATTCCAGCTTCTCTTGTAAAATATTTTGAATTTCAAAAGTATTTTTATGTAGATTTAAGTATTTTAAAACCATTTGCGTACTTCTTTTTCCACAACAAAATGAGGTTATTTGATAACGAGCGGATTCTTGCCTATTTTGAATTTTGTAATTCCTTTAAAAAACACACATTTTAAGAGATAACTTTCTATCAAAAATTTCTTGTATCTTGAGGTGTGTTTCGTTCTTTGCGTTTCTAGGAATTTATTTTTAAAAAAAGTGTCAATTGTGTAGGCAACCTCACATTTTACATTCAGTCTGATTTGTGGCACTAATATTTTTTGAGTTGTACTAGTACAATCATTCCCAGTGGAGTATACTTAGCCAGTCATTATTTTAGGATTTGTAAGCAGTTTCTAATCATATTACTTTAAATTTCGAAGTTACGGTAGTAGTCTTAGTGTATGAGGGTGGATAAATATAAGGATACGCATGGTATAAAGGAACTTTGCTCTAAATGCACCAAAAATAAATTAAAATATGTGACTAGCTCATTTTAATGATACATCGCACTACATGAGGGCCACGGTGGTGCAGAGGTCAGACTACTCGTTTAGCGCCAAAGGCGAACCGGATTCTGTTCTCATTGGGATCACCCGAATTTTGCATGTGGGAAACGTGGTGGACGTTGCTGTTGTCCAGTGGGTTTCCTCGGGGTTATTCCATCTTCACCTCATTTCACCTTCAGCGGCGCTTAACGCCTCTCTGTTACGAGCATAGCTCTCGACTTCTCGGTAAAGCAAGTAATTTTTAAGGCCGTGCTTGAAAAGTTTCTTTCAGCTTATTTGTGTCCTTTCAATAATTAATATAAAAATTGCCGTGTGACTAATAAACACAGTCTATACGCTTTTTAGCTCTCAAAACATAACTTAAAAAGCTACAATATCATATTAATTTTTGGTTATTATGTCTGGAAGGACCTTAAAAGTGCTCACTTTACCGTGAATAGTTTATACATCTCTTAATTCCGTTAAACTCCGCGTAAATACAAGTGCTACATGCATGGGTTCAAATATGAGCGTGAACTATTACATTCTCCAAGTTCATCGATCTGATTGAACTCCGCTGCAATCAACACGCATCCGCGCTGCACATAATCGCAGGTTATCAAACAAACGATACACGTGCGAGAGATGGTTTGTTTTCAGGTTTATGCCAGAGTCATTTCGCTGGCTGGCAGCGCAAGGACGGGAGGACGAAGCTATCGAAGTTCTCCTGAAAGCTGCAAAGAGGAACGGCATCGTCTTTTCTGAAGGAGTCTTTAGGAAGCCTGGAATCAGTGCCCCCGTGAAGGAGGTGAGCGCGTTCTTAAGATTGTGGTGTTGATTTGAAGGTGGTTTGCTATTTTAAGTGAGTGCACTTGTGGAGTGTGCATTACATGAATTGCGCAATTTTACGAGCGTCAAGGAAATGACTCACTACAATAGGTAGACTGAGGATTTGTCAAACTTCCAGTTGAAACATATTCGTCAGTTTGAGAAGTACCGTTCTTCGTATTTTCAAAAGTTGTTATAAAAAGATAAAATAAATTAAAAATTTATAACATACTGCTAAATACCTAATAGATGCATTAATAGCGCTCAGAACATCTATACATATTATAAAACTCAATGTCTCTCCGTCCGCGTATCACTCTAGAATCACTTATCCGATTTACGTGTTTTTTTTTAATTCACAGCTATGTTCTCTGGCCACATTTTAATATATATTTTATTACTTAAAGTAACATAAGGAATATGCAGTGACGATAATAGTGAATCAATTCGGAAAAAAGTTTGCCACCACCGCGCCTGAATGATATCATCTTGTCTAAGCATTTTATAGCAAAATACTTTGGCTTCTACTGATTATTTTCAAACACATGTACAGCCATTCACAGTCCATAAAAAGAACAGATTCTATCCAGGGAAAAATTCTATAAGCATTATTTTCAAGCTACTGAGGGAATTACCAAATGTTACCCTTTTTATTCCATGACCGGAAGGGTCTGATATTACTTATCTCAACATGAAATCCAGAAGCTGCTTCTCAATGAGCCTGCAGCTTACTCTGGCTTATATAGTACCACAAAAACATAACTCCCCTCCTCAACCAGGAGCTTAAAACATTACTTTTATAATTTAGTCAATCAGAGGTCTGAAAGCTAAGAAAAATAGCCTCTTTTTTTTGTAAATATCGCCACATGCCGCGCTGCAGTGCTTCCGTATTACTACGCACCAGCATGTCACTGCAATACTAGCGCTGCTAAGCAGCGGACTTTGAAACTCGTCGCCGCGCCGGCAGTATCGCTCTGTGCATAGCAGGACAACTATCCGCGGCGTCTTAACCGTCGGTGCTGCGCCAACTTGACCGGCCATCATGCTGCCTTGCCCAAGGCAGCGCAGGAAAACGACATGGTGTTTTCGCATCAAAAGGTAGGACAACTGCTTCATGTAGTTGCATATCATTTCGCAAGAATTTTTCGAAAGTACGGGCGTGTATAGTAAATGTTTTAGACATGTAGCAGGCAGGCGGAAAATTTGACAAAAATGAGACTCCCCGTCTCATGTTCAATGTCACAATTTTACTTACTCATTCATCTGAGCCTATTTCGTTCGAAACGTTGGCTCAGACAGCCGAAATATATGCTATTCACGGTATATTGAGCACTTTTGAAAGACCTTTCATTTGGAATAATATTCAATAAATGTATTTTATTTTAGCCGTAGAAGTTATCTTCAGAGTGCGGTGGAATATACACATTGTGTTTATTACTTAACATGGCAATATTTATTTAAGGACACTGCCTACCAGCTAACAGCTTAGAAATTTAAATAGGAAATCCCATGTTAAGGAAATATTGCCTTAGGGCGTTAATTTTAAATATAGGGGTTTCAAACAAAATGCCTTATTCACGAATTTTTTATGAGAAGACCCCCACGAGATTTTCAATATAGATAGGCAGTATGTACTTTTTTGTTAAATAAAATTTTTAAAAATTCCTTGTAAACCGTCTGTACATTTTATGGAAACATCTCCGCCGTAGGGAACTTCTCCTAAAAAAATCCGCGAAGAATACATTTTGTTTGTAACGCCTATCTTTAAAATTAACATGCTGAGGTGAAATTTCCTAAACTTGGGATTTCATATCTAAATTTCGCAGCTGCCAGCCGATAGGCAGTGCCCTAAAAAACTTGGTTAAAGGATGAAAAATGGCTGAAAGGGAAAAGTAACTAGGGCATTAAAAGTGCTCACTTTACCGTGAACAGCATATATGTGGTTGTCCACTGAGGGTTTTCACGGACCGGAGAGAGTAAGAATAGTTATACGTCACAACACATACTCATCGCAAATGTACGTCGCGTTCACGAAACGACCGTCATATCTGTACATACACATGTACATACACATGTATATCACTTGGAGATCGTGTATAGATATATTAACAATATTCACATAAATGCAACTTTATGTGAAAACAATGACAGTTACATACAGGTACATTAATTCAGTAATTTCCTTTGAAGGAAACGAATTTGTCATCAGAAATTATATAGTAAACTCTCTTTCGTGTGTAATACCTTACGGCAGTTTACATTTGAAGCTGTACATCTCGTAACATGTGCACGTTGCCTTGGATGAGAAGCAGGTAATCCGCACGCTGAGGCATCTTCTCATACTCATCGTCTGTTGCTAATTATTTGACTCGTATCGCCAGGAATACGTTCGCTTGATGAGATGGTGGCAGATATACAGTACACGTGCATCTAATTAAGTATAGTGAATTTGTCGCAAATTCATTTCGGAATCCATAAATTACTGTTACATTTATATATTAATGCTGCGCCATACTTACACATGCATTGTTTACATAAGATTACTGTGATAACGCATAACTCACGTAACTTTACTCTGTATATGTAGTGGGCGCAGCGTGGCAGCACTGCCGCGGTTGCGAGTGAGGTGAGACAGTGGTATAACTGGACAGTCTGCTCGCTTTACTGCTCATAGCAGTCCGGACAGTCTGAGCTGACGAGTGTTCGAATGATCAAATGCAGTTTGAGCGACCAAGTACTTTCTATGAACATTTTATGGTACAATTTTCGAGTAAGTTACTAGAAACTCGCCAAAAATATTCCACCTCACATTCGTGTCCACGTCACGAAATGGTAGGTGACCAAACTCTGTCGTTGCATACCTATAAAAGTCTCAGCGTCACTTTACTTGCGGTGAAGTTGTAAGCGAGATACGGTGTAATAATAATTTGCATATAAACTACAGGATGAGTATACAAGAATACCGCAACTTTGAAGGTCTATAATATCAAAACCAAACAACCCACAACCTTGATTGACCAATCAAATGAACCGTGGAACCGTGAAGTTTATCAGGCATTCATAAATGTTCAATGTGACCACCACGAGCTACCAGAGTGAGGTACTTTGATAACAGTAGTATAAAACGCTTGTTATATATATCATATTTAGGAAATAAACACTCAAACACACACGTTATACATACTTTAATGTCATATTTCAAAGGTTATATTTAAAAAATGTGAAGAAACTGTGAATAGACTATCTGGTGAACTTAACTGACTGAGCGAGCCGATGACATTCACTCAGTTGTCAAACCATAGCACTTGACTTGTTGCCCGGCAACAACTAGCAGAACCACGAAATGAACTCGGGGCATTGAACATCCCTTAGTTATATTTATACTCTAGGTACATGTGTACTTTATTTAAGAATAATTAAACGGTAGCATAATTTAAACATTTTTATTTTAAGTTTGTTTTTGTTTGACAGGAGATAAGCAGTATTTGTGAAAATGAAAGCAGCGCGCCTTCAAAGAGCGCGTTCCTGCGGGTGCTGAAGTCAAGAATATTGTTGTTGCGGTTCCTCAATTGTTGTTTTTGCTGGTAAGTTTTATTTTCCGTGCCTATCGACAAGAAGTTAAGCAACGGCACATTTTTGAGTATTTATTACTAGTATTAAAAACCCATTCAGTCTCACATCGACGTAGAACTCAACATGGTGCGAATGTAACATTGGCCCGGACCGCACATAGGCATATGTACGCTTACGTGCTTCTTGCGATCAGTCAACGACTGCGTCGCTTGCTACTCAGCAGCACTGA
>NQII01002528.1:167920-254305 GCA_002778355.1 Clitarchus hookeri | reverse complement strand
AATCATTTGAACAATCATTTGAACAATCATTTGAACAATCATTTGAACAATCATTTGAAAAATCATTTGAAATCTACACTATAGAGCCAAAAAAACTGGTATAGGCGTGGGTATGCAAATAGAACCAATCAGAGTAACGCGATGCGGTCGGCAGCGCCTATATAAGACAACAACCGTCTAGCAAAGTTGCTAGATAGGTTACTGCTGCTACAATTTCAGGTAGTTTGAACGTGGTATTATAGTCAGCGCACGAGAGATGGGACATAGCATCTCCGAGGTAGCGATAACATTTGGATTTTCGCGTACGACCATTTCACTAATGTGCCGTGAATATCGGGAATCCTGTAAAACATCAAATCTTCGACATCGCTGCGGCCGGAAAAAGACCGTGAACGAACGGGACAAACGAAGACTGACGAGAATCATTAAACGTGACAGACGTGCAACCCTTTCTCAAACTGGCGCAAGATTTCAATGCTAGGGCATCGAGTGCCAGTGTGCGAACTATTCAGCGGATCATCATTGATATGGGCTTTCGGAGCCGAAGGCCCACTCGTGTACCGTTGTTGACTGCATGACACAAAGCTTTACGCCTCGCCTAGGCTGCCAACACCGCCATTGGACTGTTGATGACCGGAAACACGTTGCCTGGTCTGACAAGTCTCGTTTCCAATTGTATCGGACAGATGGACGTGGACGTGTACGGGTATGGGGAAATCATCATGAATCCATGGACCCTACATTTCAACAGGGGACTGTTCAAGCTGGCGGAGGCTCTGTCATGGTATGGGGTGTGTGCAGTTGGCTTGAAATGGGACCCCTGATACGTCTAGATACGACTCTGACAGGTGACAGATACGTAAGCATCCTGTCCTATCACCTGCACCCATTCATATCCATTGTGCATTCCGACGGATGTGGACAATTCCAGCAGGACAATGAGACACCCCACACGTCGAGAGTTGCTACCGAGTGGCTCCAGGAACACTATTCTGACTTTAGACACTTCCATTGGTCACCTAAATCACCAGACATGAACATTATTGAGCACATCTTGGATTCCTTGCAACGTGCTGTTCAGAAAAGATTTCCATCGCCTCGCACTCCTATTGATTTGTGGACTACCCTGCAGGATTCATGGTGTGAATTGCCTCCTGCATACCTTCAGACATTAGTAGAGTCCATGACACGTCGTCGTGCGGCGCTTCTGCGTGCTTGCGGGGGCCCTACACGATATTAGGCAGGTGTACCAGTTTTTTTTTGGCTCTTTAGTGTATGTTGCAAAATTTAAAGGGCATTAAAAGGCTTGACATGCAGGTACAAACTGAGAACCAATATCTTACGTCTCATTTAATGCCCAAAATTAATTTAAAATATTGACTTAAAATTACGCTAGGAATATCCACGAGTGCACCTGAAGGAGTCTATCAAAGTCTCACGAAAATAAATGTACTACACGTTAAAACATTAATAAAAAATCAGAGGCTTAGCAAAAATGTAAGTGTTTGCAGGTGGGTTACCACAAACTTTGGTTATTAAACTACGCGAGCAGGTGCGGTTTCCTTTTTCAATTTAAACACACAACTAGTCACAACAACTTTAGCATTACAATTATAAATGATTAAAAAATGCTAAAATCACACGTGTTACTCTACTGGGATCCACACACATTTACCGTGCAAAGTTACACAAAAGAGAATTTCGACTGGGTGACCAAAACCAGAATTCAAACTGAAAATTGCGCAAAACTATTTACCGTGAACTAGCCGAACATAATACCAATCAATAAAGGCATTGAAAACACAGAAACAGCAACCCACCTGTGAAATTCCCTACGGCCATCGTAGAAAATTTACGTTAACGCTACGATTTCACACAAAGCTGACAGACGTGGCGATGACCCAAGTCGACGAGCCCAACCTTCGAGGCGGTCAGGAGCAAAGTTCAAGTGACAGAGCCCAGGGGCCCAGCAGAAGGCCGAGCACCAGCTTAACATCGGTAGCCAATAGGGCGTAACTGTCTACCGCGCATGCGTGGAAAGGTGGGTGTTCCAAAAAGCAGGGAATGAGAAAGGAACTGCAGGGAAACAAAGACAGAACGTCGGCGGAGTGGTGAACTAATATCGATCGTTACGAGAACGAAGCACACACGGCACACTAACATCAGCTACCCATATAGAGGATGCAGCAATGTCTGCCTGTCAGATTAGCCACTGAGAATACTTATTCCAACTGCACCTGGCGTTAAAGCTGTTATAGCCTTTTTTTATATTGAGCATATTTTTATGGTTCGTGACAAAATATCGATGACGACTTAATTTAGGGTCCCGTCTGTGCCTGCATAGTTTTTCTCCTTTTTTGGCCGAGAAGCGTGAGAGCTATAAAGGTTACATTGGCACGTACTACAGAGCACCATCACCGCTACGCGCACGGCTCTGAACTGGCGTGCAGTGTTCTCGTAGTGCTGCGTGTACCTGTGGGACTTTCAGCGGTGACCCTATAATTTTATTGATGAAAAGTCTGTGGCTAAGTTCAATACAGACTACTATCGTAGTTTGGCTCGTGTCCGGCTAGTATGTTTTAAAATCCGATTTTTATCAATATAGGAGCGCTCCAAAATAATATTTAACAGCCGATAATATTTAAAAGACAATTCACGTTTCGTGTCGGTGAAACAAAACGCCTAGGCTTCTTCATGCAGCAACCCGCACAGTAATTCCGCGTGGCAAGTAGTAGAGCATTCAGGCGAAGCACTCTTTCGATCGTATTTCTTCGTTCAGTAACGCAGGAGCCAAGGCGTTAATTCAACTTATCATAGCTCAGTTCACAAGCCGTGAACGCAATGAACACACATACAATTATGACAGATGAAGGTTTTATTACGCCTTAGAACAGGGAAATGTGAAGTATTGCAGACAGAACGAAAAACAACAAATGTGACGAGAACACTCTGTCAAAATATTAATTATTCTATCTCGCACTAATTTACAAAATGAAGACTGCATAAATATTTAGAATATCATGTCATGTATACAGAATCGTTTGACCAATGTAAGCTACATTTTGCATGTAGAGAATAGTACAGAATTCCCCCTAAAATTTGTGCAGATTATTAGTTTTTGAAAGTGGTGTTATTATTCTTGCAATATTGCATACCATATCTGATACCATTTAATTAATTTATCTCAATATTTGCATTATATAGTATTTGTGTGCTCTGTATTAAGGTGACCGCCTGGTTTGCAGAGCTACAGCAGTAAACGTTTCATTAAAAAAGTGTCTGAGGTAGGTCTGCTTACGAATAGCACTTAAGAAACGATACGCGTCTGTATAAGTTTTTCAATTCCCCCATTTTTCTGTAAAGCATGTTTTTGTGATAGTGAAAATGGCTCAAACGGGTGTTTTCACGGTCATTTTAGGTACAAACATTCTGGTACAAAACATTAAAAAAGTAATAGGAACGTGCATCAAACCTTTATTTTTATTATAACGTCATAAAATGACAGGGTTTCCACTGAAAGTCTCGTGGAGACACGTTATCGACGGCAAGACTGCACGCCAGTTCAGTGCTTTGCGCGTAGAGGCGATGATAAAGTTGATGCGCATGGCTTGGTCGCCCGTAGTGCTCCCACGTATTTAGGCCTCAGACGTTCAAAATTCCTTCAACCAGGCGGCGACCTTAAGTGGTAGCTTCAATCTTCCGACATTTTGGATGGTACTACTACCGAAGTCAGGTTAAATAATAGCCCAGGAACTACTCGATCGATTACTTTCACATCCGGTGGAGAATTCTTCCTGCTTGATTGAGTAATTAATACACATGACCTTGTTAATTTTTCGGGTAGGTAAATAAATTATACCAACTACTTAATGTTTAGTTTACGTAGGATTAAAACCCCAAGATAAAAACATAGATTTTCCTGGTCATTAGGTCTAAGCAATATTCAAGGTTTTAACATAGGAAGGGAGATGGAAATAAACGTGAGTTTTAAGTTTTCAGTTACTAGTAAACCAAATTTGTACTAAATTATTAACTTGAAAGTATTTAAATAATAAAAATTTCAGGGTCTGTTTTTTTTTTTTTTTACATGTGCGCTGTTACCATATTAATGCCGACGGAAACTTCCAGACTTCACATACCGTAAACTGGATGGAGCCACTTTGTAACTACTTATCTTTTTCATCCCGCGGCAAAATGATAGAATACTGTAGTTGTGTAGTTCAAATTTTGAATGTCGTTTGCTCAGATCATTCTTTACATTCCTTTACCAAATGTCATCATAGTGAACATTTTCAGCGGTTCGATGTTACACCACCGGGTACAAAGTAACGCCTGTTTACATTCACGTGAAATATTTCCTTGGTAAACTGAGCACTTTTGAAAGCTCTACTTGAGATATACTTCCACGCACTTTGTGCATTCTTCCTCCTTATATAAAATTAACATATCATGGGCCTAATCACTTAATTCGTGCGTTGGTCAGGTGAAATCGTGAAATTATAAAAATTGATATCTTACAAATTTGCTCATTCTTACGCCTATATGCATTAAAAAAGGATAAAATCAAAAAAATAATTTTAGTACTCACAAATGTTTACCTAAAAATTTTAAATTAAAAATTAAGACATAGAACTATTATCCCTCTATCGTTAAAGGCCATTAACAATAAAGTGAGCACTTTTGAAATTTAACCTTTGAAAAATGTCACTGCTCCTACCTGCATAATATATATTGACGGGTGCATAGAGTGCCATGCGCCCAGTAAATTTGGTGACGAAGGAGGGAAAGTAGTTTCATGGCTTAACGTCGAATTAATAGTGCCCGGTAAACACTTGTGATAACTTAAATAATTTATTTAGCTTCATGTTTTTTTAATGCATCTTCTTGTAAGAATTAGCAGATTTGTAAAATATTTACTTATTCCAATAATTTCATAGTTTTACTTGACCGACACATGCATAAAGTGATGATGTCCACGCCAATTTTACATGTGGCGGAAGAATACAAAACTTACGTACAAGTACATCTTAAGCAGGGGCTTTCAAATGTGCTCAGTTTACCGTGAACAGCCTATACCAACTCACTGGTATAGGCCGCAGACGGGCACACTAGGCGGCGAGCGCCACCTAGTGTGCCCGTTAAAATGTATGAAGGTAGGGGCAGTGTCGTTTCTCTTCGGTTGATTTGAGAAGAGGTCACTTAACCGCTAACAGCGTACGTATCGTGTTGCACTGCTGCAGGCAGGGACGTGTGTGTTGTGTTGCAGGCTGGCGAACGCGTTCGTCTACTACGGGCTGACGCTGAACTCTGTGTCGGTGGGCGGTGACAAGTACTCGAGCTTCATGCTGTCGGCGCTGGTCGAGGTGCCGGGATACCTGTCCTCCATCGTGGTGATGCGGAGCATGGGCAGGCGCCTCGGACTCGCGCTGGCCCTCGTACTCAGCGGCGCCAGCGTCCTCGCCGCCTGCTACACGCCCGCCGGTCAGCCGGCGTCCAGTCCTCGTCGCTATAGTCCGTTCACGCTAAACTGATCACTTTCCACGCCCTACTTACTCTTTCCTTTCAGACATTTTTTTTTTTTAGCCTTTGACCACCTTGTTAAATACATATTCCTATGTAGACAATAAATACAGTGTGTATGTTCCACCACACTCGGAAGTTAACTTCTCAGGCTAAAATAAAATGTATTTATTAACTATTATTCCAAATTCTACTGCTTTCAAAAGTGCTCACTTTACCATGAATAGCCTATATAATCCGTCAATGACTACTTAAAAAACTTTTCTTGAGCCCTGTTAATCTTCTACTTTCAGGCTATTCATCAGCCTCCTGCAATAGAAGCTTAACGAAGTCAAGAAAAGTACACCAAAGAGCACATTAGTGCATACTAGGTTTAATATTATTTTGCCCTAGAACTATATCTCACTAGGTATTACCAACACACCTACCTTCTCTCTGTTTATATTCATATTAATCATTAAAATATTATGTTTAATAAATAAAATATGAGTAAAAGTTCATTGTAAACAAAAATAAGGTACTTCTGATAACAGAACTATAAAACGCTGGAAATACGTGATATTTAGGAACCAACCAAACGCGTCGCACATAGGGTGATTTTTCAAAGGTTTGCTTCAAAAACTTTGAAGATACTGCGAGTAGACTTGCACACACACTTCGTGGATAACTGAGCACTTCTGTAATCAACATTTTGACCTTTCAAAAGTGCTCAGTATGCCATGAACAGACTATAGTCTAATCACATTATATTTACACTTTTTGAATTAAACTATTGAAAAATCACTCCAAGTAAGACAAGTATGGTTGCTTCCAAAATAATAAATATGTTGCATATCACAAGCGTTATATATATCATTTAAATGAATACAAACAGAAGGAATAGGTATTTTGGTGATGCGTAGTAAAAGATGGTTCTCCTGCAAAATATCGTTAAACTGAGTGCGCACCAATAACATGCATTGTTCCTTTGGTGTATATTTTCTATATTTAACTAAGCTTTGTTTGAATGGGGTGGAGGAATAACCTGAAATTACAATTTTAGAAGGTTTTCAGAAAATTTGGCGCTAACTACGTATTGAATATACCAAATTGTTTCCACGACTACGATGTACTGCATCAAATTGGCGCGTAAGATATATTGTTTATAAATATTACTTTTTCTGCCGTACCTTGACTGTCATGAGTGTAGGTAGAATTGCTCGGTGTGTTTTATTGAATTCACGTCCTAACCGAAATATATTGGGGAAAGATTTAAACGACGCTTAACAGCTTGGGTCTCCAGCGTTCCGATTGATGTGAACCGAGGTGAATACCTTAACAAAAAACATTAACCGAGGTAACGTCCGGCATGTTTCCTACATGCAAAAAACCGGGTTTGACTACACCGGCAATCAAACCCGGAACATTGTTGGGTAGCGAGTGGTCTGACCATTACAGGAACGCTGCACTTTAAAGAAAAAAGGGGACTATAGATGGAATTGTTTAGGACTACCTGAATTGTATATGCAGGTGGAGTATAAAAAAATACCCCAACTTTGAAGGTCTATAATATCAAAACCGAACAACCTAAAACCTTGATTGACCAATCAAATGGACCGTGGAACAGTGAAGTTTGTTTACTATTTATTCATAAATGTTCGCTGTGACCACCATGAGCGGGTCGAACGACTTCTACGCGATAATCAAACTCGTTCCACGCTCTTGTCAGCATGTCCGGTGTTACGGTTTGATGGCATTCGTAACTCTCGGTTTGAGTAGGTGAGGGGGAAGCGAGCTCGCATTCGACACGTCAATGTGAAAGGGACGGTCTGATGTTTCCTTTTTGTCCCGAGAGATGACAGTGGGAGAGTCTGTCGTCACACTATGAGCGTGTTGTGTGTGTTAGTTCGCATCACGTTAGCGACGGAACGACATAAGGCGTTCTGTGTTATTAAGTTTGCTAAATGTCAATCGGTTACGACTGTTCAACGTGAATTCCGTTGCAAATACGGGCGTTGTCCTCCCGATAGGTGGAGTATCGTAAGTTGGTTTCGTCAGTTCTGTGAAACAGGGTGCCTTTGCAAAGGCAAAAGTTCTGGGCGGCCGCGTGTGTCCGAAGAAAATGCAACGGATTCAACAAGCGTTCGTTCGCTGTACGAGAAAATCAACTTGACAAGCTAGCCGGGAAATGTAAATCCCTTAATCGATTGTATGGGTAGTGTTGCGAAAGCGATTGCTGTACAAACCATACAGTTTGCAGCTTGTACAGGCTCTTACCGAAAGGGATAAAGAACCGAGACGTGATTTCTCTGCCGCCCGTCTCCCTATGGGAACCAGTTTCTTCACGACTGGTCAGGGATATCTGCCGTGATAGTTTGGGCCGATAGCTGGTACCTAGACCCGACCACTTGGCAGGGTGTTGGACCACTTGGCATTCAGGCCGATGGGGCCCAAGACTGGAATATCCTGTGTGAAGAAATTCTAAAGTATGGTAAAGGTCAGTGTCTGATAACGGTTCCTCCAACGGCGCTGCTAGTGGTAGGAAGCGGTGGCGACCGCTTGGATGCTGTGATGACAACAGGAAGACCAATGATTCAAATTTATGAAATTCTTCAAATTCAGAGTGAGGGCTGGCATTCCCCGAGGAATCGAGGACGCATGCCGCTCCGAGCCGATCGTACTGCACCCTTCCGGTAGGCATGCGGGTCATTGGTGGAACGGTCGGCCATTTAAAACCCACTAGTGCCATGGCAAGTAAGTGGGAGTATGGGCTGATTGGGTTGGCCCCACAAAAGTTTCTCTGGTGTACCGATCGATTGAGGTTGGACTCGTGCTGGCAGTGGTTAACTCCTTATACTGGAGGAAGTCTGGAGAGACTTCCCCTCTCAAAGAAAGACCGGGCGGAGAGCGGCAACCCCCCCCCCCCNNNNGGTGGTCTTGGTAAGACACTAGGGTATGGATAGTGCTCCGGCAAGACCACACGCTTGGTATCGGAGGGCGAGGATCTCAGAACCTTGTGGAAGGATGCTCTAGACCCTACTTGTGAATCAGGTTGGGGCTTTGGATTTGGTTACCTCAGGTGCATGACTGTGTCACCTGAGATGAAAGGGCGTGATCCCTATTCCCCACCGATTGGGCGGTCGTAGCGCGGGATGGCCAGATGGCTAAGAGCGCTACGTTAAAATATAAAAGTTCACTTGCCGAGAGGCTGTGTATTTACATCTAGTATGTATCCAAAGACACTGCTTTCGGCCATTTATTTTTTCACGAGCCCACTGTTACTGGAATCCCTTATTTGGACATGCTTACAGAGTGGTTGTTTCCTCAGTTAGAAGAGGCGGCGGAGAACTTCATTTTCCAGCTGGATTGTACGCCACCCCATTGGCACCTAGCTGTTCGCGGATACCTGAACGAGACGTTGCGATAACGCAGGATTGGTGGAGGAGCAGCTGGTGACCAGGCTCTTCATCACTGGTCCCCAAGAAGCCCGGATCTTACCCCATGCGATTTTTTCTATGGGGATGCATAAAGGATCAAGTGTTTCATCCGCCATTGCCGGCTAACATTGATACCTCAAAACGAGAATTACGGACACTATCCAAACCGTAACACCGGACATGCTGACAAGAGCGTGGAACGAGTTTTATTATCGCGTAGATGTCGTTCGGGCCGCTCATGGTGGTCACATTGAATATTTATGAATGTATGGTAAACAAACTTCAGTTACATAGTTCATTTGATTGGTCAATCAAGGTGTGTAGGTTTTGATATTGTAGACCTTAAAAAGTTGGGGTATTCTTTTATACTCAACCTGTATATGTCCTTTTCCATTGTCATAACTGGTTTAGCTACAAAATGCAACTTTCAGCTTACAGAGTTATTATCAGTTTGTTTAGGTTTAAGTTTTCTTGGGGACTACTGCTTTCTGCTTGTGGTCTTAGAAGTCCATATANGTGGTCACATTGAATATTTATGAATGTATGGTAAACAAACTTCAGTTACATAGTTCATTTGATTGGTCAATCAAGGTTGTAGGTTTTGATATTGTAGACCTTAAAAAGTTGGGGTATTCTTTTATACTCAACCTGTATATGTCCTTTTCCATTGTCATAACTGGTTTAGCTACAAAATGCAACTTTCAGCTTACAGAGTTATTATCAGTTTGTTTAGGTTTAAGTTTTCCTGGGGACTACTGCTTTCTGCTTGTGGTCTTAGAAGTCCATATATGAATTATCCTCAATATTTGGTTGAGCCCTGAGACATATATCAGGTACGTTATTTGCGTTGCTTTTTCTTTGAGACTTAGTAAAATATTCAGTGTTGAATGGTCCATCATATTAACCGAAACCACCTACATAGAATTCTGACTCAAAAAGTGCTAGCGCAAAAATAATTTCATAGCTAGTTAATTTTAAATTACTAAAAATTCTTACATTTGACCTGAACTGAGGATTTGGCTGCAAGAAAGGGCCTTCGTAAATCACATGCTGAGATAATGGCAGGTGAAGCTTTTGGAGACCTGTATAGTTTGTAACAAATGCATCAATCATGTGGTTTTTTATCGAAATAAAATACCTATAAACATTAACTACTCACATTTAAGGAATAACTACTATTTACAATAATTGAAGGCAATACAGTAGCTATTCAATTATATTACCGATGTAGGTAAAGAAAAAATTGTAGCTTGGTGAAGAATCGAGCTATCGGTACTAGATTTTTTGCATTTGATACCTATGGACAATAATAAACACGAGAAACTGCCCGATGAAAAAAAAAAGGCTTAAGTAAGCAGAAGTCTTTGTTCCAGCCAACTCCTCGAGCGTTCTTTCCCCGGAGTTTTGTATAAAGGAACTATCACATGAGAGATGGCGGTATGTGCTGTGTTGGCAGACCTGCAGGCAGTGCAGACGGCGTTGTTCATGGCGGGCAAGCTGTGCATCACCATCTCCTTCACGGTGGTGTACGTGTACACGGCGGAGATGTTCCCCACACCGCTGCGACACTCCGTCATCAGCGCCTGTTCCATGGTCGGCAGAGTGGGCTCCACGATGGCAACTCAGACTCCTCTCGTGGTGAGCTCTTCTTCTCCAGTCTCTATAGTAAAATGCAAATGAGAAAATAATGCGCAGAAGACCAAACCGCGTCGGGCGAGTCCATTGCCGCTGCACGAAGGAGGGGGGGATGTTCAATTCAGTAGTGACGGCGGCCTAGAGCGGTTGGGCGAGAGATGCTCCACGCGTGGATGATGCCCGTCGAAAAAACTTAGAGCGATGTTATCTGTTTGGTGTGTACAGCGCCAGCAGTGTCGCGTGGTTTCCCTCCCTCCAGTGGCAGGTGCTCGGGAAAACCATTTTGTTCCTTTCAGACAAATTTTATCCCTCCACCAGTTTTTTAAATAAATGTTTTCATGTGAGTAATAAACACAGTGTACATATTTCACTGCATTCGAAAAATAAAGTCTAAGAGTACAATAACATATATTTATTGGTTAATATTCTAAATGAAGAAGCCTTAAAAATTACCGTGAATAGCCTACAGCCATATTTACTAGCTGATTATCAATCAACCCTACTATTCTGAAAGTGAGTAACATAACTCTCATCTCAGGAGAAATTAAAGTTTTTCAAAAATAGTTAACTTCAACGTAAATTTTTTAATTGTTTTGAAATTGTTTAAGTTTAGCAGACTCGGCAAACAGTTCAAACGCAAGTGAATTTCACACAACAAGAAATCTGTGAATATCGCCAACTGGTCTAGTTGTTTACGTCTCCTCTTCTTTCCTTTTGGCTGGAAAACTGGTCCACGGTGTTAAGCTAATTATCCTCAACTTCAATATTACCCGAATTGCAAGTTCTCTTTTTAGATTTAGGTCCAGCAATTATTTTAACATTCTTACCGCAAGACATTTTAGCAGCAACTTTCAAAATTTCCAAGCCTTTTCATACTAATGCATNATTATTTTAACCTTCTTACCGCAAGACATTTTAGCAGCAACTTTCAAAATTTCCAAGCCTTTTCATACTAATGCATACGTAAATTTTGCTTCTACGTAATTCATTTCAAATGCATTACCAGAATACATTTTTTTTTATTATAAAAATAAGATCCTCTGAAACAACTGGCATTGCCTCAAAATTCGAGGTCACAGTGAGTGAGTCATTAGGGCCCAGTTTGACAGATTACCCAAACGCCCAAATGAGCATTATCTTATGAAAGTTACTGTCTCCTTCCGACTTCTTATATCTAGTATAAATTAAATTAAAATGTACACACCATTTAAAAACTCCGAAGTCAAAAAAAGGATAAAGCAAATAGACATTAAATAATTTTAACGCAGACAGAATTTGAAGAAACTTGTTGAATGGAGATGTAAATTATAGTGTGTTTGTTCTCCACAAGAGCACAAGGCGATGAAACAAGCTGGGATTAGTTTTAGAACTTAAAAAAAAAAATTTCCAACATTGAAGAATAAATTTCCTGTTGCGTACAGTAAACACCTTGTTGCTGTGGCCCAGGTGATGCGGATGTTCCAAATAATTTAACCTAAAACATCAGTTGTTGTGGAACTGTAGAAATTAAACATATCAATTCAAATATTGCATAATTTCGTTCGTAAGTGCACGTACTTATTTTTCTGCAAAATTGTTACTTTATTATTTGTATTCATTTTAACGCACAACACTCGCGGTTGTTCTTTCCAGGGCGAAAATATAGACTTTTCGGCGCGTGCCATTTTATGGAAGAAACAACTTCCAGCTACTTGCGAATGCGTGTGGAGTGCAGAGTAACAGGAAGAAATGTATACACGCCATCATATAAAACACACAGTAGTTAATAGTGATAAGTAGGAATAGAGTGGGCAGGAGAGACGGAGGCTTAGCAATTGTACTGACATGCTGGAATATCTGGAATTGTCATTGAAACCACGTTTGAGGAACGACCACGTACCGGTCCAAACAGTCGTGCAAGTAAAGTATTATTTAATTATACGCCTTCCCACTTCCTCGCCCATTGTAGCCCCCAGTTAAAAATTGTCGTGTATGAAAGGAAAACAAATAGAATCAAAATATCAAAGTTTATTTCAAGCATGAAGGAATTACCACCGGAGATTATCGCGTATTTGCCTCACCACACGCGAGATCGTTCGACCACTTCTGCATTCTAATAGTTGTTACGCCAAGCGAATTTTTTGCATAGATACTGAGATAATAAAAGCCAACGTGTGGTTATAAAATGTACAAAAACTATCGCACGTAAAGTTGCAGTGCAATATATTTATGAATGCGTAGAATGTGGTTGTCAGTTACATCAAAGTACAATATATGCTTGAGATAGCATACGTACATTCAGCCAAGGCGAATGTTGGATGTGTAATATGTCCTTTAGGGCATTAGTTCCCAAACTTTCCCTTTCACGACGCCCCTAAGATCCTCTGTCTCCGCAGAACCTCGACTCTATTTCTGATCNTATCGCACGTAAAGTTGCAGTGCAATATATTTATGAATGCGTAGAATGTGGTTGTCAGTTACATCAAAGTACAATAAATGCATGAGATAGCATACGTACATTCAGCCAAGGCGAATGTTGGATGTGTAATATGTCCTTTAGGGCAGTAGTTCCCAAACTTTCCCTTTCACGACGCCCCTAAGATCCTCTGTCTCCGCAGAACCTCGACTCTATTTCTGATCNGTAGTTCCCAAACTTTCCCTTTCACGACGCCCCTAAGATCCTCTGTCTCCGCAGAACCTCGACTCTATTTCTGATCTCCACTAAGAAATTCTTACCCACACTTTTATTCATTCTTGCACCTATGAAGAATTCTCGAGTGGTTTACATTAAAAAGTAGGCTTGAAATGAGGAATTTTAATCAACCAAAAACTTTAATTTTTGTACAAAAATACTGAATTTTACCTTAATTATAATTTTTACATTATTATAAACTTTTATTTTCGCATCGATAAGTCATACAAAATATATGAGTTCTTGTAGTCTTTCCGGCTACTGATAGACGTTCTTTCATCAGTCCTACCCAAAAGTAATTCGGTGGCACATAGTCTAATTTAATTTGTAAGTCAGATATACACTNCGTTCTTTCATCAGTCCTACCCAAAAGTAATTCGGTGGCACATAGTCTAATTTAATTTGTAAGTCAGATATACACTCTAATTCAATTGGCCTTTCATAATAAAATACGAACAGCATATATATTTTTTTTCATTTTACAAATGGGTTTTGCCCCAGTTGATGTTCTTGTTGGTGCCTGCGAAATATTCCGGAAGGTGTTTCGCCAAGCGCACCACGTGCTCACACGTGTTTCCTACACTCCNTTGTTGGTGCCTGCGAAATATTCCGGAAGGTGTTTCGCCAAGCGCACCACGTGCTCACACGTGTTTCCTACACTCCGGTATCTATTTCCAACTCGTTTTCACTCAGAAAACGGGACGAGAAGGCGAATGCATTAATTTTTGTCAGTCAAGCGTTTGATCTGATTTTCAACGATATCATTTTGTCTCTATTTGTGAAAATGACGGTAGCCCTGCAATAACGTAGTCGCTCCATTTAGTTTCTCGACGTGTCCGTGATATAAGTGCAACGCATGGGCCACTTCTCGCCGCGTCTAAGTTTGGCGTGTGCAGAAAGCACCATGAAGACGACCTTGAAGATGGTCACGCAGCTCAAATATCCTGGCTGGAACTTTGCCTCTCGAAAACCATCTGACCAGTGTGAATGAAGAGCGATCGGTTTTAGCTTCCTATTTCTACGCGTAGTGGGTGATACTGGTGTACTTTATAATTTTAACAGCCTCATTAAGGACGTAATTTTCTTCGTCGAAATAGCATGTCGATGCAAGACAAAATGGCTTCTANTAATTTTAACAGCCTCATTAAGGACGTAATTTTCTTCGTCGAAATAGCATGTCGATGCAAGACAAAATGGCTTCTAATAAAACTTAGTGCGACTTTTTTTAAATTCCTGCTACAGTTCCTTTTATTTTCCTTACCATTGCTGCATACATTAATACACTTCTTCCAATCAAGATCGTGTTTAAGCATGTGGAAAACAATGATTTTTAAAACGTAATCTCCATTTTTTTATTGTTTTCCAAAGGCACACACACAGAAATAAGTAGTCTTCGATAGTCTCCAAACACATACCTCACGAAAACTAAGTCCGGCGACATTCGCAATCTCGTAAAGTTGCACTGAAAATGCACCATAATTTTGCAGTCTCTTAATTAGTTAATCTCTGATATAGTCTTATATTACCAATACGGTCGGAAACTGTGTTATACTGACTGTTAAAACTATTTATACTGCATTCTTTCCAAGTATGAGGCTGACTACCGTCGTATTTACATTTTTTCCCCGCAATATTTCAGATCTTGTTCAAGCCTAGCTTCTTGCTCATCCATTTGAAAATCATCTTTCACTACAGGGTTTCCCTTAAATAACAAGAAATCAGACTCTATGTGAATTACATGTGTGCACAGGAAAAATGTCTAATTTCCTTATGTTATTACTTATCTCACTACGATGAAGAGCATTTTCTTGAACATCGTCAGATACAAATAGCATCATATCAGCAATATTATCAAACATGTCCTCTGTACTTCCTTTCGCTTCGTTAGCAGAACTTGAAGTAGCACAAGCTGGACTTTCAGCAACTATTAGCAGGCCAATCTCGAACCAGTTGTTCATAAAGTTAGCAGCTTCCAGAAATATTTAATATATGCAAAATATAATGTAATGTATTCGTTCGTGGTTGTGAAAGTCGATAGGTAATACGAAGTTTCAGCGTGTGTAAAACATTTAGGACCATCCAAAATGACTGGGAAACTTGAAACATGGCACTGGTATGTTTAGGGAAAATAGCTGCCATAACGCTAATTAACTCTAGTGTTTATAAAACATACAAGAAGTTACTGGTGTAACTAATGAGCCTACTTTTCTCAACATGGGTGCAATTTTTAAATAATTTCTTACAAGCCGAGTTGGTACGAAGGACTTGACTTCTCTTTGAAAGNCCTCAACATGGGTGCAATTTTTAAATAATTTCTTACAAGCCGAGTTGGTACGAAGGACTTGACTTCTCTTTGAAAGCAATAACTTTAGAAATGAAATCCGAAACTTATGCAATAGTAGTGAGACAATTACAAATACACATGCCTTACCAGAGTCTTGAACCCAGAAAACCTCGCACTATAAGCTAGCGTGCAATCCACCGCATTACGGAGGTCAGATTCGGTGCATCATCTTATAATTTAATCAGTCTAATGTTTCTAATGATAGGGTTTACTAACCTAAAATATTTACAGGGCCGTCATTTTGAAAATAAGTGACCGAGCAACATGAAACCTATAAGTTTCCATGGCCTACCGTAGCACTTTGTGTAAGAATTTTTATGGAAATCGGTAGTTTGTTCCTTGAGATACGACATAAAAAACTAAATTTTCTTATTTTATTCCGTACAAAATTGCCAGAAGAAGAGGCTCTATATACAATGCTTCTAATGCATACTGTATACACACACATTTTGGTTGAATTTGGTTAAATTGAAAAACATATAAGTCAAATTTACCTACATGATTTATGAAACTGCCATTTTGAACATAGTTGTCTGACCCATTTAAATCATGAAAGTTGGCATGGCCTTATTTAGCATTTATTGTGTGCACAATTGGGTACAAATTTATTTGAAATGTTCCAGTGAAACATTTGGTGGTAATCGGTTGATTGGTTCTAGAGACATGACATAAAATCTCCATAATTTTCATGTGCGATAATAATAAATGGAGGACAAAAAAGTAATTTAGTAGCAATGCCGATTATTGTAAACTGCCAATATACAAAGTTAAGTTAAAATATATTACATAGTTTCGTATAAATCGCCCACAAAGCTAAAATGATTTTATAACCGTCTTTATGAAAATAATTGTATCCTACTTTTCCAAAATACATTTATTATTATGGCCTACCACAGTAAATAATCTTCGCCAAATTTTGTAAGAATGAGTTGATTGTTTCTAGAGATACGAGATAAAAACACAATTNTGTTTCTAGAGATACGAGATAAAAACACAATTTTTATTGGTAGGGCTATCTTACAAATTGGCAGAGAAATGCGGCTCTGCATTGACAAATTTGATGGTTGTAACAGGATACTGCCAGCACACACAGTTAGGTTTGGAATTTGTTTCGTTAATAAAATATACTGAGATAAAATATTTATCATGCACGCATTTTGTAAATGCGTGCCTGATATACATAACACATGCCAGTTTACACCACATGTTGTACTGCTGGCCAAATTTGGAAGGAATCTAACTGTTTTCCGAGATATTACATAAAAACTTCATTTTATTTGCATGGTTTTATCTTACAAAATGGCTGATAAAAGATGCTCTATGTAGATGCAATTGATAGATGTAACGTCTACTGCCATTATACAAAGTTATGTTGGAATTGATTACACATTTTCAATGCTATTACTTTCTAGGATAAATTGGCTATGTTACAGCCATTTTTAAAATGTCTGACATGTTTAAAACACATCACTTAACATCATCCGCATCAGTACTACTTATTTGCAAAATTTGGTAGGAATCGGTTAATTATTTACCAAGTTATGGCATAATAAATTTATTTAATTCGTATGGTGCTATCTTCCAAAATTGCCTACAAAAGTGGTTATTTGTTGGTATATATTATGCCTGTTACAGATTAGTCTAAATTGGTTAAATGGTATGGCAGATATACTAAATAAACTTTACACCTTCATATGGTTGCCATTTTAAAAATAAGTACCTAATAAAATTTGATCACTTAATGGCATATCATAGTATTACTTAATACTAAATTTGGAAATAATTGGTTCAAGAATTTTAAGTATATCACGTGAAATATATATTATTTTTCAATTAGTGCTGTCTTACAAAATTAAGGACTAACAAAAATATCCATCACAAAATTTAATGCTTACACAATGGTCTACCAGTATACAAAATTTGGTTTAAATCGGTTGAATGGTTCCCGAGATATGGTATATCAGCCAAAATTTTAAAATAGCCACCATTTTGAAAGTAAGTGACCAGTGCTGCCGAAAACTACAAAAGTCATGTGTCCTTGGCAAGAATTATGTGTGTACCAAGTTTGGTGAAATTCGGTTTAGCTGTTCAAAAATTGAAAGAAGACTCGTGTCAGTGCGTGTGCACATGCACGTAAGTGATCTCATAAGCCTTTCTTTCCATTGGATGGTAGGCTAAAAAGAACCAATTGCACTGGCCATAGTACTTGAAAATAACAGACTTATATAACGTTAAGACATGGAACTACTTTACAATTCCCTGTCAAAATATTGTAGCTAGGTCTGTCAATATTCATACTAAATTATTTGCATATTTTAAATGTTGATTTCAGGATTATAAAAAAAGCGAACGAGCTTGATAGACTGCTGCTCCGCAGCAGATGGTCAGCTTGGACACAGTATATACCGCAAACCCAGTCAGACTGGCCAACATATAAATGCCGTCTCTCACCACCCACCAGCTCAGAAGAAAATCAGTGAAGACTCCAACCTCTCTGAATAACTGAAACATCCGACTACTGCACAAACAATTAATAGATATAAAAATAGACACATGACAAGCCAGAAACAATAACCATTCTACAGGAAAAGCCAACACGTTTGAAAAAAAAATAGCTGTGCTTCCGTATGTCCAAGGAATCGCCAACCATTTATCAAGAATCTTGAAGAAATACGAAATTCATGCACCTTCAAAAAAACTACACACAATTCTACCCACAGTGAAAGACAAAAAGTCCACCTACACAATTTGCCAGTACCTACAAAGTAATGTGGTCTTCTAGAAAAGTCTACACAGGCCAGAGAGGTGGAAGAGATAGTTATAGCCAGGATCAAAGAAAACATTCGAGACTTCAAGCATGAACATTCCAGATTAACCATAACAGAACATTAATACATAGCCACACGCAATGTTAATTTTGACAATTTTGAAAATCTAGCTAACATACAGTAAGCACTTGCAGAAAAAGGACAGTAAGAGACGTAATGGAAATGTGGAAACGCCCAATCATCTTTAGAAAATATGGATCAACCACAGCCAATGAGGAGAGCTCTGCTGTGATTGGCTGTTCCATTAAGATTGGCTGGCTAATATAGAATACCTTCCTTTCCCCTGGCCGTTATACGCTTGCACACCAGTCAATTTGTCCGCGGACTAGTATTTGAATAGAGAACTCCCAGTTTCCGAAGCTCAAGAAGATGACTCCTCTTCGCTGCTTCACGCCGGTCCAGCGCACTTCACCTCGAACTGCATTCACCTTCGCACCCCCTAGAAACCCACAACCCACAATCCCACCTACCCAACAACTCCCTCAAGACTTGAAGGACATCATAGCCTCAACAATCCAAGAACTCCGAGCACTCATTGCCATATTACAACCATTCCTTCGCATCGTACAACAAGTTGCATCCCTGCTATGCCAAACAAGCTTCCCAAAATAAACTCAAGTCCTCCCCTCTCACGCCCCTAGTGAGGTTTTCAACCTCACACCCTCAACACACAAATATGCACACAAAGGAATAAAATTAACACGATGCACAATCCCCTTAAAAACAGACTGCCATTACACAATAGTAGGGATGGCCAAAAATATATATATCCCAGTCACTTCAGATCCTGTTGATATATTTGGGCGTCTCTAACATTGAGGTCCTGAAAGCCGACGCAAAGCCTGGAGATCCCCTATCCTCTACCTGGGGACGCGACGAACAACATCCAAACAAACGGCCGTTATACCGCCCTGGTAAACTGGTGGTCTTCAGATCGCAGTGGTTCAACAGGGTATGGAGGGATCAGTACTTTGATGAGTAGCCGTCCTAGGAAAGCCCCGTATCCGAAGGCGCACATCAAACACTAGGCAGGTCCACTAGGGTCATCACAAGGTTAGGCTGGAGGCGAGGTCGTGTCGACCAGGTACTCCATCCAATCTGTCAAACACTGCGACACCAGGCACAAGTGGCCCGTTTTTTTCACCTGGCTGTTGGCACATACACCTTGAAGCAACCGAAAAGTTATGAGTGGGAGGTACGACCCTCGGGCTACGAACTCCACACAAACCCGAAAATCCAACCAGAGGTTGCAAATTTTTTGCTCCAGTTGAATTTTAACCCTGAAGGTGCTTGCTTCAATGCATGCGAAACGCCTGTCTACTCTACCACCTTGATGCGGCTTATCCTTGAAAGACAGACGACCTTGTGTACATTCGCTCTGCACATTTCATGGCACTGCATTCAGGCCATAATTGTGTGGCATTTTCTCCGTCAGACAGTGTACGTTATTAATATGGCAATATGTAGTGTGTATACAGCAAGTAAAAATAATTGGTCATAAATTTAAATATTAAGTTAGTAGTACGTCGTTAAGATAGCATGCCGATGTTTGCAGGGGCACAGGATGCGGCTTCAAAGATGGATTTCTAAGTTGCTCACTTTTCTGTGAACAGCTTATACCAAGCAGTGTCCAAATTCTTAGTCCATACAGTGAACGGAATTTTTGCCAAGAGAACTGACATATAGCTTGGACTAATGCGTGCTTTGAAATTTTCTTGTGCATTGTAGTTCCAATGCAAACCTACCAAATTATAAAAGTTATATATTTTTTTTTGACCTTGCCTATCTGTTCGATAATCAAATGTTAGACAACTTAACTGTTTGGAAACATGATTTCAACATTTTGGTGGCAGTTGACGAATCAGTGAGCAGATGACTAAAATCTGCATATAATCTATATACGGTAAGTTCGCATTTTGCAGAAGTCTTGCTAAAGTTCTACTTTCAGGTGCCGATTGCGTATTATTTTGCTGCATATAAACAAGAGCAATAATATTCTTCCTCNTGCTAAAGTTCTACTTTCAGGTGCCGATTGCGTATTATTTTGCTGCATATAAACAAGAGCAATAATATTCTTCCTCTTCTTGGAAAAAATCACAAGGGGACTAGAGCCTAATAGCAATTTTCTTGGTCAGACAGTAACAAATATTAATTTTTTAATAAGTAACAATGAACTATAATCTTATCAGTGCTACCTGAAAATATAAATATTTAAATAAGGAACAATTACTTTAAACTAAGTTTTAGAATGCTATTTTTTTAATCTATTTTACATGTAAACTACTTCTTACTGCTTATTGCCAACACAACACAGCTGATTTTTTAAAAAATAATATTAATATATTACGAAATAAATCTTAGAATTTATACAAAATATGCATGAAAGATTTTTTATTTAATCGAAAACCGAACACTTTAATTTTAATAACATAATGAGCCTAAACGTTTGTGGCTCGTAATTTACTTACAAAGTCAGGCAGACGTGGTACGCATCGTGTGATGTTTCAAAAGTGTGAAGATACCGTGGATGGGCTATACCTCATGTTTGATGTTGCAGGCGTGTGCGCGGACTGAGGTGTAAGCGTGTTGCCGTGTTGTAGGCGCAGTACATGGAGAGTTTGCCGCTACTGCTGCTGGGCTCCATAGCGGTGTCTTCAGGCGGGATGGCTCTGTTGTTCCCGGAGACGCTGGGCGTGCAGCTGCCAGACACCATCGAAGAAGCAGAGCACATCGGCACCGCGCCCAAGAACGTCGCCGAGACCTGCTGAAGACGTCTCTGCAGCGCCTCGCTACACCCAGTCTTGAAACTTAACTCCCGCCGTAGCGACTGCCACGCTATGTATTGGAGTCATCACGATTATGACTTGTAATGTTACCTCTGCTTGTATGGAAACGCATCGTGTGTAAATACTAATTTTTTTTTCTCGTAATCAGGGAAGTGAACATTATATGATCGTGTACTTCAGTAGGTGTTCGTAAACTGGTGTGCGGTGAAAAGGGATTTTTTTCCCCCCTTGTGTGTTAACTCTAATGAACAAATGTATTTTCTGGCGGTCGGTTTTTATTAGAAGTTTTTCATGTTTAAAATATTCAGCTCCGGGCTACCACGTATGTACAAGGAATTTCCTTTAAATGTCCCAAATCACCCCGAACGTGAAAAATGTAGTGAAACTTTAACAACGTCAAATATTTGTTTTTCCAACCGCGTTTTAAAACTCTCCACTATATGCTAGAAAGTAATAGAATTTAAAAACTAAAAACTGTAATAACTGTTACAAAATACAGGTCATTTATTTTTAATAAATATGTTTATTGGCATACGTAGCATTCAACAGCTTCATGTTTTGTTTTCCCCTGCACCATTTCAAATTTTAAGGAAAATCACCAGTGTGATAGTCGAAATGTGGTGTGCTTGGCCAGAGGAAAGCAGGTGGTACGGTGTTACACACCCGCTCAGCGAAAGGCGGATTGTCTAGGACTGGCAGTTTATACCACATCAAATGTTCACAATCGCCAATACTGCAACGCGTAGCGATTACATTTTTTTTCCTGCCTGCGGAGTAATTGATGGGTGTAACCCAGAAACCTGCTAAGCGTCATTTTATTCGAAAATGCGTATTTATATCAGAACCAGTCAACAGTGCTACTGCCAACGTACCCAAGACAGCGCCATGTGCCACAGCCAATCCTTTAGTTCATACAGCCCTCACAAGGTGGCACCGCTGCTGTGTCGCGAACGGGTGTACCTATAAGTCTGCCAAGTGCCAGTAACCGATGGCAGAAACGGAGGGAAGCAGTTCCGACGCTGTGCATTCATGCGTTGCAATGAAAGAAGGGAGACGAAATAAAGGTTCCTGGTATAAGNACGGCAGAAACGGGGGGAAGCAGTTCCGACGCTGTGCATTCATGCGTTGCAATGAAAGAAGGGAGACGAAATAAAGGTTCCTGGTATAAGCTACATGTGCAGAAACGACTCAGAATTAGTTGGAAAGCATACAAGGAACACAGGATTGAAGAGAAACCAGCAAAGAAGCCGCCTGCAACACAGGTACGATTTTTAACCTAGACTATAATCATTGTTTACCTCTCTTAAATATGCACTAATAAACANCGCCTGCAACACAGGTACGATTTTTAACCTAGACTATAATCATTGTTTACCTCTCTTAAATATGCACTAATAAACAATAACATTGGTTCCATAATACACATCTTTAGTGTGTTTCTCTGTCATCATGTGAGTCTTGCAAGTGTGGATACAGATGCAGTACATTATCACATGAACTGAAANCGCCTGCAACACAGGTACGATTTTTAACCTAGACTATAATCATTGTTTACCTCTCTTAAATATGCACTAATAAACAGTAACATTGGTTCCATAATACACATATGTAGTGTGTTTCTCTGTCATCATGTGAGTCTTGCAAGTGTGGATACAGATGCAGTACATTATCACATGAACTGAAANGTAGTGTGTTTCTCTGTCATCATGTGAGTCTTGCAAGTGTGGATACAGATGCAGTACATTATCACATGAACTGAAAGAGACATTGTTCACCTGGTTTCATGCTTGGGGTTTATGGGAGTTACACCAGTCCAGCGGCGACGACATGGGACATATACGGCACAGAAGGCTGTCGATGGCAGACTGTGTTCCAGCTGAAGAAGGAAATAATGTTCAGGTGTGCCGGCGGACCTTCATTGACATTTTCGCTGTATCTAGGAGCACCCTTCAAACCCTCGTTGCAATAAAAAAGAAAGGCGAATTCATTTTTGAAGAGAAGCGAGGACGGTTTGCTAAACCAAAGAAGCTTTCCAGTGAGGTTAGGGAGAGCATGAAAGACAACAAACTGTATATCCCGAGTAGTCTCTCGCCATTTTTCGAGCTACATCGGAAAAATAATACCTGAGCCCTCATATCAACGTGCACAGATTGTTCAAAGCATGCAAAGCTACTAATGCTTCAACTAATGTTTCCTACAGATATCATGACAAAGTATTTGAAAAAAAGTTTCCTGATTTGCCTTTCCGGTCTCCACGTGCAGACACTTGCCTAACCTATGACCGACTGCAGTGTGAAATTAAATAATGTAAAACCCCTCAAGAGTCTAGAAAAGTAAAACTCAGACTGGACCAGCATCACAGGAAATCTCAAGAGGCTATGCGACTTCTTAAAGATGACTCTGTAACATCTCAGATGCCTGGCAGCAGCAACATAAGTGTAGCATGTATAGATATGCAGCAGGTTTTGTTTGTCTCGACCCTAATGCACAGTGATGTGTTTCACAAGAGGGAGTTGTCTTGCTGTAACTTCTGTGTTCATGCACGAGACTTCAATAAGGCTTACATGTGCATGTGGCATGAGATTAAGGCAGGCCGAGCGGGTAACGAAATAGTGTCCTGTCTGCTTCATGCACTGAGCAGTATTGACGTAAAAGGTTATCTTATAATACAGTGCGATAACACTGCGGATCAAAACAAAAACAGGATGATGGTCTTTCTTTCTGTTCACCTTGTCTCTGGGTGTGTTTCGTACAATTGAACAGAAGTTTCTTGTGTCTGGCCACAGCTAGTTGCCTTGCGTTCCTGACAGAGAAGAGTAAGAGCATGTGCAAGGCATTTGTACCTGTCCCCGTCCTTGCATTCCAGCGCCGCTCCATTCTAGGGTTTCATTTCTGTCATGCTCGGGGATGACGGTCACCTATGGGTCCCAACTGGAAAGACAGTCACTCGGAGGGTGTTGCCATGCCCTGGGTGCACTCCCCACACGCCATTATTATTGTACCTGTCTAGTTGCATGTTGTGGTCAGATTCGTTACACATGCCAATAAGTTTGAATTCATGAAAATTACTAAAGACAGATTTATTAATATTCAGGCTGCGGCTGATTTTATAATAACGAAGTGGAATATTTCAAAGTTATTCATGTTGCGCTTCTCCGCAAAAAAAAAATCCAGGGGTGATAGCAGTGAATCATACAATGAAGCGAAAACATGGACACATTTTAATGTTATAAAAAAAATAAAAAAGTGCCTGTTCCTGGCATTAAAAATTCATACTTTACGGAGATGAAAAGCAAATAGTGCTAAACAAATAGAGAAAAGGCGACCCGTTATCAATTATACCTTTTTTTTTTTGTATCACCAATATAATTTTTTTTATTAACAGTTGTGTTGTGGAACGGAGAGTAACACTACATTACCATTTGCTATTTTAGAGACAAACGATCGATTTTGGCATTTAGCCGTTTCTAGGGTCAAAGTATATTGGCACTTGGCTGTTTCTTGGGTAAACGTATGTTTTCACTTTATTTTGCATACTCGTAATATAATGTGACTACAGTAATACAGTAGCACAATTACATGTATATCTCATTTGTGTGCACACGATTATATATTAAAATAGCTGAGTCAACCACCTGCACTGTCGTTTTACTACACAACTCATAAACAACTTTTTGGCACTTGGCAGGTTTCAGGGTTACACCCTACAGTTGTGGTTAGCAACATAAGGTGAAGTGAACTATTAAAACTGTTTGCCGTCTGATGCAGTAAATTGTATCTCTACCCAATGAAAATGCAGACTTAACTTAACGTGTCAAGGTTACACACTTCAATCATTTTGCAGTGGGCGAATGTTATGCAACATGGAGCAAACACGTGAATGTTATTTACATGCTACTGAAAAAGTGAGCGATGCTCAAGCTTTACGACAGTCTTATCAGTAGAGAATAAAATGCTGTACGTAGCTTTCGCGTGTTTCCTTTCAAGATCCGTTGCCGCGCTACAACCATTTCAAGCCTCCGTCCTTCCTCCTGTCTTAAATCTTCTGTTTTACCGGTACGTATTACTGGGAGTTACTGTGGCGCACATTTCTACATCTCTGAATAAAATAAGTGGTTCGTGTTCTTCTTTTAAACGTGAAACTACTATGCCACAAAAAACGTTTTTTAAAACTTTTATATTGACATAAAGTAGGCTAAATGTGATTTCAGCGAATTACTGGACTGTCAGATATTTCGGGTGTCTGCTACTACACACACATTAAATAGGAGGCAACATGCATTAAACGTAATATTTTGCTGGAAATATTTCGAATTCTTTGCTTTGAGGTATCGCGTTTTCTTAGAAGTCGTTAATTTGAACGTGGATTGAAAGGTGCTAATGACTTAAAAATTTTCTGACAGAATTCAAAGCGTCAAGAATGTAATACGCTAGTGGCATAGACATAAATTTATTTTCTGTGGGAGCTTTGTTCATTAATTAAACAGCGCCTATTACATTTTCAGCTGAATAGTAGTAGTGCATGTAGACACGTGCATTTTTATTTTAACTGATTTAACATACTGTTTTATTTAACTAAATCCTAATTTTACTAATAGAAAACTATATTTCTGTAATGCGCTTTTCATATTTCGTCCGTGTAAAAGGGGGGGGGAGGGGGTTTAACGTTAATCTCCCTCCCTCTTTTCTACGTCCCTGTAACGCACAAAGCCGAAACGCGTATTTTATATTTGATTAAAAAAAGTAATTGAGCAAATGCATTCAGCAACCTGTCCCGTTTTTCGTGGTAGTATACCAAATTGTATTTATTAATGTTGGTTAGTTTTAAATTGTAATTAATTTTTGGTGCAAAGAGAGGGACTGCGTGAGATTTTTTTAAAATAATTTTTGAGATTATATTTAGCAACAAGGTGAGTATCCACTCTTCAGCACAGGGTTTCGTACTAGGAGAGTGGTTTTTTATACAAAAAGATGCCAATTTCTCGTGTAGACAAAATACGGTAAGTTTTTTGGTAAATACCATTGCTTGAAATTTAGGCTAACAATTACTTTTACAGAGTATTTTGTAGAGGAAGAGCAAGTTAAATCTTCACCAGCTGCCGGATATTGGTAGCCGTGGAGTATGCACGAACCAGAGTTAGTTACTCGCTGTGCATAATCTAAAAAACAGCGATTTTCGGAAGACTTGCACAGAGTACACGGGGAGCATGTTAGCTCCAGTGCAAATGTTCCACATATCCTTCAGTGTCCAGCTTGGGTCGCCAAATGTACATTAACCCTTCAAACATGGCGGTTAATCAGGACCTTAGCCTAAGTGCCAGGGAATATAGCTTCGCTCACAAGGCAGTTTGTGTGGATTTCTTCGATAACGCCCCAAATGCTACAACATGAACACACATTTTGACGGCGTACGCAGTGAAAGTTTGTTAATGTGGTAGTACGTAGTAATTGACATACTCGGGAAATATTCAATTTTTTCTATATTTTTGTAAAGGATAGTAATTCATTCAGTAGTTATAAAATCGTGGCAGTAATAATTTGTTTATATTTAATATATTTCGTTTTTCAAAAATGTATTATTTTGAGTCATTCAACAGTAGTAGCAGACGTCATAGAATGACATTGCGCCTTTTTCATTGGGTTGGTAAGCTTGACACGTGGCGGCCGTCGTGTCTCGATACATGATGAAATATGGTCTCCCCTACGACTGATAATATTAATGATAATCTTCTCTTAAGTGGCGGATCCCGATCACATAAAACTGTTTTCGGTGAATTGTAATTATATTTTGCTTCGTTTCTAATGTTTTGCAGGAATGCAGTTTAAAAATTCGATTTTCAAGGATTCATGTCTCCCTTAATAGTCAATATAGGCACAAAATGTATTTTATATTTCCCAGTTGATGTTACATAGGGAATTATCACCTCGCGAAGTTCCCCAACTGAATTCAGCCCCATCCTATACATGCAGGATGTCCCAGCGTTTACCTACCATTTTGACTCTCGTATTACCCTCGCGACCCTGGAGTGGGGATGATGCGACATGGCCAGACCTTAGGCTAAAGATGAGGTAGGCCGATCTCGCTGGCTGCGCACAATCAATCTCCGTGTAACAGCATTGAACTGCTTTTCTGCCTGTACGACTGGCACTTTGCCATAATTCCCAAGTTTGTCTTTCAAATGTACATAGAAAGAAATGAATGTGTTCTGTGCGGATTTTCGTGTTATATGCCCTTTTAAGTTGTAACTTTGTAGGGTCGCGCTGATGCAATACGCACAATTTCCAATGAGAATCTCGCGTTTCCTACTCAAAGTTTCGGCTGATCGATAATAAAAAATTGTCACTTACTAGGTAGAACACATTATGTTGAAGATTGGGATTTCGATGGAGGGTTATTTGCAGAAAGCCCAACATGTAGTGTGCTTCACTGGCGACAGATCAACTATGTACTTGTTGTAAAGTGCCCGCCACCTTGGTTGGCGGCTGTTGAGGGAAGAGAACATTCCAAGAATTCCAGTAATGGCACAACAAACCGTTAGTATAAATTAAAAGATCCGTCCCAAGTTCAACAAACATTCTAACTGAAACACACTAGTATTACGCTGAAGTAGTAGGGCACGTAGCTCGCTCACCACCCACCAATAAGATGGCGGGCACTGCACGTGTTTCTCCCCTACGTGAGAAACCTTTCAATACAAAGCCGCTTCAACTTCTTACGTCTGCCACTAGGAAATAATAAAATTACTTTAAGAGCTGTCTATTCGCAGAAAATGGAATCGGAGACCATTTGTGAGTTGAGTTGAGAGATTTGAGAGGCTCTTAACGACGAGGCCTTGAGAGCCGATGAGGGTGGAATGAGGTGAGAATGGAGCAGTGCCAGAATGCAAGGGCGGGGAAACGGGAGTTCCCCGAGAAAACCCGCTGACCAGCGCCATCGTCCGGCACGATTCTCACTTGCGACCATTTGTGCATATACGTTAAACCACCGTGTGGTGAACTGTTGCAAGGTAAACTAAAGGTAAGCTGTGTTTTTATCTGTACTATACCTATTAGTTTGCAAATTTGCACATCGGTCACTTAAACAGAGTAATGCAGCTGACCTCAAAGCATGTATGTGATGGGTGCCTCACCGCCCTCTCGTGAGTGACCGCAATACATTCAGTTTGTCCCGACTCCATTCTGGTTACTAGTTCTTGCTCTGTGCGGCGAGTGTGTACAGCACTGAGCAAGCACCAGTTTACTTTAGAACACTTCACCACACGCCACTGGTACGTACGTTTATTGGCCCTGTTGCGTAAAAAATTCTATAGAACTGGTTAAAGACTGAAGTGCTGCCAATAAGTAGGATTATATCCAAGTAAATAAATAAAATAAATAGATAAGTTAATGGTTGAAGCAACATGAAGATGCTTTATTACGTAATCTTATTCATTTGTCTCCAGAACACTTATTGTGGTCCAGGGAAGAGGAATGGGCAAGACAAGTAATTTGTTAGCTAATAACTTATGGTAAGAAATTGTATTTTTTTTTTTTAGTTTAATGTTTTAAATTTTACTGTTGTGGTAATTGTATGAAAACTTTAATTGCGGTCATCAAACACGATTCTGTGTGTCCGAGATCAATAAAAACTCATTCTAAGCATGCGTAAATCGCGTAGATTTTCAAGAAAAACAGCTAAATATAGAAAAAAAAACGCACTTCGGTCTATTAGAAAACGTGCAAATGGGAGTGTGCACAAATGACAGATTTGTAGAAAATTTTCTTTCTATACAATCAGGTGATATTGGTGGCCGCTACACGTAAGACGTACCTTTTTAGTCTGCAAGGTTCAAGTTTAGAATCTAGGGTACCTTATGGTTATAAGATTATGGCCGCAAGTTCAGTAAAGTACACAAGCTGTCCTTCATTAAGTCGAAAGCCATGAAACTTGCCTATAAGCAGTAAAGCACTGCACTATATATATATATATATATACACCACGTGTAGCTATAAAGAAAAGGACATGTGCTACCCTAAAGTTGTACACTTGGTGGGCAGCGAAGCGAACGTATGATAGCTGCCTTGGAATAAAAACCCGTCGTCCCGTCTTTCCGAGATATTTAGTTTGCCTCTGGGATTTGGCGAAAGAGAAATCTGTCGTGTCATCTTGCCAGGATCACGATTAGCATAAAAATCTAACGGTGCATTAACCTAGAATTTTTTTTGGCAAATTAAAATGTTCCCGAAATAATGTATGAATCTTTTGAAGGATGTGTACGGTAATAATGCTATGTCGTATATGCGATTTAGTGAAGGTTGGGAGAAGGGGGGATATGATTAAAGTTCGCAACACACTGTGATTCAAATACGAATACAAATGTTTCAAAGTATAATGACATGTTGAGGAAATATCAACGTCTGAGCATTCGGATGATTGCATAGTGTGCATGGACAAAGAGAAGGGCAAACTAATTTTTCATAATCTGTTGAACATAGCAAAAATGTGTGAAGTTTTTAGCTGACAAACGCATGTTACTGTGCTCGAGCAACTGCCAGACATTCGCCAGATATAGCATAGTTTTACTTCCACCTGTCCCCCAAAGTGAAAAGTGTACGAAAGACCACATTTCCAGTCTATTGAAGAAATGGAAAGAAACAGGCAAGTTGAAGAAAGCGGCAGTTGATCAGCTGCAGCTATGCTTTGAACAGTGGAAAATGCGTGCACAGCGGAGTGTAGGCCGGGGAGGGTAGTACGTTGGAGATTAAAGGCAGTCTGTAATACTTTGGCACTAATAAACTTAATAGCTACACCACATATAGTACCAAGAAGTGTGATATGACATGTCCTGCAGCTACTTGTGATTTATTTATAATAATGGAATAAAATAACCAAAATGCATTAGCTGGCCCCACTACTTGGGGTCCAAAATGAAGACTCGCACTCCGGTGCTTTTACAATGCGAAGAGAGAGGCTCCAAACCAAAATTACTCTCTCCTAGTGCATTGAAAAGTTGATGGTACCAACTTCGCTGTTCTGTTGCCAGGCGTAAAGCACATTGCACTTGGCCATCTCATCTATGAGGAAACAATAACGTACATTCTTTATAATCAATCGACAGCAACAGATCGGTGACGTTTTATAGCTAATGTAAAATGTTATGTTGTTTTGAGAAAAAACAGCATTTGAGCATTTACGACACGCTGTAGACTGGCGTAGACTGATGACTGATAAACCCTGACGGAATAAAACATTCTTCAGAAAACTTGACACTAACAACCTGCCACGCGTTCCCTTAAAAAAAAAAAAAAAAAAAAAAAAAAAAAAGTATGTATATATATTTTTTAATATATCTTAGACACGGATACCATGTTGTTTAACGGACTGAAAAATAATATTTTTTATACGTTACGGTCCTATAATGCAAGTTTTCATTAACTCCCTAATGCCCCTTAGAATCCATAATGCATATTTGGATCCTCATCCTACCCACGATTCTCTCATTACGTCAAAGTAGTATTCCTATTTTCTGACATCTTCGACTTGGTATTTTTTCCTTTGAGTGACGAATTTTTCGGAGTTTGTTTACGACTCCATCTTCATTCCAATATTTCTGCACACCAATCTCACGCTGGCCAGGAATAACGGGCGCTGATTATATGTATTTATAGTGTAGGCGAGTTTGTCTGAGTAAACCTTTGAAAGTGAGAGCAATATACATTGGGAACACACACTAGTTGTCCCGCAGAAAAATGCCTTCCATTATGCTGCAGATATCCACATAGGAACGTTCAACTATTGTCCGACCCACTGGGTTTGTTGAACAGGAGGTTTGGATCTTCCGTTAAAGCAATTTCAGGAGTATCACGTTATGCAGTTATCTTTAACACCCACGCTAATACTGGGATCTCTTGTTCACTGTATTACTCTTTGTTTTGAGCTCCCCTCTCCACGCTAAGGCGCTTTTAAAGGCTCATATACTTTTATAACGGGCCATTAAAGTAATTAAGTCTGAGTTTACTGCGAGCCGGGACAATATCAGCGACTTTATTACTGAGGATTGCGCTCTTACCTAATATTCTTCATCACACCACATCTACAGCACCGGCATGGCATGTACTGCCTTTCCTAAACATTGTAAGGTAGCAAAATTCGTGTGAGTATTAGAGATATGTATAGTTGACTTGACGCAAGTAACATCCTTTCTGTCACATTTTTCAAACATTTTTGAGAAATAAATGGATCCTAATATTAATTCTAATTCAAGAATCGAAGTATATGTACACCAGCATGGTTTTTTTTTAAAGAGAAACACACCCCAATAAATGTTTACAATATTTTTAATTTTTCTACACAAAGATGGTTACAAGATACCAGACTGATTTATTCTGTGGAACGTAACTTCATAAAGGTCTTTGATACTGCAAGTCATCATAACTTGCTACCGAGTTGAAGGAATTTGGGACTAACTGATGGTTTCTAAAATTATTTTATAGCCATTTAAGGAATAGAAACATTCTATAAAAATATCGTTTACGTACATTCTCAGCGTTACGATGCTTCGTATGATGCGCCCTAGGACGAACACGGTAACAGCTGCTTTTATATTCGTAGATAATAATATTTGTAATGTGGCAGTTTTCTACGTCTACGTTTCATGCAGACGACTTGATATACACGATTATTCTGAACTCCAGCTCAAACGCTGAGAGATTATTTATTATGCAAAATAATAAATAAAACAGTGTGACTAGTGACGTGCCGTGATTTATCAGGATGCACGCGTCATTGAAAGTCGAGGTAAAACCCGTAACCACTTGCTATGAAACAAAACCTTCATCGACAGAACGGTGGTTCCTCGAATTGAAATTTAACATTTGTTACTATGTTTTGGGTGCGTCATCCCCATATATTAAGCAAATAAAGCAACGTGTAACATATTGCATAGCTAGCAGACTAACCAACACACTGTTCCCAGCTTTCAACTGTTTTCATCGAGAACCGCACGCGTGCTAATTTAAACATGGTAAGTCATACATCATAAAATGTTGTTCCGGTTTTACTTAATGAATAAAATTCGTCTTGTCTATCAAAATTTCACCAATTACGCATATTTATTCATTCATTACACTATTCAATAAGTTATTGTTTCCTCTCAAATATTTTTCAATATTCTAAAATTAAATTATTTGAAAATCTCTATTTTATATTACGCGTACGTCCATTAATAATTGTTGTAGCCATAAGCCGAAAAGGTAATGTTTTCGTAAGATTTCTTTCTCATATTGGATAATAAATCATCTCGCAGCGTTTCGGCTTGATGTTCAGGATAAAACTGCAATTAAAGAAATCTAAACAGTTGATGACAGCCAAATTCTACAATAGCATCGAGGCGCTCTCCATTTGGTGTTCCTCCAATCACGTAATATTAAATTTGTGTCAACCTCATGCATTTATCTCTACTGGAAAGAACGAATTGGTACAGTATTCCCATATTCGAAAGAATATGCGAATCGAAACTAAATTATTTTGAATATTTGGGTTTCCTTTTTATACTCCGAATTATTATTCCACAAGCAGGTGGATTTCCTCTCCAGTGCTGCTTCTCGCACAATTGGAATGTTCAAATTTATTGATTCGGGTGTAACAGAGCTTGAAACAAAAACATAATTGAACTTAAATCGTTCGTTAAACTCCTAGCACACTGTCAAATTTTCGCCTTCAGATATATTTGACAATAAAATTTAAATACTAAATACAGCCATCAAATTTTTCTTTCCATCAAATATTATTAAATAATTTTGAATGTGTTTGAAAATGTGTCAAACTGTCAAATTTTCTTACTGGAAGGCTCTAGTCTGAATGTTCATTAAAATGTATTTTGAACTTGAGATACTGATGCGTTTCTGTGCAATCCACTTCTTTCCTAAATTTAAATTTTATTTATCAGAGTTATTTCTTACATAATGAAATTGAATGCCTACGAGTTCACAATATTATTGTGAGTGAGTGGGTGATGAAATGTGGGCGGCTCTTAACAGCGAAGGTCTTGAGAGCCGGTAAGGGTGATTGGGGTGAGTATGGAGCAGCGCCGGAATGAAGGGGCGAGGGAAACGGGAGATCCTCGAGAAAACCCGCCGGCACGATTCCCACATGCGAAAATCCTGTGACCCGGTCGGGGATTGAACCCCCGTTCTTCTTGGTTGTGAGGCGAGCAGGTTAACCGCTCAGCCACCGTGGCCTCGATGTTACCAGAGCTGTCCGTTCGCTGCGAGGGCCCGCGCCACGTTTAGAACGTGCACGGCACGTTCAGAGCCTCTAGTACAGTAGGGAAACGTTTTCGACCACACGTTCCTGTATTCAGAACTCATCGCGAGTCCCTCAGTTGCATGCGAACTCCGCTACCGACTCCTCAGTATATGATCGAGACCACGACCGCCTAGCATGGACGTTTTCCGCATAGTCTGTGCAGGTGCATAATTTATACTTGAATTCACTTTATACTATTATATATTTTACTGTTAACGCCAATTCATCACCTGTGAGCACGTCTTTTGATACAAGCTTGATGTCAAGTTTTACTGAATACTTGTTCTTCATTTCACGTGAAACGGCATAAAATTATCATTTATATTTTATTAACGACGAAGTAATTAAAAAATATGCTGAAGGCTGATTACAGAAATCTTTTCAGATGTTCGCTGGCCTTGCCAGCAGCATAATTTCTAAATTATGAATATTTTTCATTAAATGAAACAGTAGCTTCAACTCATTTACTTGTGGTGCATGTGTTAAGATAAAGGAGTTATTCAAATTGTGATTTTCTCCAACTTGCTTCCGTCCTCTGCAAATGCCATGTCAGACTTACAATATTATTGCATAAATATTATGAAATGTTGCATTTGGTTTTGAGTTATGGTTTTCAAACTATGGATTTGTTTAGGCTAGAAGAAGATGAACGTCGACAAGGCTCTGGAAGAGCTTGGTTCATGGGGGAAGTTCCAGAAAATCGTCTACTCCCTGGTTTGTTTGGACGTCATCTTCTTAGGCATGTCCTTCATGACCTATGTCTTCGTGGCAGGGGCAGTGCCACACAGGTAACAGTGGCAGGCGAATACTATCTGAATGGTAGTGACACGAAGAATAAAACCTGCCTAAGATAGCAACATTCAGACTAAGTAAATTTTCAAGTAGGTAATATAGCTAAGTAATATGATAATAATCTTTGTATAGTCCATTCACGGTTACTTCCAACTTTTCTGACGCCCTACCTAAGTTATTCTTTCAGGATATTCCTCCGTCTAATGCAAACAAAGCTTAACTGAGTCTAGAAAATTATACCAAAGGCGCGCTCAGTGTAGTAATATTTTGCATAAGATCTATTTCTTACTAGGCATTACCAACATACCTATTTTCTCCTAGTTTGTATACCTATTAATTATAAATAAAATAATAGAGTTTATAGATAAAATATTGGCGCACACTACGAAGGGGGCTTGTGTGATTGTGGTAGGCCGACAGATTGCTTTAAAGATCTAATAGGTAGGAATCGTAGGGTGTCAGCCAGCCAAAGATGAGTATTTAAAATAAAAGTGATAGGATGTAAAAATAATAATAAAAAGAATAAATAAAGGCAGGATTAAGAGTTATCACACTTACTGACACTTACAGACTGTTGAATTACAAATCACTTCCACTAACAAACTTGCCACAGCACTAAGAACATAAAAAAAAAACTACAGATCAGTCTTCACTGCATTAACATTGAACCGGAATCCAATAAAAGAAAATAAAACGTCAGACACCTGAAAACATGTTAGAACGGAAAGACTCTTGTGACCAAGTAGGGCAAGCATGCACCTGTAAAAATAGTTTTTATTTATAAACCGAATTGGGGTAACAACGTTTTCAGAACAAAATAGAAAATAAACACAATAGTGTGTTCCGAAATTTAGAGGTTAGGTGCCACAAATGGAAGACTTAAGAAATCATGACGACCACCGAACCCTAAAGTAGCGTGACTAGGTGGATATTTTTGGACATTCGACTTTTCGATGCAGTTGTCCGTCATGGAAAACAAGACTGAACATGAAAAAAAATACTTAAATAAGACAAGTAACCTATGGACGAGAAAAATAAATATATGTACACGAAATTAGAAAATTCCAAGAGGGAATAGAAGAAAAAATCAGGACAGCAACTTTGAGGAAACTGGAAAGTAAATTGATTGCTCTATCACATTGTTCCAACAACTTGGCCTTTCTCTGCAAGTGTTCGTAGTGAGCGCGTCATTCCAAAGGGACTTACAGTCAAATCTTCTTTGAATAGCAAACAGGCGCAAAAAATAGTTCTGAAAGCTAGCCAAAGTCTTCTAAACTATTTGCTGTCCTGTTTTTTGACTCTATTCCCTCTTAGAATTTTCCAGTGTTTTATACATATATTAATTTTCTCATCCATAGATTACTTGTCATATTTAAGTATTTTTTTGTGTTCAGACTTGTTTTTCCATGACAGACACATGTATTTCAATGGGAATGTCCAAAAATCTCCATTAAGTCATTCACCACCATTGCACTATTCATTCAAAGATCACCTAAATTCGAAAATAATTCTTACGAGGTGTGAAGCCTCTTCACACCTCGTAAGAATTATTTTCGACCATACATAATTACGACCAACAAATTTTCCAGCCTCGCCTTGAACCCGTGGAAACTTTCCCGACGACAGCTGTCGGCTGACTGCTCAGACTCGATTATCTCTACAAGCCTTTTTATAACATTAATACTACAAACAGCTAACAATGAAAGGAACCAAGAAGTTACTCAGCTGATCACATCGTGATGTGTTGAGCTAGCTTCCTCCGAGCTGGGGTGTGTCCTCGGAAAACTAACAGGTAACACGCCTGTTACTGGTCGCCGCCATGTCACGTTCAACACTCTCCCTCCCAGTTCCGCCAACTTCCGGTTAAATAAACATGGTGAACTTGCATGTTTATTGCTCGAGAATGCTTTTCTGCAAACTTTCCAGTCAAAATCTTTCCCTCTTCAGTCCTAACTCAACACGAGTGATGAACACGTGCATGGTAAAACTTGGCCCACGCGATTATGACGTAAACTAACTGGAAGACTTCTCTCTCTCTCTCTCTCTCTCTCTCTCTCTCTCTCTCTCTCTCTCTTTTTTTATCTTTCTGAACTGGCGTGCGGTGTTCTCGTGGTGCTGCGTGTACCTGTGGGACTTTCAGCAGTGACCCTATCATATTATTGATGAAAAGTCTGCGGCAAAGTTCAATAGAGACTCCTATTGTAGTTTGACTCGTGTCCGGCTAGTATGTTTTAAGATACGGTAGTTTGAAAAAGCAGTTTTTAACTATATTGGAGGGCTCCAAAGTAATATTAACAGCACGAGTGGTGACTTTAATGTACCATTGCTTCCTCATCTGGGGTGTATTGTCTTTTCGTATCTAAACATACGGGGGGTTACTTTTAATAGTTTCGTCAAAAACCAGGATTTAAAACACTCTGTAACGCAGTTTAAGCGCCTGGCAGACCGAACCCTTAATGTTTGATATGTGGCAGAAGGATACAGAGCGAGCATAAAGTAGAAACCAAGCATGTATGTGGTGCCTCGTGAAGGAAAGACGGCGCTAACAGATGTAGGCAGCTACATCACGTGTGTTTGCGGCAGGTGCTTCATCCCGGAGTGCGACGTCGAGGAGAAGCCGCTGTACCTGGAAGACTGGCTGCAGAACGCCGTTCCCTTCCACAAGGAAGGAGTTAACCCCAGCCACTGTGCGCGGTTCCCGTCTGACAACAGCGCCGCGGACAACGCCTCCTGCTCGTCTCCTGGCCTCTTCCTCCACAACGTCACCGTGCCTTGCAGTCAGTGGGTTTACGACAACTCTGAGGTCACCCTCGCGAGTGAGGTACGGCGTGTCGCTATCACAAACAACTGCAAAAAATATTTATTATTTTATTGTTAGTCATTCTCTTGCATTTAGGCCGTGACGTAACCATCTTGGCTACGGAATTCTGCGTTTTGTTACTGTGTATACATTAACGCTTTTTAAGGCGCTGCTAAATTGTTCTTTCAGCCAATTACTATCTTTTCGCAGTTTTTTTTTAAATATGAACATTGCCATGTGACTAACAAACACGGTGCATATATTTCACCACTCTCAAAAGTTAAAATCTGAGGCTGTAATAAAATATATTTATTAGTTGTTAATGCCTGTTTTTAGGGGCTTAAAAATACTCAATATACCGTGAATAGCCTATAGAAATGATTAAACTTTGCAAGAAAATGCCTAATGCTCGAGGGCAGGTCCTGTGATTGTAAAAATAACGCAAACTTATTAGCTACTGGCATTTATGCACCTGTTGACCCTTACGAAAGTAGTGTTTTTATTGTACACTCATCGTTAAAAAATAGTTGAATCCACAAGAAAGTATCCGATTACGATGCTATTCGAAAGGAAGGCAAAAATCACCAAGAACAAGAAATGTTTACAAACTCAGACTGGTATGAGCAATACGTATTGGGCTTACATACTTCCCTCATATGACGTTGGGCAGTCAGATTTGCGAACACACTTCGCCAGATGTCGAGACATGGAGTTGTAGAGGTCCCTAGAGGTGTCCTGCGATAACCCATCCCATGTAGCTTGAATATTTAACCGGACTTCCTACAGATTTTGAGGTAGGGCTGGAGTCGCGATAAAGTGGCCATTAGCATCCCACACATTATCAATTGAAAATATGTTCGGCAATGAGGCTGGCCATAACAGTGTGTCTATATCTTCAAAGCACGCTCTTGAGACGACAGTGGTATGAGGACATGCGTCGCCCTGCTAGAATATATCTCTGGCGTGGGCGTTGACAAGGTAGGGTGACTGGTTGCAGGACCTCATGAACGTTCTGTTGGGCCGTCAAAGTGGCCGTGATGAAGATCAGCGATGATCAGGCATCGTACGGCATCGCACCCCACACCATGAAACCAGGCCGTCCGGACAAATGATGTGTGACAACAAACCACTCGTCTTGGTTCCGCCTATGTTACCTCCACACACTGATACGTTGGTCGTCGCCACCAAGCCGAAACCGGGACTCGTCGCTGAAGATTACCCGCTGTCATCCTGCTTGGCTCAACGGCAGTCGGTCACGACACCATTGCAGTCTGTGGCGGCGTTGTAGTGTTATGGGCAGTTTTCTTAATGTAGTCCTTGCGTCGTGCAGACGTCTGCCAACGGCACTGCCTCTCGCAGGATACTGCAGGGTGGGCATCACTTCTCGCTGAATTCCACAATCGTGGTGGTTGGGACACTCCGCGTATTTCGGGTAATCCATCGGTTCTCCTTCGGTGTGGTTCGTGGCGGTCTTCCAGATCCTGCGTGTCGGGCGTGCGTGCCTTTCCTCTATCCATTGGCGCTAACAATGTGGTACAGTAATATCCGCACGACCAGTATAGTGTACAGTACGGTGAAAGGATCATCCCCCTTCCCCCAGCCCTACAATGAGACCCGTCACACACGCTTCAAACTGTTCCTAGTTCTGTCGAACTCGTGCCCGAGGCATGCTACACTTTGAAGTGGCAACACCGGCACAACAGCGCGAGTCAGAACAGAAAGCATATTTATTTTTCCTAAACTACCTTAAAACTAAGAGGTGAGTCGAAGACCCAAAGTAGGGTTGTGCCGTAATTGCGTCTCAGGGAAGAGCCCAACACGCCTAGACATGCAGTAAATATGCTAACTACAGGGTACGTGCATCGCGGCTTTACTGGGATTGGGCAAACACAACCGCGATTGTGGCCATGATTGCCTCCCATAATATTTAGCTAACCCAAACTACAAAAGGTATAGACACAGCAAAACCCCTTCGACAGAAAATAATTGAAAAAAACGTGCAATTTATGGAGTAGAAAATAGAGTTATACTAGAATAGAGGATGGGAAAAGATGATATTACATAAAAGGGTGTTTCAAACACTAGAAGTGAAAGATTAGCCGGGAGGGATTTCATTCATTTGTTGGCGACGCTGGTTTTGTTTATTTGTAACCAAGGGTGTGGTAGGTGCCATAATTAGTGTGCCACAGTCCCCACAGCGCGACTGCCCAGTGTTACGCGAGAACTTGAGGTCACCTTGAAGTGGTTTTCACATCTTCCAGGTGGTGTATATAGCGAAACCTTGAGGGTAAGTTTCAATCGCTTCATGTGTAGTGGTTGCGGTGTGGCATCAAAAACACCCAACACGAAGCCACAGAGATGTTCCGGCGTACGTTTTAACTTGTGGGCACAGTGGTATAGTATAGTTTCAATGTGACACCACAATGTAACAGCTTTTCTGAGCTATAACAATCAATAATAATTTACACCTAATGTTTATGTTTAACTAGCTCAATATTATTTTTCATAAGATTTATTTTATTTTGTGGTAATATTTATTTGTTTTGAAACAGAGTCCATCATATTTATTTTGTTTTAACATTTTTTTTTTAAATTTTGACAGCATATTTATGTCTTTCTATTTTTACATTGTGCACGTGTACTTACAAGGCCATATGACTGTATGCATTTTTGAACGTTGGGGCAGTTTCAAGTGGCAGTGCATATGAATTTTAATTGTAACCCTGGTGATTGGTCAGCTTTTAAAAAAACATTATTAAGTTAAGTTTTTCAACGAAGAAGACGTACATCTTGTCACGTGCCATCAGGCAGCCAGCCCGGGTGGGCTGTCACACTAGGTATTAAATTTATATTTGTAATAGGGAAGTCCGAGTTCGCACCCCTGAAATTGCAGGCTATCTACTAGAGATGAAGACGCGAGGTGTTTTTTAAAGCAATAAGTAGGCCTGTATTAGCCCCATCCGCGTAGCTTTCAGAGAGGTTAGCTAGAACTCGTGAGACGTCCGTTAAGGTGCCGTTGAACTGTATGTTAGCACCGCAAGCCGTGTGCTTACATATAGCAAAGACGTCACCCAGGGATGCTGTGCATCCGGAGAGATTCATCGTCGGCGTATTTGATAATCAGGAACTTCACGATCATTAAAATTCTACGTTTGACTACTAATTCCAGCTAAGAAATTACAAATGAAGTTTTCACCTAACACCGTTTATACGACCTTCTAGAACATTTTTACGCCGCCATGTTGTTTTTCGTACGTACATGACTTTTCCGACATTTTACTACGGCAACCCTGAATTGAATCCTTGCTCTGCATCTAGCTGATTGCAAAAGTTTTAATTAAATTAATTATTTTTGAAGGAACATTAAAGAATTTTGGCGTGATTTCTGAACATTTTCAAGTATTTTAATTTTTAACCATCACGAGGACACTAGTGTTTCAAAGGCCGCTACCCCAAGCAGAAATATTTCAATTATATGATTATTAGTTTCGGAGTCACAGATAATCTGCTAATTTGTATTGCCTTCTGGATGAATTATTTTGTTTTTCTGGGAAAAGTCAAATTATTTCAAGTTCAATTAAACCTCCAGATTTTTTTTTTTCAACACGGTCGCCCATTGTTGACATTTCGTAGTAGCGATAAGTTTTTCTCCTAGTGTTCCTGTTTGTGTATGTGTTTGTTCTGTCCGCAAGTATTTTTGCTACCAGACTGCAGTGTTGCTGGATGTACAAATGGTACACGTTACTTCATTTCGGTAAAATCAAGAGTGTGTGGTGTGTGGTGTGTGGTGTGTGGGTGTGTGTGTGTGTATATATATATCCCTACTTACAGTCAAAAGTAACTCGTCAGACTGCCTTCATTCGTCACCAAGGTGAATCTTATTTCCAGTTCTCACACTGTTTTGTTTTCTGGAGGAGTCAAAGGTGGAAATATTCCAAATTTCAATAAGCACACCAATTTAGTACTCAATTTGGACGATCGTGACTGCGCAGCTAGGGTTCGCACTCTACACAGAACAATTCGCTACACGTACTTCAGCTGTCGCTACGTAATCCTCATATACACAGAGGTGTGCAGAACCCCCTTTCTCCCTCAGTTGAGTATTATTTTGCATTACGTTTTAGTGTCCGACATTGTTGTATACTGTTGCGTGCAGTGAGTACGTACGAGTCGTCTCGTCGTTACGTTTAATTACATTTTACACGGTGCAATTGCAACGCTCGCCCGACGCTGAGCCATAAAGCTTTGCCGACGTGCGTTTTTTGGAAAGCATGAACACCGGGACGATCTTACATAGTCTGGCAGGTACAGCGATTAAGTCCCGCCCAGCGGCGTGTGGTGAACTGTTGCCATGTAGACTGTGTTTTACTCTGTGCTGTACCTAATCGTTTGCTAGTTTACGCATCGGCCACCTAAACGTAGAAGTGCATTTGACGTCACAGCACGTTTGTAAGGGGTGCCTCGCCGCTCTCTCGTGTGTGGCCGCAATTCAAACCGTTTCTCCCGGCTCCACTCCGGTTACAAGTTCCTGCTGCGTGTGCCGAGTGTGTACAGCACTGAGCAAGCACCAGCTTACATTGCAACACTTCAACACACACCACTGGTCCCACCATTGCTGACGTTACTTAAGCGGCAGAGCGTGGACTGAAACGTGAATCATCTCCAGGTCTCACATTTTTAAACCTACCCACCACGCTTCATTCCTATGTTGCTTTCTTGTGGGTGCAATACTTTTTTTGCTTATGAGTGTATTTTACGTTTGATTGCTGCTCAAAACAATAACCTCACATTTGGTGCGATTTTTTTTTTCTTGCAGTTTGGACTCGTTTGTAGTGATGAATGGAAGCGAACTATGGTGGGATCAGTGCGCAGCATTGGTATGTTTATTGGGCTTCCACTCAACGGAATTGCTTCCGACACGTAAGTCATGCATACTTACAATTTGTGTGAGGCTAAGTAATAAAGCGCATGTGCAAGGGCTAATTAACATTACCTATTTTGACTTGAATTTCTTTATAGTCGCTCCTAACCAATATTAATTTCTGAAATTAGTGAAGTTATTTTTACGCAGGAATGAGTAATATTTGTTGCAGGTATGGTCGCAAAACGCTACTTGTCACGGGGCTCTGCCTCTCCAGCGTAATGGGGGTGGCCCGCTCCTACGCCTGGAACTACTTGTCCTTCCTCAGCTTTGAGTTCCTCGACGCTGTTTTTGGTACCGGCGTATTTCCTACTAGTTTGATCCTAGGTAAATTTAATCCACAAATTCGATATTCATGTAATCGTGTAAGTAGTTATAATGTAGATATTCTAAGTCACAAATCCTCTTTTTCCGTACACGTTTATTTATTCAATCGCATTTTTTTTTAAATGTGGCCCCTTTAATTCAGAATCCCTAAATTTCGTATATTCACACTTATGAGACCGAAGGAAGTTCCAAGGGATTTTCACGAAACAATTTTTTAAAAATGTTAATAATCTCTAATTACATAAAATACCATGCAATGTGAATTAAACAAGCTCGAACGATATCTGAACCAATTCTTAACCTGCATGAAAAATGCTAAATTTTAACATATTTAAAGATAATTATAATTTTTATATTATTGATAGTTACAATTAACTTATTTTACTTTAAATATATTTTTATATAAACTATAATTTACATATAATTTATTTATAACTGAGTTTCTGATTTCTGAAATCAAAAGCAATTAAAATTTTACTCCCTGGGTTCTCCGTATTTTATTATTGAAATATGTTTTTTAAAGTAATGGATATGAAATTGTGTAATTTTTAATAATATAATGTATAATAATAAAATAATTTCAAAAATAATTATAAAAAAAATTATATTAAGCATTTTGTACCATATTTAAATTGATTTGTTTATTTTACATGTAGAACTAATGGATTTTTTTGTATTATTTAATTCAGATACATCAATAATTTCACGAACCTCTCAGACAATGAAGTTTGACAATTATCATCAAAAATGCAAGAAAATTTTTGTTCTAAATTTCTTACAAACAATTTTAAGATTTTATTATTTATTATTTTATTGGTTTCGAATTTATGTATATCTTGAAATTCAATCATATTATTTGATTTGTTTTAATGCTTGGTAAATTACTATACGCGATGATCCTAAACTACTGGTACAAACGCTGCGAGGTGATTTCCTATAAAAAAAAAAGATTGAAAGCATACGTCCTATGCCCTACAGTAATTCGTAAGTGATGTAGGTGCCTTTTAAAAATCGATATTACAAATGGTTTTAATGCAAAGTAATAAAACCTACTCAATATGGAATAACAATACCGTGAATACTGTTGTCTTGAATCGAAATCTGAAATCTACGAACTGTAGTGTGGTAATATCATTCCCATGTATTGAGAAAATAGTGAGTGTTACGTTATTATCCAACAAATGTGTGTGACCCTTGGATGTTTATCACTTTTAAGGACTTCATAATCACTTGTACTTTAATGTGTACATGACGTAAAAAAAAAAAATTTAAAAAAACGTGGCCTTGATGTAACTCTTTCAAGCGAACGGTTGTCAGAAGAAAGACAAAATTTGTAAGAGCGCAAATGGTTGCCTGCCAGGTGCCCTTACAAACTTTGTCTGTATGGCGTAGGCACCTTCTAATAATGATGTTTTTTCGAAGTGTGGCCATTAAGGGAGTGAAAAAAGATAAAATATTTTTCACACATTCCTCAGTAACTCTAAAACCCAGTGAGAGACTACTGCTTCTTGCTTCAGAAGTCCACCTGTACAAATACCTAGAAATAAATACAGTATTCAGATAAAACATAATTCAAGGAGGAGGTCACAGCCGCAAGTGAAACTCTGGCTTTGATTTTTATCTACCAGACACTAATTCGACTACAAATCCAAATTCCGGATGGGTACAGCCGCGTGTAAAAAATTTAAACTTTCGGCAGGCGAAAGTGCAGATTGGTGGGGAAAATCTCTTCTGCTGGTTTAACAATGTTTGTGAAAAAATAGGGTGTGGTATAAAAATGCGATAATCGTTTATTTTACTTTTTTTTGTAATTAAAGATTATGAACACGATCTTAATTTTCAGTCGTATTAAAAATACAATTAATGTTGTTATTATTTATATATATATGTTGGATGTCCAAAAAATATTCGCATAAATAAAACATACAATATTTTTCAAAATTATTTTTTGATTATATTGCATTTAATACAACTTTGACATATGAAAGTTCATGGGTAAAAATCTTTCCAGTGTATCATAATAGATCGTGATTAATAAAAACGTAATGTTAAATATCTCATTTATAATATTTTTTATTTTAAGAAAAGAACAATTGTAATACTATTTAAAACATACAGTATCAGTGTGTGTGTTGAAGTACGCTGAATAAGAAGGAAAAACGGACTTCAAGGAATACGATTACGTATGCTTCAGATCAAAAATGATATCAAGAATTAGTCTGGAAACAATTACGAATAGAAACGGTAAAATGGCGGGACACACAAGCGCTGAATGTGGGGGGAAAACACTTGCGTTTGCTCTTAGGCGTGTGTTTCCTTCCCAGTTGCCACCCCTTCTACTTCACAAGTCGTAACATTTCAATAAGATGCAAAATAAAATTAACTATTGTTTATGTATATAATGTCTTACTATAACGTGAACACACAAGATAAAAATTGACTCTTTTAAAAAGTATTACAAACATTTTAGAATAAGTTTAACTATATAAATAAATTTACTATTTTTCGTTTTGTTCTCAATTTAGGCACGCCTCATCTTCCACTTCCATAATAAGTCTGTTACCTTAGAGATTTTTAATGAAGGGGCACGTGTCCCCTGTCGCCCTATCCCCTTTTTTTTTTTTTTTTTAAATTTGCGCCTGCCAAGAAACTTAAACTTGCCGATACTTCTTCACGAATCCCGGGCACCCAAACAAATATCGTTGGATAGGAAGAATTTTGTGAGAGGATAGATGTCTTCATACAAAAAAAAATAACAGATGCAGTGCCAAATTATCTTAATCAGGTGATCTTGGAACAGAAAAATAATGAAGCATTTCAACACATAAACTTATGAACCGTTTTAGACTAAGCGTAAACAAAATGAGCTGGGACGATTTCCTAAATAACACAGAGTACAATTGCATATTCACTATCACATTTAATTAGACAATTCTCAGCGTAAACAAAATGAGGCGGGGCGGTATCCTAAATAACACAGGGTATAATTGCATATTCTGAATCACATTTAATTAGAATATATACATGCACAATGAGATCTCTTAGTTCTCTGCATACTGCAAACAGATGGAATGAACTCTTCTCGTACATACTTCAGTGCATAGATACTTCGACCAGCTTTCTGTAATCACTTGATACCCACATTTTCATTTACATAATAGCTTGTTCAGGAAACATTTGAATCTGATTTTAGAAGTGACCGCTTATTTACAACCAAAAATGCACACGAAATGTGATTTTACAATAATATTGTTAAAAAAATGGCTTAGCTTTTTACACTTCATATATTGGGAAAGCATGGCCACGGGAAAGAATGTACTAAAAATCGACAGGTACTTATTTTTAAGTAGGCTACCAAAATATCACACTGAGAGAAGATGATATACTCGTCTACGTCAAAAATGTGATAGTTGGTAAATACAAGTGAGATTTGGACAACCTCTACAAGATTCCAGTTAGCTAAGTAATATCACATTAAAATAAAGCATGATGTAGGTAGCAAAATGTATTACAAGTGTGAGGAAACAAACATGCATTACACACAAAAACGTTTAGATAGAACAGTTTCTTAAAAACAAACCAGTTTAAGATTTCACAGGAAATAAGCGTGGGGAGAAGGAAGTATCAGAACCGAACTTAAAGCCACCGACAATCTTCGACCGACTATATTACATAATGCCTGTTCGAAATGAATAAACTTAGTAAAAGTAAAGGAAATTGAAATGAAAATAATTTCAGGCTTATCACCTTCACACGTGTAAAATGAGAAACCGTGACGCTTCGATCATTGACACAAGTCTCAAACACTCTTGCCAGTCATCCTTCAAATACTGAGCAGACCACCTTCTTGATCACCCTAGGTCCACGTTTCGTGAGTCTATTTGTTTTGATGAGCACAACCATAATCTTCGATGCAAATAAACGAAATTCCCCAAGTTGATTTTTTTTCTTCCCCAATTCATTTCAAGTTCAAGTGAAGCAAGTGAAAGTTCAAATGCTCTGCGGTTCGGTATCGAACATAGGCGTTAAATTAATTTTGATTGTAAGCCAAATTGTGATAGATATGCGTTTTGAGCATGTAATGCAATATAAAGAGTATCATTAAAAATGTATTGATTATACGGTGTAATACTACTTTAAAAGTAATCGTGTTAGTTATGAGTCTTGCAGTGACAATGTCGACCAGCAGATGTGAAGTATCACTAGACATCACACAACGGTTACCAAAGACAAGCTCATGTAATGGATAAACTGGTTTTTCTGTCGCCCCGACGCGACGGTTGCTGAGCTTTTTGATAATATTGCAACATGGACATCAATCTCAGAAATACAGAGCACACTCTGATTGGTTGTATTTTTATAATATGCTTGCATAAATTGTAGGCTACTAATTAAAAAATGTATAGGCTGTATTTTTTAAATATTGTAATGTTTGTAGTGTATCTGTGTGTGAAACCGATGACGTAATAATTTAATTGTACATATACTTAAATGTAAGTTATTTGCGAGAAGGAATGGAGCTGATGAGTCCTCAGAAGAGGGTGGTGGGAGGAGCGAGCGTGTTCATGTTCTTCTCCACGGGAGAGGCGCTGCTCGGCGCCATCGCTATGTGGAGCCGGGACTGGAGATTCCTCCTCAGGATCATCTACTTCCCAGCTTTCATGTTCTTGTGCTACTACCGGTGAGTCCTGTCCGGTCCTTATGAATTCAACTACTTCCAGAAATAAACTTGAGAGGTCTGTGAAGTGTAGAGATTAAAGCCAATCGAGCGTACCAACAACTCTGATCAAAATTTACAGCGCTCCAGATTTGTAAAGTAACTTAATGCAGGACACGCTAAAAATCTATAAAATATTTTTACAACTGCAAAACGTCCTTCTAAAAATTGTATACGGCAAATAGTTCATCTTTCCCATGGTGTTGGGGTATATAAAAAAAACTAACGTTAATTAATTTGCTTGTATGTTTCCCGTGCATTTAAATAATTTGACTTAGACAATTGTATTTTGTAAGGATGAAAGGCGCAATAATGATTTCGAAACTTGATACTATTATCTTGTTCGTAGGGTAATCCCAGAATCTGTTCGTTGGTTGGCCTCGCAGGGAAGAGAGGACGAAGCTATCCAAATCCTTCGCAAAGCCGCAAAAAGAAACGGAGTCGTCCTATCCGACAGTGTTTTGGGAAAAACAGAAATGAATGCTTTGGTTACAGAGGTCAGTAAGTTCGGGTACAACTTGTACTATAAAAAAAATTTTAATGACTTGCTACTGTTCTCTATTTTAGATATACACTGGTGTATAAAAATTAAGAACTGGAGAGGTTTTCACACGTGACGTCACTCGGCAGTGTTTCAAATAGGTGCAGAGCATACCACAACATCGTCGAGATGTAAGAGTATGGTATGGGAAAGTTGAGCAACACCGAAAAAGAAAGGAATCCAGCGGATTCAAAGCACCTATATTCAAAAGTGGGTTTAGAGCACAGTAAGGCAGAAGACAGAAACGTTCATGTGACAGACGACATACGTAGTCCTCTGTAGGGTATGCAGGGTATTTTAATGCTCATTATAAGGTGGTCCAAGAGCTCTTGAGGTATCATGGCCCAGTCCTCTTATAGCGCCAACCGCAGTTGCGAAGTCGTTGCTGGCGTTTGGCGACGAGCTGCCAGGAACGCCCATGCCTCGCCTGTTAGATTGGATTTAGGTCCGGGGACCGTGCAGGCCAATTAATTTGACGAATAACTCTCCAACAGCTCAGCGACAGCCTCTCTACGACGAGGTGCAGCGTTGTTCTCCATGAGGAGGAACTCAGGGCACACAACAACCCAGAAAATACGTACGTGAGGAAGGAGAACCTCGGTATAATAACGGTCACCAGTAACTGCACCTCCTTGGAGCTCCATACGGCCACCAAGCATTATGCCTGCCAAACGAGAACTCCCATCTGCAAACCGGTACCTTCAGACAATGCTGGAGTGAAGGTTTCGCGTTTCCCGCTCTCTTCACATGTACAGACGTTCGGAATCGCTAGTGAAACTAAATCCGCTCTCATTCGTGAAGAGCAGTTTACCCACTAGTAGATCTCCCCAGTGCTGTGGTTACCTGGAACGGTTACCACAGCAAATACCGTCCCCGATGGGTGGGCGTCAATGGTGCGCATCGTACGGATCGCAAAGCGAACAATGCACCTTCGTGCGGTTTCCTAGCCATGGTACAACGCGATATCGGGCGTCCAGTAGTGTGTTTCATGTGTCTTGCGATTTCGCCCGCTCTCTGCTCTTGATATCTCATCGCCAATAGGACAACATATCGATCATCCGTCGCCATGGTTGTTCGTAGACGACCACTCCTATATCACCGTACAGCTGTTCCTGTCGGTTGAAATGTCTAAGTTCGTGACACGATGCTGTGTGCGATTCCGAATTCCTCTGCCTCACATTTCGACATTCTTCCAACTGCCAAATTATTCGACGTCGGGTAAAGTCATCCAGATGTTGTCTACGCGACTGTCTGTTGGCCATATTAGACATCAGACAACAACTCGACATCGTTCAACCTTATGTTCAGTAGCTTTCAATAAAATACTGAGGGTACACCACGCTCGTGCTTTACACCCTTCGCTCACGCCCAAGTACGCCATGTTGCGCAAATGCGGTTATCCTACCGCGGCGGTGTGCCGATTAAAAATACGCCACGACTATTTTATTGTTGTGTCACTGCTAGTAAACTATGCCTACACAGTTTTGAAACCTAAATTTCACTATTTAATTCAATAAAAATATTGCGAGCAATATTTAATCGATTTTGGTATTTTATTAATGCGATAAATTATGCTATTATTGTCTGAGCATCTACAATTTATTTAATACTGTCTATTTGCCCGGTGTTAAATTGTAACTCCATGGTAAATATTATATTTATTTATTGATCAAAGTATATGTAAGGTGTTATTTATGTAGTTAAGTTTATTTAATCATTGTTTAGGCTCTGTGCTTTAATCGCTACGTTAATCTTGTTAGCAGCCTGCAGACCCGTGTTTCATGAGAGATTGTTTCTCTACCAACCGGATGTGCAATGCTGTGTTGCGAATTCTTTCAGTCACAGTCTGCAGCTACCCCTTCCACTCACTTTCCTTTTTCGAACACTTTTGTCCTTGGTGTGCTGCCAGCATGACGTGCGAGCGTCATGTGGTGGCCGCGATGGCACTTGAATGCCATTTGTGTTTTATTCTCACCACCCATTACGTAGAATGTTTGTCGCCAGAACGTAGTTTGTTGTTGTGTTACTTTATATATATTATATATATAATTGTTTTTTTTTTTTTTTTTCTCTCTTCAAGATGTAGTAATGCATTTGTATATTTTATGTTTCCCCTCTCTGGTGAGTACAGTTTCAATTTTATAGTTCGTTTCTTATCGTGCACCAGTCATATTTCACTCACTAATTAATTTCGTTGAAAATTATATTTTTTTTTTTAGTGAGGGTGCACGTCATGCACGTTGCTGCTAATCTTATTTTCACATTTCTGCACGTGTCAGCTTCACCTCTTCTACATGTTATGTGCTAAAGCTCTCCATTTTCCGGCACAAGTAGTTTCTTTATGCATTACCTGCCCCTTCCCTGCTGGAGTGACAACTAGTCAAGATTCGTTTTTAAATCCCTTCTTGCGCATTCCCGTGGACTCAATACGATGACTGCAACGTTTTGATACTTATTTACTAAACATCAGTATTTTTTAATGTGAATTTGGAAACCAAGACTTAAATTGTGATTCGTGAGGATTATATGAAACTTAAAAACGAAACTTTGAGATGAAACTTGAAGAGATCACATTATTTGTTTTAATACTAATTGTTTGATATTAGGGATGCATCCCAGGAATATTTAACTATTTTATTTAAAATATTTTGAGGTTTCATGGTTAACATAAATAATTTTATTTTTGAATATTATTTGTTTTCAATCCAGTTTGCCAATTTTAAGAATATTTGTGTCAGATCAATTATTGCATTTATGTAATTATTTTGTTGTTTTTGCGACGTTTATCTCCTATTATTATGGGGGTATTTACTTGTTTATATTTTCAATGAACTTAAGTAATTAATCAATATCATGAAAAAAGTAACACAACCACAATTGCCATGTTTTATTTTTTTATTACTAAATTAGTTACTCTACGGGCTTATACATTTGATTAATTATACAAGTAGGTCTTGTATAAAATATTTATTTTTCTTTCTTTTGTGCCATGTACGATCACCCAGCATGATTATTATTTTTAAATATCGCTTCCATTGCTGTTTATTGTTCTTGTTGCGGAGTCCTATGGTAATTTTCATTTTTTTTTTTTTTGCGCCACGTTTTATTGCTTTGTTTGTGTCTTTCTTCGTTTGTAGTTGGTACCAAGCACTGACTGCATCTTTCTTTTGATGAAGCGAATATTTTATTTGTTTATGGTCGTACATGCGCTAGTGGACCATAGGCGATCTCTCGATTTGTTCGCACAGATGTTATGTTGATTTCTCCACTTCGTCCTTAATTTTTGCACACCAGTGCATTGCATTTTGACTTGAAGTGCCTACATTCAGGCTTTGTTTTTACTTGAGACACTGCTACAGAGTGGCAAAATGCATGCTGTTACTTCAGTTACCGATTTTACGAACTATTTTAATCACTTTAATTGGCTGATATAAAACAAGCCACATAATTTTCCATAAATAATTTTTGTACCGTTTTAAAAACGTTCCGTAAATGAGTAGAAGGGAAATTTTAATTTACTGACTGCAAAACATAACCTGCTCACAAAGGAGAGCGCCCGCCTGCGGCTTTACTATTCTTACTGTTAGCCGAGCTGTGCGTAGCGTCGTAAAATGCCTACACACCTGGCGTTACCTTGTAGAGAATAAATTCACAAATCTACATTTTCATGTAAAAGCACTACCTAAACTTACTGTCACACGAACGTACACCATAGTTTGACGGCAGCAGGGATTTTTCAACACTAGTCTTGTATTCCCTCTTCCGAGTGAGGTCGAAATAGGTGATAAGTCGTTGTTGTTAGCCGTGTCTCTAACGAGGAATGCCTTAGGAGACATGTGGAAAACAGAAAACAATCTTTCCTCGCGCTGTTCTGATGTGCACAACCGCTGCTGTTTCTCTTTCTCGCGTTTGCTTTTTCTGTCGTATTTTTCTCTCATCTCATTTTTATTCTACCTCTTTACTCTCTCTCTTTCTCTTTCTCTCTCTTTCTCTTTCTCTCTCTGTCCCTTTCTCTTTCTATGTCTTTCTCTTTCTCTCTCTCTTTCTCTCTCTCTTTCTCTCTCTCTCTCTCTACACAGACTTGCCAACTATACACAGTGACGTTCAGGGCTATATAGGAACTAAGTGGCATATTTATGTTCAACCCATTATCAGTGACGGATATGCTGGTTTCCCTATATCGTCGATATCGTAATGTCTGAATAATAATTATGTTCAAATTTTAACGACTCGTGGATCGATGTTCTTGGACGAACAGGAAATTGAGAGAAACCGCTCACGGCTTGTTCTAAGGAACTGTCCCAACATTCGTCTGGAATAATTGAGGAAAACAAGCTTAAGGATAGTTTTTCAATTGCTATGAAGAAAATTAATAATGCCATAAAATAAATATGTGTATAGAAAATCTTTATAGCAACAAACGTATGTTTATTTAACATTCCCTTTGAATTAAAGCAAAAATTTGTTAGTGTAAACAAAATAGCCTCGAAGAAATAATTCTTATTCATTTCTATTATTTTTTCTAGGAGAAGGGCAGTAAGGATTTGAAGGATACAAAAAAAGTTTCATTGCTAAGTGCATTCTCGCAGCTTATGAAGTCCAGAGTCCTGATTCTCAGATTCATCAATTGCTGCTTCTGCTGGTGAGTTTTTTCAATCCTATTATCGTATTTATTTAACTCACCGTGATTTTGTGTATGTCAAATTGCAGTGGAAAACAGCATAATATTTAATGTCATTACTTCTTTTAATTACAGGACACTAAAATAAGGCAAAATAATTTGTACGAAGCAATGTACTGACACAAACAATCACACGATGTTGTTAAATGCAAATAAAACATTCTCGAAAAAAATTATTTCAGCACGACATTAACGCAGTTCAAGGCACCTGACATGCTAATAAACATATCAGTAGTAACTATTACACTGGTACGAAATAGAAAATGAACACCCGGACGCAATGGTCCCACATCAATGGAGGTATTATTGGATAATTACAGAGATTGTACACTGTATATGATAATGATCACTGGGTCGTACACCTATGCACAGAGGCCACAGTGTGTCTTGAACAACAATGGCAGTATCTTGTGTAGCCGCTTTTTAGCGAATATGCAGTCCTGCAGTCGTGCGTAGATACGATCATAAAGTTTTAGGATGCCATCTTGGGGAATAGTGTTTCACGTTAATTCCACTTGTTGTTGCAAGTGTTGGAGGTTTGTTACCGGTATTGCAGACCACACCAAACACGCCATACCATCATGTCCCACACCTGTTCAATGGGGGACAGGTCGGGTGATCGTGCTGGCCAGGGGAGTTGACGAACACCTTCGAGAGCGCGTTGGGTAACACAAGACGTGTGAGCACGGGCATTGTCCTGCTGAAAAATGACATCTTCTTGGCGTTGTAGGAATGGCAGCAAAATGGGCTGGATGTTCTGGATGTAGCGTTCACCGTTGTGTTCCCTCAACAAACACCACAGGCGTACTGTCATTGTAGGCATCACAAATGAATGATATGCTAGTATATTTAATTAAAGAAGCTAAAAATATACCGGAAAGGGTCAGGAAGAATATCATGGAAAGGATGGGAAACCTCCACCAGATTATAGTGAAACAGGAAGTAGAGATTATTCAAAAGAACAGCGAAATATATCACCTAAAAGAACTAAATAGGATGGAAAAAGAAAGAATGGAAGAAGAAAGAGAAGTGGGTAAACAACATCGGAAAGAAGAAGCATGTAGTAAAGTTAGCGAAGGAACGTGGAATCAAGGAAATGGAATTGTGTGGGGGAAGAAAAAGGAAGAACCAGTAGTCATAATTTTAGAGCCAGCAATAGTAAGAACAGGAGACAGTAGTGAGACCACGCAACAGCAAGTGATGAAATACATAAGACCAAAAGAAAAGAATATACAAATAAATAATATATGGAAGGTACGTAACAATGGGATTGGTATGGAATTGGCAAACGAAAATCAAGCCAAGAAAATGGAACAGGAAATACAAGAAAAGCAATTGAAAGTTAAAATCATTAGAAAGGAAAAGAAGAAGCCAAAAATTATAATATTTGATGTAGACAGGAATAAAGGAGATGAAGAGGTAAAAGAAGAAATATATCTGCAAAACTTTATAGAGATCCCTAGGGATGAATATACTAGAACATGTAACATCCTCTTTAAAACAAAACCTAAAGATAATACACATAATATTATAATGGAAGTAAACTCACAAGTATTTCAAAAAATAATAAAGAGAGGCAAGATATACTGTGATTGGAGAGTGTACAACTGCAAAGAATTTCTGTCGCCCATGAGATGTACTAAGTGTTTAAGGTACGGACACACGATTAAATGGTGTAGGGAAAAAAATAGTGTTTGTGGCAAATGCACAGAAGAAGGACATACGGAGCAAGATTGTAGAAAGAATGAAGTAAAGTGTATTAATTGTATAAGAGCTAAAAAAGAAGGACAAAATAATAACCACACAGCAAGAGACTTGAACTGCCCTATTTTTAAAATGGCAAAAGAGAGATTAAGAAAGGAAATAGATTATGGTAACCAATATGGAGAGTAATAAGAAGATGGAAATGAAAATGATACAACAAAACCTACAAAAATCTAGGGTAAATACTGCGAATATCACGGAAGAAATTATAAACACTGGGATTGGGATTGCTCTTTTACAAGAACCCTACACGTATGAAGGAAGATTCCCTAATAACGACAGGAACTGGAGTGCAATGCACTGCCAAACTAAAGATAAAATACTAGCAATAACACTATGTCATAATAACATTGAAGCAATAATGTTAAATCAATATACGGACCCAGAAATAGTAACAACCAGGATATACATACAGGAAATGCCAGTTAATATAATAAACATCTATTGCCCGCCTACCAAAAACATCCAATTAAGTATAAATAAAATTAAGAAAATAATGGAGGAGGATAAGAACGTACAATATATAATAGCCGGAGACTTCAACGCAAAGTCACCAAGATGGTATTCAAAAAAAAGGGATGAAAGAGGAGAAATCTTAGAAGAATTCATGAATAAAAGGAATATGAATGTATTAAATGAAGAAGGAAACAAATATACGTATGATTCGATCCACGGAGAGGAAAATATAGATGTAACATTTGTATCGGACAGAATATATGAGAAATGTAAAAATTGGACTGTGGAATCAAGTATCAGCGATCACGGAAAGATAAGTTGGGATTTGACATGTGAAAGTGAGAAACTAGAAGACAAAACAAGATTACACCAAAGGGTAAAAGACTGGCAAATGGCCAAAAATAAAGTGAAAGAAGACCTGGAGAAAAATAAAGAAATTGTACAAGAAATGAACATAACAGAAAGAATAATTAAATTTAGAAATATAATTGTGAATGCATGCTCCCAAAAAATAAGGCAAATGAAAAATGATATTAAAAGAAGCAACGTGTGGTGGTGGAACCAAGAATTGAGAGATATGAAAGAAAAGGTTAGAGGTAAAAATAGAAGATATCGAAGCTGCTGCGCTTGTAGAGCCAAAGAAGAGAAGAAAGAGGAATATAAGAACGCCAGGAAAAAATACAAAAAACTAATTAGAACAAATATGCTAGAACAGTGGATAGACTTTGTTAAGAATGAAAACAAAGACAAAATATGGAATATACCGGATAAAATTATAAGGAAAAGAATTAAAAAACAAGAAAAAATCGGCACAATACTCGTCAACGGCAAATACACAAAGGGATTAAGAGAAACTTATACCACATTAATTGACATTTTAATACCGGACTCTGTAACACCTAATACACAGGATAAAATTAAAAACCATGCCGAAAATAGAGATATTAAAGAAATCAAAGAAATAGATATGGAAGAACTTGAAGATGCAATTAGAAATAGTGGACTCAAAAAAGCCCCCGGCAAAGATAAAATAACAGTTGAGGTTATTAAGGAACTGTGGGAGGAAATTCAAAAAGAACTATTGGATATAATGAATATTTGTCTAATTGAAGGTACATTTCCGGAAGAATGGAAGGAGGCAAATATGGTAATACTTTATAAAGGCAATAACAAACCAAAAGAACAACCGTCATCATATAGACCAATATGCCTCTTGTCCAGCTTCGGTAAGGTGCTAGAAAGAATAATATTAAACCGGATAAGAGAACAAACGGAAAAAGTCCTTAGTAATCATCAATATGGATTCAGAAAAGGAAGATCTACAGACAAAGCAATACATGAAGTAATGGAAATAATAAACAGAATGGACACAACATATATATTATTAGTTCTGATAGATATAAGTAATGCATTCTCAACACTCAACTGGAATTCAATAAAGACAGAGGTAATAGATTTAGATATAGAAAATAGTGAAAAGACCTTATTACTTGATTATTTCAACAATAGAAGTATTACATATAGCAATAATACAATTACTTATGAAAAAAAGATGAACAGAGGATGTCCACAGGGCTCCGTTTTGGGACCACTCATTTGGAACCTGGTATTCAATAAATATCTAGGCCTCGAAAAAGACACGAATATAGAACGAGTGGCCTTTGCGGACGATTGTCTTATCATTGTAGGAGCCAACAACAGAAGAGCATTAGAAAATAAAACTAATATGGAAATGAAGAAACTTGAACAATGGGTAGGTAAAAATGGACTGGCAGTAGCAGTTAACAAGACAGAAGGAATAATAGTTAAAGGCAAAATGGACACAAGACCACCCATAATTAAGTACAATAGTCAGAAAATTAAGATCGTTCATCAAACAATATATCTGGGAATAGTAATAGACAATAGACTTACATTTATACCACATTTAAATAAAATAGCAGATAAACTTAAAACCCTATGTAATAATATGAAATACAAAATATGGAAATACATAAAACACAATGCAAAATTAAGAAACATAATTTATAAGTCCATATTTGTTAGCGTAATCGCATATGGATCAATAGCCATCGATAGGAAAATCAATAATTCTCTGTTAATAAAGAAACTTAGATCGTTACAAAGATACATCATTATAAAACTACACGATATGACACCAACAACTTCATTTGCAGCATCGGTTATATTAAACAAGATTATCCCAATAGATTATCAAATCAGGAACAAAAATAAGATATTCAAACTGAAATTCACCAATGAGATAATAATAATAGACGGAACAGAATATCAAGGTTTCACCCAAGATAATATAAGATGGTACAATAGACTGGACAATGAAGAGGTATATAACTTAAAAGAAATAAAGAAGGAGCTATATAGAACAGCCATTAAAGAATGGGCAAGAGAATGGGAACAAACAGACGGCAACCTAAGTACTAAAAATTACATCAAGAATGCTGTCGAATGGTACAATGATAAGACAATATTTAATAAAAACCTGAAAATAATGATTAGCGGACATGGACAGATGAGATCCTATCTTAAGAAGATAAATAAAACTGATGACGAAATATGTCAATGTGGTATGGGAGTACAGGATAGCTATCACATTATGTATAATTGTAATATGTTCGAAGATGAAAGGAAAGAACTATGTAATAACTTAAATTTAAAAGGAGAATTATGGCCATTAGTACATTTTAACATATATAATGAAGAAGTATACAAAGATATTGAGAATTATATAAATAAAGTATACATAGTGGTAAAAACTCTTAATGACGACCTGCTAGATTAGAATAACATAGGATAAACGGGGGGCTAGGTAAGTAGTCGATTGCCCTGACAGGCGAGGCCAGTGGGGCGCCCAGTTACTGGGCAAGGGCCCCGGCAGCGCCACGCTTGCTGGCAAGGCTGTCAGGGAACGGCGAAAAGCCTAGACTTATAATACGATATGGGTTTTAATACTAGCAGGAGAGTTTTATAATCAATATTTTAAAGTGTTTTATATTTTATATATTATGTTATGTAATGTCATGTTACTTTAGACTCATGCGGCACTGTGTGCCGACTGTGAACTTAATATTTTAATATAATATTTTGTTGTTTTAAAGTTTTTAATTGACGAACAGGGGGGGTAAGGTCTTCGGGTGACGGCCTCCCCGTGGCTCCCCGTGGTAACTGGAATACCAGGCTAACAGTCACCACCCCCCCTGTTGGAGATTCCCAAGCCAGAGCAAAAGTAAATATAAATAATAGTACTATATAGTTTAATAACCCATTGATGGTTATCATTAATTTTAAACAATGTTATATAATTTTGAAATTAAAACTATATTGAAGGGATTGCATTAAACGTTCACTTGGCAGTGGCGAATATAATAAAGGAAATAAATGAATATAGAAATAGATAAATATTTATAAAACAATAAACAAGAATAAATAGTCAGTATAGGAGGAAATCCGTAGGGCCAAACGGCTAAGTGGATTAGAACGCGTACTCATACTAATGTCATTGTAGGCTATTGTCCCCCAGACCATGATGCCAGGAGTTGGCCCTGTATGTCGCTGCCGTATACACTCTGGTTGTTGCCGCTCTCCTGGTCGACACCGCATTAACGACCGTCACTGGCACAAAGTCAGAATCTGCTCTCATCACGAAACACAACTCCGTGCCATTCATCCCTCCATTTGCGTTGTTCGCGACACCATCCGAGGCGGACTGCACGGAAATGAGGTGTGAGAGGAAGCCTGGCGAGCGGCACCCTTGATCGTAGCCCAGCATCCAGCAAACTATTGGTGATGGTCCTAGCTGACACCCTGGGCGCACAATGGCCATAATCTGTGTGGCGATCAGCAATGGATTCTCGTCTGATGCGGCGGTCCAGATAGGAATCCGTATGCCGCTGCGGTCTGGAACCAGGTTGACGAACATGTGCACCATCGTTGGGCCACCGGCGCCACAAATGATGCACAGCAGACCCTTAACGTGCTACGCGTTGGGCAATTCTTCGGAAGAATCACCCAGTCTTCCTCAGTCCCACAATACGACCTCGTTCAAAGCCCGTCAATTGCACGAAGTGTGGGAGTCTATGCCATCGTGGCATGTCTACAATGCTTATTGCACACAGGCCGATGCTTGAAACAACAGACTTATCTTTCACCGCATCAACTACAGTTGTATTGGGCTCAGCGGTGTTATGACTAGTACGCGGTTCCTACTCTGTCCACAGCACAGCACTGTTAATCACTGCATGTACCGCCCTCTATCAACAGTTCCCCATGCGCATATGGTGTTTCTACGTTGCAGCTGTAGTGGCGTTCATTTTTTATTTTTCACGAGTGTATTTTTACACAGGAACAGTATATTTACACGTTGCCGATTCGAAAATAAAATTTCTGTATGTATTAATGAATCAGCAAAATATCAGACACATTAAAATATTCTTGAAAAAGTGTATATGATCCCATCTACCTATTATTTTGAAAGATTTTTTTCAGTGTAACTTGTGCACTAAGGTATACACTGAGGCGACAAAAGCCATGGGATACCTCCTAATATCGCGTCGGACCTCCTTTTGCCCGGCGAAGTGCAGCAACTCGACGTGGCATGGACTCAACAAGTCGTTGGAAGTCACCGGCAGAAATATTAGCCATGCTGCCTGTATAGATGTCCATAATTGGGAAAGTGTTGCCGGTGCAGGAGTTTGTGCACGAACTGACTTCTCGATTATGTCCCATAAATGTTCGATGGTTATCATGTCGGGCGATCTTGGTGGCCAAATCATTCGCTGGAATTGTCCAGAAAGTACTTCAAACCAATCACGAGCAGTTGTGTCCCGGTGACATAGTGCATTGTCATCCATAAAAATTCGATCGTTGTTTGGGTACATGAAGTCCATGAATTTTTGCAAGTGGTCTCCAAGTAGCTGAAAATAACCCTTTCCAGTCAATGATCGGTTCAGTTGGACCAGAGGACCGAGTCCATTCCATTTAAAAACAGCCCACACCATTATGGAGCCACCACTAGCTTGCACAGTTCCTTGTTGACAACTTGGGCCCATGTATTCGTGGGGTCTGCGCCACACTCGAACCTTACCATCAGCTCTTACCAACTGAAATCGGGACTCATCTGACCAAGCCACGGTTTTCCAGTCGTCTAGGGTTCAACCGATATGGTCACGAGCCCAGGAGAGGCGCTGCAGGCGATGTCGTGCTGTTAGTAAAGGCACTTGAGTCGGTCTTCTGCTGGCATAGTCCAGTACAGCCAACATTCACCGCACTGTCCTAACGGACACGTCCGTCGTACGTCCCACATTGATTCCTGCGGTTATTTCACGCAGTGTTGCTTGTCTGTTAACACTGACCATTCTGCGCACACGTCGTTGGTCTCGATCATTAAGTGCAGGCGGTCGGCCACTGCATTGTCCATGGTGGGAGGTTATGCCTGAAATTATGTATTCTCGGCACACTCTTGACGCTGTGGATCTCGGAATGTGGAATTCCCTAACCATTTCCGAAATGGAATGTCCCATGCGTCTAGCTCCAACTACCATTCTGCATTCAAAGTCTTGTTATTTCCCGTCGTGCGGCCATAATCAAGTCAGAAACCTTTTCACATGAATCACTTGACTAGAAATGAAAGCCCAACCAATGCACTGCCCATTTATACATTTGGTACGCGATACTACTGCCATCTGTATATTTGCATATTGCTATCCCATGACTTTCGTCACCTCTGTGCATGTTTATCATTGTGGTGTTGGAATGTTGCAGGCTGGCGAACGTCTTCGTGTTCTACGGCATAACGCTGAACTCGGTGGTGATGGAAGGCAACAAGTACACCAACTTCATACTGACGGTGCTGATAGAGATCCCGGGCACGGCCGTCTCCATTTACTCCATGAAGCTGGCGGGCAGACGTATGACCCAGGCGGGGTCGCTGGGGCTCTCCGGGGCCTGCCTGCTGGCCTTCTGCGTTGTACCTTCAGGCAAGTGTCGCCCACACTCTGCACTTCACCATGCCATTTGGAACGTATTTTATCATAACCAGTGGCGTTCGCGAGAAGGGGCGATCGCCTCCTCCGTGAATAAGAATTTCTAGTTCGATATGCAATTTTCATTTCCATTTTTTAAATATTTCGCCGGCTAAACAAAATGTTTAAGTTTGTCGAATGTATGTACAGATTCGTTTGCATATATAATCTCAAATTTTAATTAATGTCAGATGTATTTTTTAAATTAAATAAGATTAATTACACATCTGATTTTATTGGCTATCGCATGTGGGTGAATCTGTTTCCCCGTTGTCATGGGGAAAATACTGAACGTTTGTAATTCGTCCTGCAGAGGGTAAAAAAATATAATGAATCATCTCGTTCTAGCGATTCGGAACGTACTTCTCCCCCACCTCAAAAAAATTATCCAGTACTTTCGATATCGCTCCCTCCGAAAAATTGGTCTGCGTACACCTCTGTCGCAACCTACCCTAATCTAAGTGTTATGTGTACGTTCGAGTTAGGGACGCACCCTAAGTGCGTCTCAGGGTTGAGTCCCATACGCCTACACTAAGGGCCGTGTTTCAATGGGCTTATTTTGATTACAAAATGACACCGTGAACCAACTGACTACAGAAAAATGTGAACTAACTATAACGAAATCTTAAAATAACCGCCATGTTGGGCTGAACTTCAAAATACACACGCAAAACTTAAATTAAAAGTCTGTGTTAGATTAAAAATTTTAAAAATTCTAAAATACAGTGAAAATTTGTTTATATTAAATGTTATATTATTAAAAAAAAAAAAAATGTTGCTGTGAATTTGTTAGAATGTGGTCTTGGACCTATGGAATGTTGGCGTAACATGCTAAGCTCGTGGCTTGATTCTTCGTTCCGCTATGCAGTATGTGTACTAAGTTAACAATGCCCCACATTTCTTATTAATCTAAATTACTTTATATTTTTATCCTAACTGATAGCTCTCACATGACAACAACACACCCACAATCTGAGTTAGTTGTTTAAATCAGTAGAATTTTTTAATGAATCTTCAGTTAGTGAACTATTATCTAGTATCAGTGTAATACACACGTTTTACTCCAGGCCTTTGCAATTTACTAGGAATCAGTAGAAATCACTGTTTAATCAGTGAATACCAGAAACTAAAATTATTAGTAGAATTTTACTGATTCAAGTGGAACAGTTTCAACAGATCTTCAGCAGAATTCGCTTATTTGGAACAGTTGTAACTGTTTCGATTTTATATTGTAAGCTAGGACGCGATTTACTAAACACTTCTGTAATAATTTTTTAAATATAAATTTGCTGCTTTTAACAGCATAATTTTTATCTAACACACTGACTAGCATGCTTCCGGTTAAAGTCACCGTGTTGCAGAAAAAGCAACTCCATGTTTTAAAACGCCGTTTTAAAAGCGTAACATTTAAATTTGTGCACATTAACATTTAAAAATAAGATTCTGTTTATTTTCTGCACATAACAATAAGAATTAATATGTTATAAAATATGTCAGTTTATAACAAGTTCACAAATACAATTAATAAACAAATCAAACTTTTTTTTTCAACGGTTTAATGCTAAATTGGCAGAACATTTTATCCTAAGCAGAGATATCTAAAGAGCTCAGCTATTTACGAATAGCTTCTAGTTTTCTTTTTCACGCCGTTACTCTCAAGTTGGAGCAAGGTGAATTGATCCAAATCGGTGAAATTAATTGGGGTTGCCAGCCAGTGTAAATTGCTAGACTGTAATCGCATAAATTCTGCTGATTACATCAGTGACTCAACTTCACTGATGTTTCCACCGATTTACAGCGATTCTACTGCCGCGAGTACTGATTCCAGACGCAGTCGAGTTACAATTCGCGTGCCAGTAGAATGGTCTTAACATAATGTTTAATGAAGAAAATTTAACTGATTTAAATTACTAATTCCGCTTTAGAGAAAAGGCTAAATTGCCATGCCGAGGTTGGATAAGATTATTTCACGTTATCTTCTAATCACGCACCTGCCAAAGGCGCTCGTGACCTCCCACGGCTTTGCTGATAACCTCGCGACAAGGCGTAAAACCAAAACTTCGATTTTTATCATTTATTCAATTGTATTCCAGTACCGTATCCCTGTTTAGCATCGCGAAGCTTGAAGCCGACTTCACTAATGCTACCTCGCGTGAGTCCTTTTATAGCATGGGAGGATTTCTTTATAATACGTATTTGTCGTTTTAAGCNGATTTCTTTATAATACGTATTTGTCGTTTTAAGCCCACGAAAATGTCTGCAGCGAACGCGCTTTCAAACAAGTTCCTCTAGTCGCGACAGTGAATGTGGTTTCTGTATGTCTCCCGAGTCTCCTGTGGTGAGATGTGAAGTGTTGGGTTTCATCTTCATTTGCTGTGATGTCTGCATGCATAGTCCATTAATAGGCTATTTCCGACTTTCTTGAAGTCCTGCTAAAGTTGTACTTGTAGGCTATTCCTCCACCTCGTGCAAACAAAGCTTAACTAAGTGTGGAGAATTACACCGTATTTGTCCGCACTAAGTNTAGGCTATTCCTCCACCTCGTGCAAACAAAGCTTAACTAAGTGTGGAGAATTACACCGTATTTGTCCGCACTAAGTTGAGTAATATTTTGCATGAGAACTATTTATTACTAGACACTACCAATGAACCTATTTTCTGTCTGTTTTTATTCGTATTCGTTATAAATTAAATATTATAATTTATAGATAAGATATATGTGAAAGATCAATTTAACTAAAAATAAGATACTTTCGTGTTGACAGAAGTAAACACCTCACAAAAAAGTTTGGAATGTACATAAAAGAAAGCATAACAATTAGAAGTTACCAACTGTACCGATACAATACATGAAATGCAAAGTGTTTCTAACAAAATAACATTTCTCCAATATCACAAACAAATAAACACAAAGAACAACAACATTAACGTAATAATGTATCTGACTATGGAGGGTTTCTTTTGTCCTACTGCAGCTTAGTACCTTGTAAGGCCTCCATGTGCTTTGTACAGGTCCCTAACACGCCGCGGCATGCTTGTAATCCTCGTGTTGTCATCTTCAGGACGAAGGTCACATTCCATCCGGGCAGCTCTCATGAGATCTGGAAGTGTTCCTGGAGGTTGTGAACGATTATAAACTGCTGTTTTCAACTTTTCCCAGGCATGTTAAGTGCGTTAGTGCGCTCTCTGTTGATCACAAAAGAACTACATAACTCGTACCACCCAACCTGCCTTATCTTACAATATTCCAAACTTTTTGTGAGATGTATGTATAACTCTTGTGATGTATGGCATATTCAGGAAACGACCAAGCAAGTCATATATTGGGGAGGATAGGGGCGGGGGCTTATTTTTCAAAGTGTGCATCATATACTGCGAACAGGCTATATTTCGCAGATATGCAGAAAGTGAGGCTGGCGTTGTACATGCTCGGCAAGATGCTGGTGAGTCTGTCCTTCACCTCGCTGTACGTGTACACCGCCGAGATGTTCCCCACGCCCGTCAGACTCTCCGTCAACGGCTTCTGCAGCATGTTCGGCAGGATCGGCAACGTCGTGGTGCCGCACACGCCTCTGCTGGTAAGAACTGCGTCTCCCAAGACGCTCATACTACAGCCATCTATGGCCGTCGCAGCAATGGCATCATGTTACCGTGGCGAGCCGCGTATTCGGAAATCCATCGATGGATCCACCAATGGTTGGAACACCGGTGTACACAGGTCGACACATTTTTCGGAATGTCAAGGTTGACTTTTCATCGGAATTTGCATCTGCTTCTAGACACAAATTATTGCAGTAACGCGCAAGTTTTAAAGTTTCCATCGGCCTTTTGTAATACTTGACGCTAGAATTACCTCTGTACATTTCGGAAAGCTTTAAAATAACGGGAAGTGAACGCGTTTACTTTTATTTTTCATAGTAATCGTTCTAAAATTTATCGGGTTGTGTTTTGACGCATATCTACCAGGGCCACCGAATTTTCAGGACTGTTGAACAGGTGGTTCAATCGGTTTAAGCGGACTCAACTGAAACAGTAGGTATTGAACGTCCAGTGTACATCGGTACTTCACCGGTGAATTTCCAAATACGCGGAAGGAACACATGTCAGTGATAGTTCGGTATCATCCCTTGCAACAACTCGTAAATAAAGGACCGTGAATTTCCCAAATCATTTCTGTGGCATGTTACGAGTTCAAGCACGTGGACTCTAGTATTTTCTTTAACTATTTCAACAACAGTTGTTATGACACTGCCTGAGTGACTCTTCAACTAGCAATAAAACAGGAAGAAATAATGTGACTTTATCACGTCCAATCTAGTTAAATAAATCAAAGGTTCTCATCATGGCAGCATTCACAGTTGTGGTCCGAATATGTAAAATACTGGGAAGTCTTAAGCTGCTGCCAAATAGATTCGAGACACCCATGTACCTCTACTTACAATTCACGAGGAATTAAGTAATATACATATTGCTCGGAGGCCACCACAATTGTAAGCTCCCAAATTTTTTGACGTAAGGTATATCGATGTGAACGTCATGTGAAAGCGTGTCTGCTCGTTGCGCTAGGATACTATAAGTGTGTAGGCTTGTTTATGCATTGTCATTATTGTGCAATGTATGCTCGACGGTACCTACGATCGTACACATTTTGTAATAATGATATGATGTACAGTGTATACAGGCATAATGATAAATGGTTTCTCGTTGCTTATGAAATAGAGTTTCTACCAGATGGGATAATCCAAGTATATGATTACAAGACATGTGCAACACCCAGGCTTTACGAACTGCTATTTTGCAGGGACCCCGGGGAGTTTACAGAATCGGACCTGCTGGAATTCAACACGTTACTCTAACTCAAGCATGCACTTTGCCAAGATAACAATCCCGAGACCGGTGCTTATAAGGACGAAGATCGCGAAAAAATCGACATTCTCGCAGATCTCTTCCGTGGTCTAGCACTGAAAAGTGGGGACGATCTGAAGAAGACAGATGGTGACAAGAACATCCACTAGGTGTTTTGGGAAGACCCGAACGAACTCGTCGATAGACTACGACTACTGGTTGCTTCGCAAAGGGTTGAAAATTACTCGCAAACCAACGAGATTATATCCATAGTCGAACAACTGAAGTTGGGAGGCTACATACGATGAGTCGGATGGGAGTCGTCCACGAACTGCATGCGGCTGCCAGGCGCAACTACCACTGTCGCAAGGTCATGATTTGTGGGATGAATGACCTGTTTCAAGCCGACCTCGTGGAAATGATATCATATGCTCGGGTCAACAAGGGCTGCAAATACATGTTGACAGTCATCGATGCCTATGTAAAATTCGCCTGGGCCAGGTTGGTAATGTCGAAAAATGCATGTGATGTCACCGAGGCCATGGCAGATGTGTTGCACGAAGGATGCATCTCAACCAACTTGCAGACATACCAGGGCAAGGAATTTTACAATGCAAAGTTCAAGGCCCTGATGAAGAAACATAACATAAATCATTATTCCACGGACAGCAAACTCAAAGAATCTATCGTCGAGAGGTTCCACAGAACTATGAAGGGCGAGATGTGGAAGCATTTAGCTGCGAATGGCAGCTACACGTGGCTTGAGCTACTACCGAAACTCTTCCACTAGTATAATTCTACAGTACACTCGACCACTCGCATGAAGCCCGAAGATGTCAAGGAAGATTCTCTGGTTCGGACAGTGTATGCTATTCTGAAGAGGAAGGGCCCATGCAAACCTAAAGCCAAAATCGGCTACCTGATGTACATCTCCAAACAGAAAGGTGTCTTCGAGAAAGGGTTCCCAGCGAATTGGAGCCCCGAACTGTTTCGTGTGCGATGTATACGCAAATATGCTCTGAGTACCTACTATCTCGAATATTTTAACACCATACTCATCCATGGTGGCTTGTACACTGAGGAGATCCAGCCGATGCAGTTTCCAAGCGTGTATTTGGCCGAGAAGGTGCTGAAACGATGTAACAGAAGGGTGTACACCAAGTGGTGGGGTTTTCCTGCCCACTGCAATTCCTGGGTCGCTGAAGCGGACATCGAGAGGTGAACTCGCAGTGGAAGAGGTTGATGCAAATATAAAGACTTTTATTCAAGGGCTTATTTGTTTCCTCATGTGGTACATTACCGAATAAAATCTATTTAAAAGAAAGTATGTTGTATTTAGTTACTTTTAAATACCCCTGCTGCAGGTTTTTTTGCTGACATCTTCAGCATGGATGAGCAGTCCCAAACTGAAGGATGGCTGACCAACACAAAATAGATGTCTTTAATGAAAAAAATATATAAAAATAAAAACTTAATCAAAAAATTTAATAAATAAAGTAAAAAAGTAAATTATGCTTTTAAAAATATATTCATTATTTTGAAATACTTATTTCATAATTTTTATAAGAAAAGTTATTTTAAGAAAAGTGACAATAAAACTTATATTGTTCTTAAATATAATTTTTCTCCATACACATGATATTACTTATACTTCTTTTTAACTCTTTTACCAGCACATGTCCCGATAACCGAGTGGCCTAAGGGATGCCGACCTAAGGTTCGGCAGTTCGATCCCACCCTCCTCCAGATGATATTTTTAGCTCCGAAATAAAAAAAAAAAGCGGCCGATCCGCAGCCCTCAGCCCTGGCACTCGGATACGCCAAATCTATCTACTCTCGTTCTTAGAGGTGTGCGACACGTGCGGTCGCACAGGACCTCGCGCCTAGGGGGCCTCGCGCCCGGAAAACAAGATTTATTTAGGAAGAAATAATCAAATTTTTTAGTCTTTGTTTGTCTGTGAATTATAAATATTTCACGATAAAATGTGTATATAAACATAGTTATTTTTAAATGTAAAATTATTTATGAATTAAATATTAGGCGCGAGTCACGCGCGCTCGAGAGCAGAGCATATTGTTGGAAAAGTGATTGTGTTTTGGGGGGCGGTATTAACTGATTTGGAAGGGAAGGGCCTCGCTAAAGTTTTTGCACCGCCCCGCTGCGAGGCCGAAATTTTTGCAGCGGAAAAATTCTTCGCTGCATCTCCGCTGCAAGCTGGCGAAGCACACTGGATGAAATGCAAGATGATTTCTTAAATGTGGAAACATTGATGTAATTACATACAATGGTATTGGAAAGGAGATATTAACACAACTGGATGAATGAGTACGGCAAAAAGGAGAAATTTGCAAGTTGTTTCCAATTCGTGCAATCATCATTTTTATTAATTTAGGTATGGTGTTCACTTCAGAATAATTTTAAAAAATGTTCGCTTAAAATATTTTAAAACTATGCAGTAGAAATTAAACAAGCGTCACTCTTTAAGAAAGTAGTCGCAAGCAGCAGTTTATTCAGCAGGACCTGCAGCGCTCTAGCAGCACTTTGCCTACTGAATACACCCGATGTATTAGATTACATAGTCATACGGCAGCAAAGTAATACCTTTCGCAGTGTCATTTCATCAGTTGGTCATTATATTATACAATTTGAGCACTGAAGCAGTGAGCAGTAATCATTGGCTCACAAAAATTGTGTGCACGATACACGATAGCGATGTGGTGTTATTTTGACGATGAAAAGAAAACACTTATTTATAAAATAGTAATTTCTTTCGTTCGTTCTCTTTATCCCCCCGAGGGCTTGTGCTCAGACTGAGGGGTAAGCGTGTTGCCGTGTTGTAGGCGCAGTACATGGAGAGTCTGCCGCTACTGCTGCTGGGCTCCATAGCGGTGTCTTCAGGCGGGATGGCTCTGTTGTTCCCGGAGACGCTGGGCGTGCAGCTGCCAGACACCATCGAAGAAGCAGAGCACATCGGCACCGCNTGGCTCTGTTGTTCCCGGAGACGCTGGGCGTGCAGCTGCCAGACACCATCGAAGAAGCAGAGCACATCGGCACCGCACCCAAGAACATCGCCTTTACTGCCGAGAAGCCCGCTCAGCCTGCCGACCCTGCCGTCTGAGCCACGCGCTTTCTGGACTATCGCGCGCTCACGTCAACCACAACGCTCTGAAGTGCAGACGTGCCGCTTCAGTGCTTCTTCGCAGTCAACCCTCTGACTATGTTCCCCGCTGGCATTCTCCAGCAATACATTGCGTTGTATAACTCATTGCAAAATAAATATTTTTTGTATATAATTTTGGTTTGTATTACAAAAAGGCAGTGCAAGAAATAAAATGTAAAGTATATGCATCATATAATTATTTTTCCATCACATAAGGCTTTAGCATGTGTCTCTTATATGTACGAATATCCATGTAAGGAACCTTGTTAAAGATATTGATTGAAAATGTATGATACTTTACATACTAGTACCCATTGTGTGTGTTCCAATTAACTATGTAACAGCGATGGTTCCATTTACAGTGGAGCAAGGCCAGAGCAATGTGGAACACCATAGATTGGCAATGTGAGGTGTTTAGTGACGAGTGCACTTCATTGTGGGGACTGATGATCATCGCGCCCGGCTGTGGAGGGACCCTGGTTGAGTTGAGTTAAGAGAGTTGGGCGGCTCTCAACCAGGTCGTCTTGGGATTCGATGAGGGGAAATGAGGTGAGAGTGGAGCAATGCCAGAATGCAAGGGTGGGGAAACGGGAGATCCCCGAGAAAACCCTGGCCGACCAGCGACATTGTTCGGCACGATTCCCATTTGCGAAATCTGGGAGTGACCCGGCCGGGGATTGAACCCGGTTTGCCTTGGTGGGAGGCGAGCAGTCTAACCGCTCAGCCACTGTGCTCCTCTAGGGCCCCTGGTGAACGCTACAATCCCAGTCCGCTATCGAGCAGTACACTTTCCCCACAGCAGGCATCATGGTCTGAGGAGCCATAATCCTACAATAGCCAATCCACTCTCGTCATGTTATGTAGAACATTGACGGCCCAGCGGTATGGTGATGAGATCCTACATCACCATCTGCGCCCATTTTTGCCGGGAATCTAGTTGCTATATTCCAGCAGAATAATTCCTGATCGCACACGGTACAGATCACCCAGAACTTCCTTCGTAATTTCTAAACACTACCATGGCCTGCCCGCTCCCCTGACAATGTCTCCAATCGGTCATTCGTGGGACCAGTTGAAATTTCAGCTGCCGCCGTGCCACGGTATCCGCGATTTGGAACACACCGTCCAACAATTGTGGTCCCATCTGCCTCGGGACACCTGGTGCCTTAAATAGCGTAAAATTATTTTGAGAAGAAATATATTATATGGAAAATCATGAAGGTAAGTTTATTAATATGTTCAGCTGATCAAGCGCTCCAGAGCATAACATATATCATATTTTTTCTCAGGCCTTGCTTAGACAAAGGCTATGATAATTTTAAAATAAGTGTTTATCTTAGTTACTGTTTGGAATTGTTTATTTTCTATACTAGGATCCTGTTAGCAGTTTTTACTTTCATCTGGTACCAAGACAGAAACGGCAATGTAACACAATTGAAATAAATGTTGTCTCATTCGATCTGGTATAGGACTACGATGCGAGCATGACCTTGAGTTTGCGCCGCGCATGTGTGAGACGCGGGTGGGGGCCCGCAGCGACTGGTGGCTATTTTGTGCACAATTAAAAAATTCCGGGCAGTATATCTCGCGACTCCGATGAGCTAGCGTGCTGGTTTTGGTTCCAAACGAAATACCTCGTCCAGTTATGTCTATTTAAGTAAGCATGTCATTTGTTTTATTTCGTTCCCATATCCCAAAGAAAATATGACTCGCTAACAGGCATATTCACATAAAACCCACAGCCATGTCCCAGACGTAGTCACAGGCAGTAAATGATTATAAAGGCTGTTCGCATTTAACGGAGTACTTTTGAAATCAATCTCTGAAAAATGTCACTGCCCCTGCCGTATTTTAACAGGCGCATTGACTGGTATGTGCCCAGTAAAGTTGGTAACAATGGGCGGAAAGTAGTTCCACGTCTTAAAGGATGAATTAAAAGTAGATAAACATTTGTGTATACTGAAATTATTTATTTTGCTTTCTGTTTTTTTTTTAATGTTGATAAGTTTAAGAATTAACGCATTTGTAAAATATTTACATTTTTAATAATTTCGCGGATTTACTTGACCGAAGCACGAATAACATATTGTGGAATAATACACAGTGCACATACAAGTAGATCTTAAGCAGGGCTTTCAAAAGTGCTCGGTTTACCGTGAGCAGCCCATAGCTAAGCCGTAATTCGTGCCGTAGAGCAGTGATTAGTTATAGAAGGTCAAGTCCCAGCAGTCTCTCTGAATCTTTGATACTAGCGCTCGGTGAAAGTGGTACGAAATACAGGCAGAAAAGGGTATAAAAAAAAGGGGGGGCGGGAATTTTAAATCATATTGCCTATTTTCTTACATTTAAGGGTGTGTAAAATTCACGATGTTTGGGACGTTCTAAGTATGATTTAATATTACTATTATATGCTCATTTTGAATAGGATATGTTTTATAGGCGGTGATATATATATAATATATATTATATATATATACACGGTAGACTATAACAAGACAGTGGCTTTCGTTTTGGCTAACTCAGACATTTGCGGGTTTTCTTTTTCTTCATGCTAAGCGTACATTTATTAATAAATACGGAATTTTAAGTTATGCTATATTAACATATTTTATGTTACATTGTACGAATATTCTCGGAATATTTTCAACGATAGGCCGATCACTATGCTTATAAATTGCCGATGAAATGTTTTTGCTCAAATCTGTGACATGTGGTCAGTTAGACCTGTGGGAAATAATACGTTTTTTCATGCAGTGAGGCCTAACCTATCTGCTACGCAAGCAGCACATGTTTGAATTATGATTGGGGTTTACATATCCACGAATGTCACTGATGAGAAATTCTATTCTGTAATAAAAGATAATTGAGACTAGTAAGACAATATGACAATATAAAAAGAAAATATTGTAGTTCTAATTTTTACTGCACCAGTTGTCATCTGCTGAACGAGGTAAGATTGTTGTTAGACTTCTGCAAAATAATTCTGCCCTAATTTCTTACATCTACAGCAATGAGTAAACACAGCCCCATATATGGAGCTCTGTTCACAAAATATTGTAGACCGCAGATTTTTTTTAAAATTATTTACACTATTCAGGCTAAACAATTTTTTAAAATGTGAAAGTATAAACCTACAAGTATTAAAAACGCCATTTTTTTTAAAAATATTTTCATTCTGGAAAAAATCTTTTTGCCTATTACTGAATCATACAGTCCTGTGCTTGATATGAAATATTTCAAACACTGGTCATTCAAGTTGGTCTGAGATTATCAAAGCCTCATCCTCTCTCCTGAAAGACTTTCAAAATTTTTATTAGATGTCAGAAAAATAATATTTCACTTGGAAGGCATACTTTAGAACACAGTTTTTTACACAGTTGGGTTTGTGTTGATTACATTATTCATAACGCATCATGCTAAGCACTTATTTGCCTCGTAGTAATCCAAACAGTCGATACAAAGAATCTATGTACAGAGAACCTTAATTATTTCTGTGCATAAAATATGGCATAACAACAAACAATATAATTATATGCCTACAGTAAAGCTAAGTAGACCTAAGCATCAATGATAAGTTTTATATATTTTGAAATTATTTTAGCTTAAGAGTGGCATCTGTTGTGACCAAGTCCTGTGATATTTAAAGTATTTGTATTATTTTATTTATAATGCCAATGTATTCGCTTTGAGTTCGTATTAAAACTATTTGTGGTGTTTGTAAGGCCATAATGAAATGTAATATAGGCATACCCAAAACCTGATTTTTTTTTTTTTGTAATTACACACAACTTAGACAACTGTAAAAATATTTTATGCATAATCACTGGAGAGTATTGCCTGATCAGTATTTAGATGTATGGCATAGCATACCTACCATTATTATTCCTAAAGTAATCCAGAAGTTTGGCTGAATCAGCGTTGTTCAGCCTTGATCTAAACTACGTTAACCACAGAGTACAAACACAAATGTGTAATCGAAGTGTACGTCAACAGGAGACTAATTTAAAATCCAAATTTGAAGTTTGCATGAATGGTTCTTGACAAGTTAATTTTGTTGTGATTGTCACTGCATATTAATTAGGTAACCTGATTTTACTCTATGCCTACGAGTATATATTTAAATATTGAAGAGTGGCTCACTGTAATACTATTTTTATTTGCCTTTCTGAGATTGTAGTGGTTCACTCTCTGCAGGCATACAAAAAAATTTGGCACAGGAACAAAAAGTATTTAAATGGCAGGTTTCTTGTGTCCATATACTTTCATTTTGTTTTAATTCATAACTACACACCTTTGTTGAGAACAGCTGAGTTAATGAGCCTACTGATAGTAAATTAGTATTCTTGTATAAAGTAAATGTTTTAATGAAATAAATACTTTGTAAGTGTACCATATTAATTTTGTTACTCATTCATGAAGGGCCTGTATTCCATTTGTTATTGCACCCATAAAAATAAATTCATAAAAATATATATGCATTAAATATGAATGTGTGTAGGTGTTTATAAACATCGATGATGACCTCCATTCTGTGTGAATAACGCGTAAATGTTGCAACATGCGTGGCAGTACTTGCTTATCGTAGTTTAAAACACCTCACTGTTAAAACAATTACAAGTTTAATTAATTTGTTTTAACTTGCAATTGAGTTATTGATCGTTGGCGAACGCTTCCTTCTCTCCTCCCTTTTCGCTCTCCAGTCCCTTTCTGATTTGCCTAGCCCCTTAACCATCACCAACTCCTTCCACAACACATTCCACTCCCCCACAGTTCTCTCCAGCATGGACTGCCTTCCCCCTTCCATCCGCCTCCATAACCTCTGAAACTTTATACTGTTGGTACCTCTGCCCCTGTACAGCTCCTTGGCTAAATGTACACTTAACTTCTCCCATCCTCTCACTCCATTCACCATCCTGTACATCCTGCCCAGCCTACTCACTCTTCGCCTGTCCTTTGGGATCCTCCGTCCCAACTAAATCATTAAGGATGCCCTAAACTTCCTTTCTTCTTAACATTATTACCTCTTCCTTCCCCATTCTCCTTTAACCCACCTCGCTGCCCTTCTTCGCACCTTATCCAGTTCCCATATCTTCTATTGCACATACAATGTTTCCCAGACTGCTGCTGCAAATTATATTAACGGCCTAAACATAGCTTAATATGCCTCCTTCACATGCCCACCAACCCCCTTCACTAGTCTTCCAAGCATTCCTAAAGCCCTTCTTCCTATGTATACCACTCTCTGTACTTACTTTTCCACCTTAGACCATTCTGAAACACCAATACCGAGTACTTATTTCATTTAATTTATTTGTATTCCTTGAATTCCTATATGAGATAGTTCTCAGGAATATATATCTTGTAAATATACATTTTTACAAACGATATCAATCGATACAATTGTCTAACATGCCTAAAACAATTAGTAACGCCGTGCAGTTATAAACAATATATAACTACCATAAAATAAAAGGCAACCTTAAAAATGTTACCATTAGTAAAAATATTCTGCAATTGTAACATTCTCAATTCGACACTCAAAAAAATCTAAGCTTCATTTGCTTTTCAAGTACAAATCAGATCCCTCGTAATTATGTTAATAAAATTATTAATTTAATCATTTTACTTATTGAAATTAACTGCTTTGTTCCAAAAATTAGCACCAAGATCATGGATTTCCTCAAAATAATCTTATAGACTGTAGAAAGTACATTGAATTAATTTATTTTTTATTATTGTCTTAAATTTTTAACTTTACCAAACCTTAAAAATTCTTCAGGAACATTAAGTAACTTATTAAGTAATATTCTACCTACATATTTAGTCCCAGTTTCAAAATTTGGTATTACTACGTTATAAGTCCCACATGTATCTTACGCATGTATGTTTTAATTATTTCGAAAATTGTTTTAATTTTTAAGACAATAATTCCATCTAAGTATATTCATTTACAACTGCTGTAATATCACACTTTTAAAATGCTTTTCTACAACTAGAGAATTTCTTGTCTTTTTTTTAATAATTCGAATAATTGTCGTTTTTTGTAACGTTTAGATTTTTTACACATTCCTCTTTCCTTATATTTCAATATTTTATACCATAGTCGAATGAAAATAAGCATAATAAACATGTTTCAAAGTGTTTAATTAACTAAATCCACCAAATGTCTCAACACATAACAAGATGTACTCAATTTGTTTGCTTGATACTTTAAATGTTCCTTATATGTTAGATGTCGATCAATACAAATTCCTAAGAATTTAGTTTTTATTCACTTGCTTAATTTTATTATTTATTTTTATTTATGTGAATATTATTATTTTTTCTCTATATTGTCTGCACTGTTATTTCTAAGATTAAACTTGATGTAAGTTCTTTTTGTAGTATTCAGAACTAATCTATTGCTTGTAAACCATTGATGCTCTGAAGCTTTTCCTATCTCCTGCCCTTTCCAGTTATAAGTATCTTTGTTTTTCATATATAACTCTCATATAACTTACTGGCTTCAACTGCCTTAGCATAGTTGATCCCCTTCCTGACTAGTAAAGGTTATAACATGTATTTTAACAAAAATAGCGAATTGAAACCTGCCACATTAACATTTGTTGGCAGGTACAACATATTATAGTCTTCGTGTTATGATCCGAGTACAAGTCATACTTTAAGTGCCTTAAATTCAAAGGGTGAAGTTACAGGAATCAAAGTTTATATGCACCCATCCATCCAATGAAGTATGAATAAATCACATGGTTGTACCGCATATTTGCTTGTTTTTTGCTGTTTATAGAATGAGTGAGATGCGTGTATTATTATTTGGTACTTGTGTAGGCACTACATAAATTGTAATATAGTTTTTTTAACCATGAAAATATTAATTATGAGTACGAGAAATAGTCGTTTTTAGATTTTATAACGTGTTCTCAACTTCTTGAAAGCTAACTGCATTAAGTAGTTGAATCATTTAATTTTTGGTTGAAATGTTTCCAAACAGTCCCTGGGTAGGACAAAGTGGGGGAGGGATGCGCAGAACACGGTTGGGCGTTGAAAAATCCACCTGGGCCCTCAAAGCCAGAGGCCCCTTAGACCTGCATGATAAAAATAGAAGTGATACTGACAGAAGATGAAAAAAGGAATTTGGCTAAAATTTAAATGCCTACTTAATATTTTATTTTCAGAGGCTCTGTATGAATTACAAAGCCACTACTAATGTTTTAATTCGAAAATTTAAACAGGGTTTATCCTCAAACCTCCTTACAGTTGCCACCCTTCTTCTCCTTAAAAAAAAAAAAAAAAATAATCTAGAGTCACCGTTTTCAACGGAGGCTCGTACCTCTGCAGTCCGCCACTGAAAAGGGAAATTGTGGGAGAAATTTATAGGATTACTAAGGCCATGTTCAAATTGGCACTTGTAGTTTTCTAGAAATTATATAAAAATAAAAACCGAATAAAAAATGAAATAAAATATATGTTCTATTTTTAAGTACATATTTTCATAATTTTTAATAAGAAAATTATTTTAAGAAAAGTGACAGAAAATATTTTCATTACATATTCTTATTCTGGAATAATAATGACAACTGAAACTTGCATTTTTTTAAATATGATTTTTTTTCCCATACATGATATTACATATACTTCTTTAAAACCCTTATTCCAGTATATATCCCGATAGCCGAGTGGTCTAATGCGTCTGCATGCCGGCCCAAGTTTCGGCAGTTCTATCCTGCCTTGGTATTTTAGTTTTCAGTGTAGCGTAGCGGCTCTCGGACACTTCTTGTGAGATGTGCAGGGTTATAGTTAGTCCCGTGTAGAGAGACACCGTGTGGCACCGATGTAAATAACTTTTGTGTGGCAGGAGAACATTCACAAATAGCACAACAAAAATTCAAATGCAAAACAACCAGAAAAATCACTTGGAAAAATATCTACACTGTTACAAGAAATGCCCGTAAAATTACGGAAAAGACCGATTACAAATTATCCAGACATCTGCATTCAATTACGATCTCTTCCTTTTTTTTCAATAAGGTTCCCTCCGTAAATTCCACATAAATCTCCGTGAATTCACGGAACGTGTCCACAAACTTGCAAGTTGTTTTTTAAATCTGCTATTTATAAAAAGGGGTTACAAAAAAATTCGTGACAGATAGTTTTCAAAATATTTAATTTATTCAAGATGACTTGTTAAAACTTTGAGCATATGTGACATGGCAGGCTACTGTATTTAAATCAAACTAAACACATTTAATTAATTGTCTTCATTACTATTTAAATACCATGCCTTAGCCAGTCAGTAATAAACACAAAACCCCATCTCAAGGTATACGCAGGCGTACCTTATCTGTGCTGTCAAACTACTGTCTCAATACAAAGAATAAACGATACTACTTGACTTAATTTAATTTAAATATCCCGCGTGCCCCAAATTTTGTTGAACACTAACCCTGACNTCTTCCTTTTTTTTCAATAAGGTTCCCTCCGTAAATTCCACATAAATCTCCGTGAATTCACGGAACGTGTCCACAAGCTTGCAAGTTGTTTTTTAAATCTGCTATTTATAAAAAGGGGTTACAAAAAAATTCGTGACAGATAGTTTTCAAAATATTTAATTTATTCAAGATGACTTGTTAAAACTTTGAGCATATGTGACGTGGCAGGCTACTGTATTTAAATCAAACTAAACACATTTAATTAATTGTCTTCATTACTATTTAAATACCATGCCTTAGCCAGTCAGTAATAAACACAAAACCCCATCTCAAGGTATACGCAGGCGTACCTTATCTGTGCTGTCAAACTACTGTCTCAATACAAAGAATAAACGATACTACTTGACTTAATTTAATTTAAATATCCCGCGTGCCCCAAATTTTGTTGAACACTAACCCTGACNACCCAGTCCTGACAGAATCCCAGCAAGATGTTCACTTCCATTTTTCACAATTCTTAGCGTCCGACCATTTTTTTTTTCTAACTTCTCTCTATCCACCGTTTTTGACTGGTCAGAAGTCACGCAGCCAGCTACGTCACATCAATAGCGTAATCAAAATGTCATGCTCGTTGCCATAGTTACAATAAACAACAGCATAGATTACACATTGTCTCTGCGTACATGAAATGTCTTTTTATTNTGCTCGTTGCCATAGTTACAATAAACAACAGCATAGATTACACATTGTCTCTGCGTACATGAAATGTCTTTTTATTTAAACAACTTGCATATCTCTTTACAACAAGAATTTAGATTTAAAAAAAAATTAAATTAAATTATTACGAGCTGTACCAAAATTCATCTAAATTGCTCTAAATTAAAATCAAGCCGTCATTTAACCAATTAACACAACAAACGAAAAACACAAATACAGAAACTAAATCTCGCTAAAATAAATTATAACAAAGCATATGTATTACGCATTCATGTGTTACACTCCTGTTCCTACTGCAACCAACACTGACTCACAGTATCGGCAGAACAGTTCNTGCTCGTTGCCATAGTTACAATAAACAACAGCATAGATTACACATTGTCTCTGCGTACATGAAATGTCTTTTTATTCAAACAACTTGCATATCTCTTTACAACAAGAATTTAGATTTAAAAAAAATTAAATTAAATTATTACGAGCTGTACCAAAATTCATCTAAATTGCTCTAAATTAAAATTAAGCCGTCATTTAACCAATTAACACAACAAACGAAAAACACAAATACAGAAACTAATTCTCGCTAAAATAAATTATAACAAAGCATACGTATTACGCATTCATGTGTTACACTCCTGTTCCTACTGCAACCAACACTGACTCACAGTATCGGCAGAACAGTTCNTGTATTACGCATTCATGTGTTACACTCCTGTTCCTACTGCAACCAACACTGACTCACAGTATCGGCAGAACAGTTCTAATGGCGAGCAATGTACCGAAACGTCCAACCTGCTTCTCGAGAACCGACGATGCAGCATCTCTCAAGCTCATCCAGCTGGGTAAAGACTTGTCGAATGCGCCGTCGGGTCATGCTGCGTGTTCACTGAAGTTGGCTCTGTGTCTCACACTGCTACGACGGCCTCGTTCAGTGCCGTGCAGCCGTGGATAATGGAGGGGCGTGTATGCCCCCTGGTGGCACATCCGCGCAATCACACCGCAGTAAGCGCAAATGGGACGCATGTCAGGCTATGGCGATACTGAGTGGTAAACTTAGTTGCACTCGCGTGTTTCGTTAATGGTGATCAATTTTTTTTTGCAAATGAGTGTAGAATAAGCAAGTTGCGTGTATGTTGTTTCCTCAGAAATTTAATTTAGGCCTTGTAATAATACAGCAATCTGTTCAGGAAAAAAAAAACAGTATTGTAAGGCTGGACTCACAACCATGACTCGCGTCCGTCAGTCGCCTGTCCGTCCGGCGGTCACGTGATATTCAACCAATCGCTGGGCCACTTTTTTTATATCCGTCCATCCGTCAAATATTTACCAAACTTTAACTTTCGGCGGACGAATGGATGAGCCACCGCCTTCTGACGACATTCCTTAGACGGTAAAACGAACTTTGAAAGAAAATGCAAGGTGGTGGATCTGGTTTTTTTTTATCTTTGGTAGAAAATTAATAAATTTAAATGTGAAAAAAGGTTTAATCTATAATTTTATTAGATGAGAATATTATTTTCCCAAAATGATTTGCCCTTGAAAATGTATTTCCAACCAAAATATACCTCCAGCAAAAGAAAGATCGCGATGTTTGAAATTTTGCCGTACAGAAGGATTGACGTACGACGGATTATTGTGAATCGCTTTCAACTGAAGGACGAAAATCCTGACGGATGACTGACTGACGTACGAACGACTGACGGATGCGACGGACTAATGTGAGTCCACTATAGTTTGAACAGGGTTTTACAGAAGAATAAATATCGTAAACAGATGTATACAGCTATTTTTGCTGGCTTTGGCTCTTTTCAGTGATCACAATTATGTTTCAATAACCAATTTTATGAACTGGCAGCAGAATATCGACTTTCAATTCTGTTCTGAAAAAAAAAATTAATTGAAATATGCCATAGTTTTTTTTAAATTAGAATTCTAACAACTGCTTATAATGAGACCCAAATGGAATCTACGGAGCCCCGGATAAATTATTACCACCCACGAAATGTTTTTTTTTGTCATAGAATTTTTTTTTGTTTTTTTGTTTCATAACCTCTCTAAATACCCTTTCTTCGTATATTGTAAATTTTGCACTGATGGTTCCAGTCCGTACGTTAAAAGTAATCAGCAAACACAATATTGAATAATTACACCGATAAAAAAAATTTAGTTTCCTTCAAGCGGGTAACTAAAGCACTAGGTCCACTCACTAATTATTTTCACGTTAGAGGACAGTCTCGAAGGCAAAACCGGGTTCCAGAAGACGCCCGTAACTCAATAAATTCTAAAGGATATTATTTCCCTTCCTTTATTTGTGTGTGTAGCACCTGACCCTTATGGCCGCATCTCCAGCAGGTAGTGGAAGCCGTGACGACCACACGCGCCAAATTGCCTCGAAGCGCTCGAGCAGACAAGCTGTCCTGCGTAGTTTGTGGCCAGCAAGCGGGTTGACTGTGGGGCTGACCTTCCTTGACATAGTATTGACCGACCGGACCCTTTCGATCCCGGCCCGGGGGGTCGAGGCTATATAGGTATTTCGTGGGTCACTACGTTATAGGGTAGAATGACTTCGCCAACTGTTGAAAAATGGAAGTAACGTTGGTTAATAAAGAAAGCTGTATATTTTATAAACAATATAATTTTATTTTTTAATGTACTTGACTACAAAATGATCGTTGCTGGAGAAGGAGTTGTTGATGTTTGCGATAAATTGCAGAAATTGAGCTTTACTGAATTTTCAAATGCTGATTGTCTAACAATAAATGGTATAAAAGTTATTGATATCAGCGACAAAACCTTTTTAAAAGGAAAAAAAAAAGATATATATTTAACATTTCAATATACGATTCTTATATTGTGTAGTTAACATGTATGTAACAACCTATGTATTCTCTACCATTAATTGTTAAGCACATATTTGGTTCCATGTTACTGTATTTTTTATCAACATGCTGTCAGCNTGTTACTGTATTTTTTATCAACATGCTGTCAGCTAATCCACTTGCCATTGTACTGTATACTAAACAAATTTTAAGATACTTTAAGACTGTCATCTGTCTAAAAAAAAAATTAATAGGTCATAAAAGTAAAAATATAAAATGTANGCTAATCCACTTGCCATTGTACTGTATACTAAACAAATTTTAAGATACTTTAAGACTGTCATCTGTCTAAAAAAAAATTAATAGGTCATAAAAGTAAAAATATAAAATGTTACAAATAATTAAATATTTGCTATCTCTTTTTTAATTTGTCCGAGCTAGCGAATTTGGATTATCATTTGCGAGACGNAATATTTGCTATCTCTTTTTTAATTTGTCCGAGCTAGCGAATTTGGATTATCATTTGCGAGACGGTCTGTTGTATCTATTATCACACTTTGGACGTTATAGCTAATATATTCGAGTTGGAAATATGTGACGTGGAATAACGTTAGAATTGCTTAAAAACGATTCAGCGTGTCTCACTTCCTACGGAAACAAGGAGATGGGTTTCGAGAGAACATGGCGTATAATTTACGTAGACGAACGATTACCGGCCGAATATAAATGACTTCTACTCCAAATCGTTGTACATGAAATATATGTTTATTAAAAATTATGCGGAGTTCGTGGAAAAAATATAACTATTGGCATTTGTTTGTAAATTCGTTATTTATCGCGCAGGAAAGAGGTTCATTTCTGGCTGGTAATACCTCTTATAATATCCGAGAGATCGCGCGCACAGCGCGTCACGGCGAACTTCGCCGCTGTTTTTGGTCAAAAGACAGCGTATTTTTTTTTAAGTAGATTGTTCTTAGATTACGGGCTAGAAATATATTTAAAATTCGTGTCGTTTCGTCAAATTATAAGAAAAAATAATTCAACAATATTATGCAATATTTCTATATGCTTTTCGAATTAATATCAAGGACGTGTTGAAAGCGAGGTTGGAGAGGGATGATACGACGTGAAAAAACTTTCTGAAGTTAGCACAACTTCAGAAAACTTTTCCGTGTCGTATCGTTCTATTGTACATTTCATTTTGAACACCTATACTTAACTACATTATGACGAAGTTTAGTTTTTAACACTAACAACCATTGTTTTGTGTCCTTGTAAAATAAAATGCATTAATAAATGTAAGAACTCTTTCTTATTCGCGTATTTCCTGCTTTTGTGATGTGCATCGGCGGTGCACTCAGAATAGCCAACGTAATTTTAACTTTTGTTCGTTCATGCATCAGCTGATACAGGATTTTGTAAATGGCACTTTGTTTGTTTCGTAAATGTTAAGTTGCCACTCACTGACTGTCAGAAAGTGGCCTTTTTATACCGTATGGACCATACGAGGGCCACTGTTATAAAGTAAATTATAGTATTTTTTGCGTACTATAATGCATGCGCTATGTAACATCGTACAAAGCTATAAATTTTAGTATAAAACACTATAATTATAGTAAAGTTCACATCCCACGTCTGTGACGCTACAGCTACACTTCAATAGCAGCAAGTTTGTAAATCAGACGCTTTGCTGCGTGTCTGCTTTAGTTCCTGACGCCGTCACAGATGTCACTACTGCGTACTGCTTACAAACGCACGGTAGATAGCAGCACAGTCATTGACGATGTATCGACGGGTTCGAGAGTTGGCTTTTAACTTAGCGACTGATGACGTTCACACTCACTGTGTTTTCATATTGTGCCGGGTTGATAATTTAGTAACGTGTATGTGGTAACGTCGAGTACTAGTGGGTTATGTGTGGTAGAATATCCTGTGCACGTGTATTAAAGAAGCGTTCTGGCCTTACGTAGTACTTAGGGTAAGTATACGAGCTTATGTAAAGCACCATAAATTTGCACTGTCTTCATAATGTTTCAATGCTTGCCTTTCGGTTACTGCACTTTTACTGTTATTTAATACCAAGTAATTAAAGCGCCTTCTTGAATGAGAAAATGATTTTGAAAGGTTTTGTTTTTAAAGTGGTGACGCTTGCTTTGCATCATTTACAATAAAATAGCTATTGCCTGGCATAGTCATACACAAAAATACGTACGGCATCTAAGATTAATTTACGTGTTTGCTGTAGGGATATAACTTAACACCTTAGGCATTTATATTTTATTTAACGGATGACTTTCAAGTGTACAAATCTTAATACTGATCTCTTGACAGAATTATTTCACGAAAGTACTGTCCAACCAATAACGGTAAAATGTATTATTGCACAGTGGAATACTGCTACCGCAGTGGTTGTCATTGTTGCAAAACATGCAGCATCAATTTTTATATTATGATAATACAATTTTAAAATAGTAATAATTGTATATCAGAATGACAGCAATAACAGAATCGCCAATCTTGCACTTATTTGGTCATTCACGTTGTCATACGTGGTGTCCCGTTACAGCCCTCCCTGCAGGCCGCGGTGCCGCAGCGGCTAGAGCACTCGCCTCCGGGTTCGATTTTGGGCAGGGCCGCTACCGAATTTTCGCACATCGGCGGGTTTTCTCTGGGATCTCCCGTTTCCTCCGCCCTTGCTTTACGGCGCAGCTACATATCACCCAAACATCTTGACTTCCACATGCCACCACGTGATACTGTACCGAGGGCCACATATTTACGGGAAAACAGGAATAAGTGTCTTGCTGTCGTGCCCCCACCCGTTTTTTTTTTACGTGTGGGTGCTTTCTTCCTCGAACGTATTACTAGGCATTTCTTTAAAAAACCATTACCCAGCGCAAACAGCCTAGGAAGGAGAAAGGTTGCCGAGCTAACGACTTTTTTTTTGTAACGTTTTCAGTGAACACACATTTAAAATTTTTAGTTTGTGTTAAAAACTGTAGTTAAATTAAGTTTTTCCTCCCCCTTAAAGATGGAAGTGTGATAAACTTAGCATGTATCTTACTGTGCGAAATGAAAAAAAAACTTGCAGTTGCATGGTAGTGTAGTAAACTGGATACAATACCTAGCTGAATTTATGTTCACAGAATGTATTAAAAAAGCTTAAATCCCACGGACGAAATATGAAGATATGTGCATATATGCAGCACGTGAAATTGACAGAATTGTTTTTGTTGATATTCGAATCTTATTCATCAGACCGAGCGAGGTGGCACGATAGTAAACCACTGGATTCGCTTTCGAGACGATACAGGTTTGATTCTTGGTTTGGTCATCCTGGTTTCGGCTATCCTGGGTTTCCCTAAATAACTTCAGGCGAATGCTGGGATGGTTCTTTACTGCAGACCGTTGGCGATCCCTTCTCCGTTTCTGCTACTGCGAGCAACTTGTTCCGTTTCTAATGTCCTTGCCGTCAACGAGCCGTTAAACCCTACCTACCTGCATTTGACCATCAGTTTATATGGCTGTTCTGACTGATAATACTAATAGATTAGTGAAAATCGTAGTATTTATACACTTTTATAATAGTAATTAAATTTGACTTCAGCTCGTGCTGACAGAAGTAGACAGCTTCCCTTTTGCGAGAATGTCCGAAATCGTTACACGAAAGTTTCCGTCCTTTGTTATACAAAGTATTGTGGTAAAAATAAAACAAAGATGCCAGTTATACAGAATCGGTTCGAAGAGTTTTGGAAAAAAAAAACTTTTTTTTTTTTTGGGATTACTAAGTCCCAGCAGAGTACAACAGGATACGTGCAAAAATGAAACAGTTTGTAGCACAAAAACATGTTATTAGATAAATAATGTATTACTAGGAAATGGAAAATTTCGCGAATTCGTTTTAGGACAAGCTAGGCTTCAAACAAACGTACATTTCTCTTATGTTTGCTATTGGATTACAGTTTATTAGACACGCCCACGTGAACTTTCAGCCAATAACATGTATTTAATAAAAACAAGCACCGAATCCCGTGTCACCTGTTTTGAGGTAAAACTGCGGCAGCATCCAAGGAACCGAAAGCTGAGGCTCGAAAATACGTAGGATGGTGGAGTCCAGCATGCGCGTAGTTTAAAACGCGAAATATTCCTGTCCGTATTTACTACCTTTGTCTATTTTGGAACAGATGTTTTAGGGGCCTGCAAAATTCACGTTACTTGGCAGCACGGTAGACTTCACAACAATCCTATATAGTCTACATTCGTGTCGGTGCCATTTGTCCATTCGCTTGTGCAACCAGGACCCGTTGTTCATTTTGGCTTGGTTGAAATTGATGGGATAGTCTTTTCATTATTTGTTTTCTATGAGTCCGAAGACTTCTAGGTCGTTACAAACAAACTGTAGTTCAATGACAAAATCAGTGCAGTCGCACACATGTTCGAAGTCTATTCTGTCGTCAAATAATATCTCGAATTTTGCAGGTCCCTACAGATGACTCTCTGTGAAAAGCAGCTTGATGTCCTCTGGTGGCTCATTAAACAATTATTGGCTTGGAGCTACGGGGCAGGGTTTAAAATTGCGAGCTTCAGCCTATTTATTCGGAATTTCCAAAAATATTATTTGAATAAATATTGAAGTTCAGAAAACCTTTTACATCTAAAAATGACATACGTGCTTGGCTTGCCCGGGGTTCCAACCTGTAACTTCGTGGTACGAAAATGCTCTATAACCACCAGAGGTCGCTTCAATGGCATTCTTACAAAGGAAACTCACGAACATCCCACTGAGAATTACTGTGAAACTTTCAAGATGCGCAGCGACAGGTGTACACTGCAACAGTTCACAGACGCCCATAAGCCTCAAACTATGACCTCTAAATCTGAGGGGTGCACCCATAACTGTAGCATAGCCAATTTCGTGGAGTACATAAAACTGGAAGCCAATCGTGCGTATGGGGCCTAAATAATGCATAATCGTAGTTATATTAGGTTTAATGAGCATTAATTACATTTTCAGATTAAGTAGTTAGATAAAAAATAAAAATATAATAATATGTCAGAAAGCATTCGAGTCCATGAAATGTTATTTCAAAAACAGTGTGTGCGGACATTTGGTTGTAAGGAAACAAATCGACAAGAATCCTACATGCTGTCGTAAAAATTCTCATGGAAGAGGTAACACTGCATTTCAAAGCAGACGAAATAGCTCTGACTTAACATCGGCACACAACTGGCAANAATGGCAAGGGATCTGAATTGCATATTTAACCCACACGTCGAGGATAGGGCTGTCGTGTCGGAAGAACATAAATTGTAGTGTGAAAGCGATGCGTCGTGTGACATGTCATCTGATGACAGTGACACAGCATGCGTATCAACAGAGACTTCTCAAGCTTCCGGCTACACTGGTTCGACTTCGAGGTCTTACGAATGATTGCTAAATGTCCCATTGGAATTCTGTAACGTTTGTCACATCATCTTCCTTCTGAGAAATTTTCGTCTTGCTTATTGAATGGAAGTTGACAAACTTCCATTGGTAGNAAAGAAGGAATTGCAGTCCATAACTGAAGTTGTTTATGGTAAAATGGGAATAAAAATCAGCATGGTTCTGCCACCAGATATGGCGTGTTTGGTCAGTAACATGAAGTTTTTCGCCTGTAGTTAGGCGACCAGCACGTGTCGGATCGTTATGTGCTCGACCGCGAGGAGGAAGGAGTACAGGCGGAGCGTACTAGGATCTCCAGAGATAATGACGTGCCGCTCAGCTTATCGCTAGTCGCGATCTACACATAACAGCGGCTGTGATTCACCGTACTGAATTCTTAAGCATCTGGGGAAGCAGTACCACAGAAGAGTTTTGCCTTCTTTCCGCATTTCTCATTATTATTTCAGAAATG